>JAWQUT010000046.1:2599301-2609808 GCA_033807755.1 Ellobium chinense | reverse complement strand
GGGGGGGTGTCAGGGGTTAGGAAGCGCGACAGAATTATAAAGCGTTTTAGAATCAGATGTATATTATTTAGACGGCTGAAAATTGTTGTGACGCAACGATCTATAGAGAAAGAGATATTTATAGTTGTGTTAAATCATAAAATGATTTGATGAGACCTGATATTGGCGGACAAATTTAGACACAGGATGGTAGGCAATACTATTAAAGTAAATTTAACTCTAAAAGGAACCCTTTGATGTGCAAAAAGGCACAGGATATAGGTAACTGTGACGATGAGCAGGTAGCCCATGACTTACTTTTTCAAACCACTAATTCTACGCTGTGGTTTCTTGTGAACAGGTTAAACTTCCAGAAGCATCCATAAGGTGCACGAAATTCTATGCTGGATGCACTGAAGACAACAGAAACCAGAAAGATTGCAGTTAAAAGAGATCAGCTACGTTATTAAATATAAAAAACCAAACAACCAAGAGAAAGACAATTTCACTAATTTAGGTGGGGCCACCCTCCCATATTTATGGGGGGGGGGGAAGGGGGGGGAGAACCAGATCATATCTTACCGCGCTCATCATGGTAATGATTGTGTTTGGACGCGTAATTTACTGGTACACGTAATATTTAAGCCAAGAAAAATCCAAAATATCAAATGATTTTACTTGATGTCAGTCCTTTTAGAAATGCGCCAGATTTGAAGAAGTAGGCCTGAAAGGGCAACTTATCAATCATAAGTTGCAGATTGCACAATAAGCAGTGACGTCATGTTCATAGTTTGCAGTCTCTTAAGAAGAAAAAACAACAAATGAAACCGATCATTCGGATGTAGAAAATTGAATTTTCTATAATTCCAGAAACAGGTGATATACCGTTGCTAACCAAAAAGTGACCATTTACTGTGAAATTCGGACTCGCATATCGGATATTGACGAGAATGATTAATGGAGACAAAAATTGTCAAAACATATTAAAAAAAAAAAAAAACTTATAATGTTCGAGTTTACGAAATAACTGCGTCTTGTTTATAAATTTTACCTGCAAGCGAGCAGAACCTGTCGATAAATGGACTCCGCCCCCTCCCCCTAAAAACTCACTCCTACGATCATCTTCGCATCTAATTGAGACTTCTGACAACTGATAATTCTATCTGAGATGTTGACAGCTACAAATTCTACGCCCTGGAGTCTTGATAATGACTAAGCTTTCCAGAAAATTCATCACTTCCATACTTTATAACACTTTCAATGGCAACAAGGTTAAGGTACGACATGAGACTACCACTGTCATATTACGGGAAAAGATCGTATGTGCAAAAACAAAGTTTTACGAGAGACGCCAAAATAAATCTGCTTTGAGCCTCATTCTATTAACTAAACAAAAGCGCTCCCGGTGGCGATCTCGAAAACTATAAACGCCACAAGGCAATAACGAAAGTGGAAAGACAAGAGTGCATGTGGCTTTACAAAGAACGCAAAACGCGAATTTGACTTCATTTGGCGTATGTCGTCTTTATCGTATGACGGCAGAGCACTATCTTAATTGTATTTTTCAGCAGCTATAGTGATTCTATGCGCGTGTGATTTTAGCGACGAAAACTCGAAGGCAGAGAAGTTACGATGCAAGTGTTAAGCCTCCCGTGTACATACCAACTTGGCTAGTTGACCAAATCAAAGTACGGGATTCTGTCTGTCTTCTCGTAATTGATGTCAGTACCCAACTTTATGCCGTTGGCCAGCTCAAATTAGATCTGCCTGGAGGGCCTTAATTAACTCATGGTTGTTCGCCAAAAAATGCACGTCTTCAATTGTGCACACCAGGATTCGGGGATATCCGAAGAGATGCTTGGAATACGTCACACCAAGTAAAGCAGCATCATAATTGATGACTGAGAGCGTCGAAACAAAGAGACATTTGCACATAGGGTCTTAGGAAAAAAACAGAACGTGATGTTTTTGCATTTCAACGGCAAGAAGCCTCAATGGGTTAATGGTGAAATTTAACCAATTCAACTTCTCCGAAGCTGAAGCGATATTATGTTATCATACCTGTTTTGAAGTAATTTTCATGGCTATTCATTATTGAGAGAGATGCATTGTCTGTTTTTGATGTTGATTAAAAAACAGCAGGAACAAGAAACATCTAAAGTTCATGATCAGAGAATGCTGTCGTCTCCATTCATTTGTTACCTAAAAGACATGGTGGATTTAACCTCGTAGGACAAAGGATATGACGAAGGTAAGAAAAATGCCGTTCGTTTTCTGACAAAAGACCTTACACGCCGGAATCCCAACTTTACAAGAGACATGAACACAACGCCACACTTCCTTTTATCAATTAATCAATGGTGAAAATGGTTGGCTATCTCAAAAACTATAAATGCTCTGAGTGGATAACCACGACGGAAAGGTAGACTATAGAAAGATCTACATAAAGGTCCCAGAAGGTGAATTTGACCTTCTTTGCATTAACTTTTTTTTTCTTTTTGTAGAAGGCAGCTTTCTAAGCTTCATCGGCGTCCCAATAATGACTACAAGAAGTATTGAAAAAGTTAATGTAAGGACATTGTCCGTGTCTTATGAAAGGCCTGTGCTCAGTGCTCACAGCAGAGATGAAAGATCCAATTATTGACCACAGTGTATCTCTCAGACACGAAAACAGCGGCGCCCTTCTTTCCATCTGAATATAATGATTGATGCAACCCCACCCCTAACCAAGTGCCACTCACGCCCCCCGTGACAGACAGACTGACAGACACGATAAACCCGTCAATTACTAGGCTAAGCACCCACTGTTTTATTCAAAACTCCATGTCAAGAGGCAACACTCAAAATCAACAAAGACGTCATAAAATATAGTTGTTTTATTTTTTTGAGAGCTTGCACATTAACGATGTGATATCTTACCATCGTAAGAATGACGTTAACTCTCCATATTGAAAGCACTAAGAGTGCATTCAGCACCAATTCATTGATGTAATTCGTTAACGCGCAAATTCTCAATTATTTTGACTATATTCATTATTATAATATTTAAGGATATACCAGGCGAGTATGTAGGACGCATCCCCTATTAAACTCGAAAACAGGCAATGGAGCGGGGGTTGGGGGGGGGGCGGAAGCGGAGGCGCAACAGGGTTAAAGGTTTGACACTTTTGCAAAGTTCTTCGACCCTTCCCTGAGCCCCATTTTCCCTATCCANCCCCCTCCTGCCTCCTGCCTCCCGCCTCCCTCTTCCATTCCAAATCTCTTCCTCTGAACCTTCTACATATTCCTGGAATCTAATTTCCCGTTTTGGGATCTTCTAAATTAGCGCTCTGCACGCTAACATTTTCGTTCCCCCTTTCACACTAGTAATGTGACTTCATCGATATGTGACCCACAACGACGGGCCATTTTTGTTTTACGCCTCAGATATCACAAGGAATGAGTGACATTTGATTCCAAGAGCATACAATACCCGGGATTATGCTCCTCTTCCCGGATTCCAAACAACAACTTTAAAAAATTACATACACACTTCCTGAATCAACGTGTCATCGTCCTGTAGTCTAGCTTGTAATCTCACTATATAGTAACTGAAGGCTAGCGACAAGTCAAGAAAATGCCACCTACATTTGGTACTATTATCCAGCTCCGGTGTCATCACGCTCAGTGACATTTGATTTTAATGACAGGGTTGTAGAGTGCACATTTATACAGTACTCTGCATGAACCCTTTAAATCTCTGAAAGAAATGGACCACTCGTTATTATCTTTGACTTCCGTGAGTGGGGCTGTTTCAGAGATCAAGGCTAACTACGTATTTTGCTCGTAAGCATTTACTTTATCCGCAAAATACGACGAAGAACTACTTTCCTAACTAATCTCGTAATGTCTCGTATCGAGCGCTCTGCACTATCATTGTCTGCTAATCTGCCTGACCTAATTATCGTCACTTCCTTGTCGCTGCTATTTGCAGGGAAATAAAATACTTATCCGCCGTTTGTTTTTTTTTCCCTTTTCCTGGGTAATAATCGAGTGTATTATTATAAATGGTAGCTAGATCCAGCGTGTCTTGGCTTCTCTAGAACTGTCCACTGCGCTCTAGAATCTTCTTTGGTTTTATTAAGGTCGATTCCGGAGAATATTATGAAGTTCTGCTGTCGTCCTTGTTTTACGAGAATTAGGTCAACTGGAAATGTTCATATCATGTCAGGCTGGTTCTAGTGACAGAATCCGATTTCACGCACATTAAAGACCCGTCCTTAGCACATTAAAGGCCCGTCTTTAGCACATTAAAGGCCCGTCCTTAGCACATTAAAGGCCCGTCCTTAGCACATTAAAGGCCCGTCAATGGGGCATTCAATCATTTGAATCAAATCGCACAGTTCACACTGCCATCAGGGAGTGTCTACATTTTTTTTTTTTTTTGCTTTATCCGAATTTCAAGAATGAAGTATTCTATACTGCATAGATACCTGGCAAATTGCTGGTTTTACTGTCCTTTCCACCGTTTCGCTAAGAGAATTCATATAACATCGTCAAATATTTAAAATATGGATGGAAATCCCTTGAATCGGGGTAATGTCCACGGCCGTATGTAGGTTAGGCCAATCTTCCGACGACAAAACTTGGATGACGCAGCTTTCAGCACGTAACAGTTTTATGAGGAATCTCTGCCTTTCTGCTAACAAAGAGGTTGCACACCATCCACGGTTTTATCTGAACATTTTTTTAGGTGAAATATGTCGTTCTACATTATACCTTAGGCTCTCTGATTATACCCAGCGAAATCAACTAGATATTAAGAAGACCGGTAAGACTCGAGAAGAACGAAACAAGGATAGAGGAAAAACTGAAGGAGTAACTAAACAGCTCTTTCACATGAGTTATCTTCTGTGGCGTGTTACTAACAATCAGCGGTTACCTCTATACATCATAGGCGTCTTAAAATTCCAAAAGTAATGTAACAGCTGGAACTGAAATTCGTCTTAAATGCATGCATCACCATTGCAAATAGTCAGAGCAAACCATTATGTTCTATTAACAAGGGTGATCTACTTGATATAATGCAGTCAACTCTGACAGATCACAACAATAGTATATATACTAAAGAACGAGACAAATGATATAAATACAGCCAATATCATTCGCAAGTTAGTGCATTATTTCATTGCTCTTCCGCATAAGTCGCAGCCGTCTTGGCTTGCCTAGAGACGGATTCTTCCTTTATTAAGGAACGCCCATAGCATAAAAGCACGGCTCCATTGGCGAAGCCCCAGGGACCAAACTAACGCATTTCTAGATGACTCTGCTGATACAGCTGAGCTATCATGTTCTACGTACAGGATCTGTCATGAGTGTTTGTCTGATATCAAATTTATGAAATGAGTTATACTTGTATCGTTATCCACCCGCCTCTAAATACAACATTATATGTATAACGAATTTCACAGATCTGATATCAAATAAACACGAGTTTCAGATCCTTTTTATCATAATATAAAATAATTTATTATTTTAAATCTAGACAGAGGGAAACAGGCTGTGGAAATAGTTACGGAAGAAACAACGTCACATATTCATACGCTTAGAAGTTTCCAAGGCTCCCAGTCGAAGTATTCGCAAGCAGGTCAAAAGTCAGATTTATGTAACGTGAGACATACCAAAAAAAAAAAATTACTACACTATTGTATGTCACCGGAAACAGACCATGTTTATATGATAAAGAATGAGATCGCACAATGATTCTCGGGCACAAGAGAGAAAAAACATTGTCGAGTCTCTTTTTTCCTTTCTATTTCTTTCATCCTTTCTAACCTCCCAAATCACCTAAGTTCCCCAATCTTCAGGAAAAGAAATATTCCCACAGCGTGATCGGTTCTCAGAGAAATCACTGGCCCAGTTTTGAGTTGTGAACATTCACGGTGATCAATGTATAACTGTTTACATTTAAGTCAGAAGTTTTCCCTCATACGGTAGACTCTGCTTTATGGCAAATATCTTTATCACATCTCGCGCTTAATCACAATGTATTGGTTTTTTTCCCCTTTAAAATGATTTTCTTTGGAATACTTACATAAACCTATCGACAACTTCCCTTAATTCTATAATTTGCTTAATGTCAACTTTTATCTCCAGCCACTGCGATAGTCGGTAAGACTATATCTAGTTACACTTTAAAAAGGAGGCTGTACTTAAAGATTATCCTGTCTAGGCTGATCAAAGTTGAAAATGTCAGGCAAGCTCGATCGCGGTTTTGTGGTTTTTCACCTTTGTAAACAGTGATACGTCTAGATATGTCGCAATCTCATGCAGCCTCCTCACGTTTTTTTTTTCCCTGCCCTCCAGGGCATCTTCTAAAGTCAAAGCCAGTGCGGGAGATCAATGCCTTTTTCACAGCGCCGAGTCAGTATACCCATCAATTAAGCTTACCCTGTGAAGCGCTGTTCCACAGCCGTTTATGCGCTATTAAAGGCGACAACTACTATTTGTACGAATATTATGATTCAGATGGTGCAGTCAGTTCCTCCGCTTAATCGCAATCCATTTATTAGCAACATTTTTTTTTTTTAGAGAAAGCGGATCAGTAAGTCTAAAGCACGCAGCTTCGCTAGATCTCACCAGATTGCAAGATTTTTCGTGTGTTCTCGTGGGGTTGCCATAAAACGAAGTCTACGGTATTAGACTACTTCATACAGAAATTACCAAACATTCCAGAGCGTTTTGCAAGTCTCAGTTCGTCTACGAAAAAAGATCGCGGATTTTGAAATCTGCTCCACTTTGAATGTAGCCAAAAGGATATAAATTCTTCATAATATGTCACTTTGTTTATGTGTTTTACTCGCAATGATAAAAGGTCTAATTGTTGGCCTAATATACTGTATGTTATTATGTTGGTAATTTGACGGTATTTATAATCCCCGTGTGGGCTGTCCATATTCTGAAAATTCAAAACAACCTCCCAAACCGTGTTCCTTCCTTTCCTTCATGAACAAGGTCGTGTAGGTTTGTGAAATAAATATACAGTATTTGCAACTTTCTCTCTCTTTCTTTTTCTCTCTATCTCTCTCTCTCTCTGTGGGTGTGTGTGTGCGTGTGTGTGCAGGGTCCTATCTCTACCTCTTTCTCTCCCAACCCCTCCCCAACCCACGTTGAGGCCTCGGTATCCAGGCATCTCCCCCCCCCCCACCACTCCCCCTCCCAAATCCACTCCCAAAGGGACCGTCTTTTCTCAGTTCGAATCTTCTCTGTGTAAGCCGATACACGTGGTTTTCCCCCTTGACAATGATTCACGGCGGCCAGTTCTGGAAGGAGAGCCTCCTACATTCAACTTGAGCACCTCATTTCCTTTCGGCACATGTAACTTAAAAGGTCGCACCGTTCAGAAACAATGAATGAATGGAAGAAATGGAGAAAAAAATGATTGTACGATGCCTCGAGGTTCGGGAAGACGGGAAGAGTTGAGACATTTCCAACCTGGGGGAGCAATNGGGGGGGTGACGGCGATAGTTAGATTTACAACGAGACTGAAAGTAGAAGTGACAAACTGCTGTACTAGAAAGATGGAGTAAAATATTTCAAACGTGGAGAGAGACGGTAGTTTTTAACTGGTTCCCTTACTGAAATATTTCACTATACCGTTAAGACGAACTGTTTAGAAGCAAGGAATGGAAACAAAACAAACTAGATTTAAAATGCCTCACGCAAGAAGGTTCCAAACTAGAGGTTAGAGGGTATAACGGTATTGAGATCCACGAATAGATTGCGTGGACCCTGATACACATCGGTTCAGGAAAGACGCGGCAAAACTTCACAAAAACTGTCAAGGGCAGTAATTCTCGATTGAAACACGATTCTTGAGATGAACGGCTGGGTAACAGAAAATGTTATGAAGAAGAAAAAAAAAATGGTGTTAACGCACCTCATCGTAATGAGGATTTCAGGGGTTTCCAAACTGAGAGAACACGGCATCATATTCTATTTACAGTGGTGAAAGATAACAAAGCATATTAGAATGAAGTACCTGAAAGCATATCATAAATAATTAATTATTTCCCTTTCAGTTATGGGCGTCAGCCCTCCGTTAGGCATACACTGTCTTAGATTCCAGATCCTTGGGACTGAGCTTCGTTTGTGTTTTGTTGTTGGCTTACACAGCCAGTACAACCAGTTGGAGACATAATTTTAGGACAGGAGAAGAGAGATGATGCTGGGCTTGGAGATGTAGCCCGTTTCTTCTTAAATAATGATGGACAAACCTTCCCGAGACTCTTTTAAGTTTCTGGACTCCAAATTCTTCAGACTAGTTGATTCATAGATTCGGGATCCGGAATCCAAACTCCAATTTTGGAAGTCTGTGACCGTGTGCATAATCCTTACGTCAATTAATGCCGCCTGTAGCCACAAACATAATCCATGCATTAATTAACGTATTGCATCAACAACAGTGAACGCTAGTACAATTTTGGACGTTTCCCGGGGTACTGCAGAGCGTTAACTAATGTAAGGATTATGTATATGATATGGCCACTGACTTGCGTCTGCAGACAGAAGGTCAGCCGGCCTATTGCGCATGTGCGGAAAAGGCAATCAGCTGTGTTTACATGATATCGAGCGAGGCCGTGTGAGTGGGGGTTACCGGTAGCCTAGACTAGTCTAGTCTACATCTCTAAATTATCAGGAAATTCGATTTCTAAGTGTGCAGTCTTGTTGCACATAACCAAACTGATCCACAATCCCACATTTGTCGGTAATTGCTGAGGTTTAGACTATATTCACAGCTGACCCAACATTTATTACGCGCTGCCTATCTTATTCTTTTGATATTTTATGTCTGACCCGTTTTCCAATGTAAACACAGCTGACTGCCGTTTCCGCACATGCGCGTTAGGCCGGCTGACCTTCTGTCTACAGACGCAAGTTGGCCACTGGTGATCCACAGGAAACTCTCAAAACATTTGAGATGTTCTTTGTAGTTAACGCAGTACGTTCAAGTAAACACAGACTATGCATACGCTCTCGGGTCACTGAAACAACTCATGAGAAATAAGGGAAGTATGGAAGTGATCGGCACAGGTTCAAGCGCGAAAAACACCGATCAAATGCAAAAGGATATTCGTCCGACTTGAGATTGGTCGGCTCGGTGAAAACGAATCTTCGTCCGAAAAATCCGCGAATACGAACTTAGCGTCCCATCCGGGTAATAGGATTAAAATCTGCTTGCTTGCTTTTTGTTGCCATACAAGCGCCAAAGTCATGGCTCCAGGAATTTCCTGGACCTGCACAAAACACGCATTAACCCCTTCGTTAAGTGTGACGTTCATAATTGTACATCCTTGCCGTTTGTTTCAAACAGTTCCTAGATGTATTATTCCGTCACGTAAGTAACACCGCCATATTGTATCAGGCGTATAGAGTAATGGGGTCTTGATACTTAGCTGATATCAGCAGTTGAAAAACATTCCACAGCGAAAGAGTTCAAATAAAATAAACGAACAGAAATTTTTTTCTTTGCTTCCTCTGATTAGAACTGAGTTATTTTGAAGGTACCTAACTACCCGTCAAAAATCTGGGAACCATTTTACAGTTTTAGTTGGTTGGCTTTCGAAAGCAATGTCCTTTTGTCAACTTTCAACGAATCACGAGTGGAGATGCCGGTCGAGCTTAACTTGCTTTGGAACAGCCTACAGTCGAACGTATCCAGAACACTCCGCACAAGAAGAGATCTAGGTACGGATAAGCAAAAGCCAGTTGGTCTCCATTGAGATGATGTATATTACGATAAATACTGTACCGATTTGCTCTGGGGATCAATTCCACCGAATGGATGGGGTGAAAGTCCGGACAGACTGCTTTAGGCTGATGGTTGCGAGGTATGACTCGATATTTTAAGCCATCTCGAATCTAGATAAGTTATGTTTGTCAGATCATAAAAATATGCCACCTTTGGGAGACTACTGTAGGGTTCACCATAATTATTACAGCATAATAATATAGCATTTTTATTATTCTTTTTTAACCATATTTATCTGTATGTTTTCTAGTCCAGGTTTGTGACACCTATTAGAAGGGCAAATCACTCATTGTGTACAACCCAATTAATATAATCCGCTAATATATAAAAATTCCCCTTTTTGGGGGCCGTGCCAGCCAGTGTTAGGGTGTAGAAATGTGTAAAATGAGCTGTGATCTAAATAAAGCAACCAATTTTAAAGTTTCAGGTACAATTTGAGCCTTCTAGATAAAAAAAAAATTATAATGTGTAGGCCTATGTATTCGCACGCGGTCAAAAACCGGCCAAATGAAAAATTGGGGACCAAATCAGAATTTGAGGTGATCTTTTTCAAAAGGCATTTATTGTGAAAATTTTGGGCCATGACCCCCTTTTTTCTTCCCGTTAAAAGATCGGGCAAAAGAAGTGCTTTAACCTCCATGGAAGAAATTTCCCCAAATCACAGTGGTATATTTAGAATAACGCAAAATGTTAATAGGGCCAAAAGAAGAAAAAACAATAGGTGTCAAAGACCTTAAT
>JAWQUT010000046.1:2587298-2598852 GCA_033807755.1 Ellobium chinense | reverse complement strand
GAATTAATAAGGCTGATATGAGCTCTGAATGTGACAGGCCTTAGAAGCCAAACCCAATGTTCAAAACATGTAGAAAAAAATTTGGGCAACCCGGCAAAGGCCTTAGCCCACGCGGAATATGGTCTTAAGATCTTTCAAATCCAATTCAGTCTTTCTTCAAAGATATATTACGGGATGGGTAATGGGATTAAAATCTGCTTGTTTGCTTCTTGGTGTTGGTGGGTGTGTTGGTGATGGTGTTGGTGGTGGTGGTGGTGGTGGTGATGATTTTGTTGTTGTTGCGTGTGTTTGATACACTCGACAACTCCGCTTAATTAAAACTCCTCGGCAGGAAGAAAGAAAGAAAAAATATGGCTTTACCCTTGAAAATGTTGCCATTAAGTGGAATGTATGGTAAAGAGGATTGATTTCAGTTCGACTTCAGGTATACGTATTCCATACCTTTCAAGGTTATAAGTATTTTTAAAAGTGTTGAGAAGAGAAATGAGAGAGACGTTATTTCTCTACAGTAAGCTTCTTACAGTAAGCCTTCTGTTTGCAAGGGTGGAAATGGGCTAAACTCAAGCAAATAGGATATGGTCAGAGAGAATAAATTCATATGGATTATACGTTAGGGACTGCCTAGATCGATACTGATATCGAAATTGAGTACTCTGAATACTTGCCCACGGGCGATTTTGCCATCTACAGTAGATTGATGTTTGTTAAGCCTCTATAAGATTGGTCTTAATATTAATGAAATCGAAATACGAGAAAATAGGTGGATATTATTGAAAATATTCTTGGAAGTCTTTTTCTTACTTTTTTTCTTTCGTTCCCCATTCACGGAAAAAAACCCAAAACAACTGATCTCCGCCTTGGGAATCAAACATCGGACCCTGTTCTCAATCACCGAGCTTTTGAGCTGTTGGAATTCCCAGCGCTAGCAAATCTGACTCTACCGCGTGATGAGTGGAGTGGTGAAAAGCCATCAAAGCTGCTATTTTTATTTGTTCCTGAAGCAAGTCTAATGTAGGTATTAGATTCGCGGCTTGCAGCGGGAGTATTCACTTTTACCTACTGAATTTATTCACAATGTCAACACTCCTGATCTCTTATGAATATAAAAATCATACATTCTCTCATTCACATCATCTTAAAGGAAAAATTCACTGAAATTCATGATTCACACAAGTCTCCCGACCGAGTCAAACACTGCAGTGTGCGCGAAATCCCACACGCCTCAGTGTATTTGACCTTGCATTTCGTAAAGCAAAATTTCTAGTTTTGTAACTAACAGTTTGTAGAATGGGACAGTACCGACTTAATTGATCGCGAAATCGATACAAAAGGATCGCTAATTGGAGGATCAACGGCCTACGGGAGCGTTCGTTTTTGTAATCATACTTGCAGGAGAGTCAGTCTAGGCCTATGCCTATTCTTAAAAGAAGAAGAACAGTTAAAGTCAACCTTTCTCTGTCTTTAAACGTAGGAGAGGACCGAGGTATAAGGTGTTACGTCCCTTCATGGAGTCATGCAATTTAAAAACAATGACCCCGTTGTACGAGGAAAACGTGCCACTCCGGGCAAAAACAAACCAGCTGTTTGATATTGAATTATTTACAAAAATACTCCACACTCTTTCAGTTGGGAAGGCCAAAGAAGCATATACCGCATTTTTTGCTAACAAATTTTAATGATAATGTTTCACAAAAATGTGACACAGCAAGTCGGTGTCATAATTTATTTCGGAAACATCGTGAATTTTGTATAAACCTGATGACTAATGTACCGGAAGCTCGATCAGGAGTAAACAAAAGTGAAAGTAGGCCTACTGTAGGAGGTTGTATAAAGTCTAACTCAACTAGCTGAACCAGACATGAGCTTTCTGAAGTATACAACAGCGGCAGTGCCTGGCAAGTAACAGAGAGCGAGGAAAACAAGAAAAAAAGGCTAAAAAAGTATGAAGAGGGACGGGACAGACAGTTCCAGGCTAGCTGGAAGAATGGCAGACCATGGCTGTTGTACCTGGAGAATGAGCTCATGATGAGGTGTGCATGGTGCACAGAAGGAGACAAGGAGGAGGGAAAGAGGAATGCTTTTGTTGATGGGGCAACACTAATGAAGTTAGATACTGTGAAACAGCATGAGTGCAGTAAGCAACATTTAAAGAACGCTCATAATTATACCAGAAAAGCTCCGGCTCAGAGTGAGGTGAGGCTGGCCGCTGCCTCATCAAACTAAAGGAGGAAAAATACTCCAGATTAGCACAGTTCATGCCCTTGCGAAAAGCAAATCTCAGCTTCCGCACGTACAACACCCTCTTTCACGTACAACACCCTCTGTTACGTACAACACCCTCTGTTACGTACAACACCCTCTATCACGTACAACACCCTCCGTCACGTACAACACCCTCTGTTACGTACAACACCCTCTGACACGTATAACACCATCTATCACGTACAACACTCTGTCAGCTGGACAAAGCAAAATATCTGGATATTGGTGACACATAAACCAGTGACAAAGCAGCTGCTCAGTTTTTGTGGAGTATTACTCATTGCTTAAAGGACCAGATAGGTCAAAATATACGTCGGTCCAACTATGTAAGTTGGAGTTTATGAGAGAGTGACTGTAGCTATGAAGGAATAAATTTTATGCTTTAAAATGAACAGCTTTTGTCACTCATCAATTCAGTATGTTGTGCATA
This sequence comes from Ellobium chinense, assembly GCA_033807755.1. Lineage (NCBI taxonomy): Eukaryota > Metazoa > Mollusca > Gastropoda > Ellobiida > Ellobiidae > Ellobium > Ellobium chinense. Next base: position 2,596,160 of record JAWQUT010000046.1, on the reverse strand, counting down.
GAGTGGTAATGATGTGCAATACTTAATTTGTTATTAATGTAATTTAACAAAACAAAAACAACAAACTGAACCAAGTTTGACGCTATAGCTTCTAGCTCCATGGGTTGCCTTGTCAATGAACGCATTCATTTCTACCCTTTCGGGCATGTGAAAATCAGTTCGGGCATGTAAAACTTGGAAAGTCACTTGCCCGAATGGCATGTGATTTGGAGAGGATTTCGTGCACACTGACATTGTCTAGACCAAAGTAATCTGTACGTGCGCCTTACTGAGGAGACCTATGTTTCGAATACCTAGCAGCAACTGTAATTTGATCTTTGACCTTGGTAGCTAACCCTACCTCATTCTGGCGTTACAGTATCGATACTGATGAGTTGGGTAATCGTATTAACAGATATTCGAAAATATCGACGGAGTCACAAGCCTTGTGTGGGTGGCATGATCACTACATTGAAAAGAGTATGGACATGTTGTGGTGGGGATATGGGGCAGGAGCGGGCAAAAGGAAGGAAGGAAGGGAGCAGAGAGTTGTGGAGAAATAAACAGGCATGGAAGAAAGAAAGAAAGAAAGGAGGTGAGATCTGGCTTGTGGCCCCCTATTGCCGACATGTCTGTCACACTGCGGAAAACTACCGTATATTATGTGAGCAGTCGGGAAGTGTGTTTGGGTCACGGGTGAACACTAGGTTGGCACGTGGAAGTTGGGGACTGATTCAGGCAGTAGGTATTTAAGAATTAAATTGCTGTGAAGTTAGCGTCCCTGTAGTGTAGTGGTAACACGCTCGGACTTGCAAGCTGAGAGACCCTGGTTCGATCCCCGGCAGGGACAGAAATTTTCTAGAGTAGGGTTTTTCGGCCCTTCTTCTCAAAATTGATCATTCACAGTAATTTGGTAAAATCCCTGGTGACACACTTCCTTAAAATAATATGCAACATCTGAAAAATTATCAGACTAAGCCCACCTTCCTCCCCCTTAAATATGAGAGAAAGAATACTATACACTGTATATGCCTTTCCACCCGGTTACATATAGGCCAATTTATACTCATTTTCTGGCATTTTTGTGGATGCCTTTGGTTGGGTTTTTTTTTTATTAAGGGTTACTCCATAGAAGTTTTCATAGTTTCTCAGACAGTCTACTGTATCAGTTGATAAAAGCACCACGCAAAGCGAAAGATCTTTGCATCTCTGTAAATTTATATCTGATTTTTTCCTCCCACCGTGTTGTTACGTAAAATGACAGAGCAATGGGCCAGAGCTGCATACATACAATTTGCTGAAACTTTTGTTTGCAAAGTAAAATTTACAACACTAAAACTGTAGAGAACAAGGGAAAAGGTGGATCGCTTTTCAAGATGACGGCCCATATGGTAAACACTCCGGTAGATTTCATGATTGTTGTGATGTGATTTTGTTTTAAGGAGAGAGGAAATCCCTTCTTAGAATAAGTCAACAAATGATTAAACATCAAATAGGAATGAATAACGAAGTGTAAATTCATTCCTGTCCTGCATTTGTCTTTCCTTCACTAGCCTAGAGTTTACTTACTAACATCATCTGCTTTAATAAATCCACTATCGTCATTTCTTTTCCACACATCTACTCATCTCTCTCTCTCTCTCTCTCTCTCTCTCTCTCTCTCTCTCTCTCTCTCTCTCTCCACAAACAATTCACTTCTGCACAATCTCACAACATAATACATGTACATTCACGTTCACAAGTATTCATCAGAAGATGTTAATTATGTCAGTTTCTGATCATTCTGTAAGATTTTCTGCAAATGTCATAAAGGATATATAAGTTTTTGCCTGCTAGGTTTTACAATCATTCTTGTAATGAGAAGGCTAAAACATAAGTTGGCGATGCAGAAAAGAACCTGGGAGGAGACACTAACATAAGTATGTGGGTTACTGGGCTACATGAAGTTCGAGATCATGAGGTTCTATTGAATTATACACAACTTGTGTTCTTTTCTTTGTTTTGCGGTTCAAAAATCCCATTTCAGCATATTTATGGCTATATTAGAAACAGACATAGCTTAGACTCTGGTCCGGCCGTGAACAAGTGGGTACCTCCTGTTAACCGCAATGAGAAATACATATTATATACCCAAGGAGGCATTCATTACTAACTGGCTTTGAACCCGAAACCTCTTACATCAAAAGATACAAGCATTCTGCTTCCTTTGCCACCCTGCCGACATATCATACAAAGACCATGTTGACGCTTTCTTGCCAAACTAATATGCATCCCCGTTCTTTGAGTGGAACTGCGAATGGCTGAACCGCCAATTCTCAAATTCATGCAGTCACAATAATTGGATCTAGATATTAATCTTCAAATTAAAAGAGCAATATCATTCTCTCGTCCTAATGGTTTAACGTAGTCACGGAAGAATGGGGAGATTTTAATTTTCCCATCAGCATCGGTGCTGAAACAAACCTTGTAGCGATCTAGAGCCATATAATGAGAAGTTATCATTACAAATTATTGTTTCTTTTATTTTTAATGTTTACGCCTAAACCATGATCCACTCACTCGCCAAACACATAAAGGGAACAACTACATATAACAAAGACGAGAAATAGAACTGACTAAACACAAAGAAATGACTCACCTGAAACTGCTGGCATGGTGACCACGGAGAGATATAAGCAGGAAACAAGAGCAAAGCTCGCTCGTACTGACAGCTCCATTGTGTTAGCACTGTAGTTTTTGTCTTTGGTGTAAGATTATAATATATCACAGCTGTGTAGTCCCACTCAAAATCGGTCCTTTACTGACCAGGAGGCTGAGTCAGTCTACGAAATGAGAGTCTATGGATCTGAGTTCATATGTTGTTTGGAATCTTTTTGCACTGGACTTAGTGGGCAGTGGATGCTCGTAGGCCGGCACTGCTGTTGTCACAGACTTTCTTGATACACTCAAGACTTTTTTGACGCAGCCGGATTTCTTTGTCACTTGTTTACCAACGAACCAAACAAGTGCGTGTTGCGAAATTTAAATAAAAGAGTGCTCTTCTTGGGGCATAAGTCCTTTGATCTTTTCGTTTCTAGTCTTTGTCTGAAACAGAAAAGAATGCTATCTTAAAAAGTAGGCTTCTGAAATAGAAATACGGACTAATAAACCTCTTGTTCAAATGGCCAAGCACCACTAAGGCAATTACCAATAAGCTGCACATTGATCAGACAGTGCGCGCCTTATCAACACCACAATTTCGACAGATCGTTTACCTAAGTTACATTAAATCTATTTCCAGTATAGAGAGAGCATACGCCTGACTATACTGTTGCGATTACGTTACCAAGAAGTCATTGCAAACGTTCACATGCGTCACCGTATGGCTGTTGCACATAGATACGGTGATTAGTTTCCAAATAACCGCACAAGAACTTAAACAATGAAAAGAGTTTTAATCCCTTCGCTACACCACAGTTTTCAAGCTCTGACGTCACCGAATCACAATGAACTCATCACCCCGTACGTAGGAGTGCCTTGGTATACGGGGGAGGTATAATGACGTACGGTCATGTTCTATACAATAGGAGAATGCTATTTGAGAGCTTGTACACTAAGGATGGGATCTTTCACCATCGTAAAATTATATTACTTCATCGGTGCTGAGTGCATCCTTAGCAGCGTTCAACATGCAGAGTTAATGTAATTCTTACGATGGTAAGACATCCCATAGTGAATGCCCAAGCTGCCAATTTCCCGGACATACCGGTCCGTAATAAAGGATAAGTATGTACATGTACGTCGTACGTCGCGAAAGATTTAACCAGTAAATATTTTTAAGTCGGACACTGAGAGTGGAGAGTACCTCTGACGATTTCACGGTTTATGGAGAGCAAACATTACGAAAGCTTTGTAGTATGACTGATATTAATATTTCAGCCAAACAAACATACAACCCTACACCACAAGGGAGAACAAGAAACAAGGAAGAGCCGAACCCCGATATTAAGTATACCCTGTTATTAAGTATGAATTCAAAGTACAGGGATTCATCATTATTTTTTGTATTTCATTACTCAAGTGGACCTGGATATAAAGAACAACTCTCAATAACAAGTATGTTCTTTTTTCTTCATGCACTAAGAGCTACTTTATACCGAGGTGTTCCATACTTCGCAACATTTCTTCTACTTAATGATCCTTAATCTTGAAGTTTCGGCTTGCTGCTCATCCTCAAACTGCTGAAGTAATGTTTGTCAAAATAAAAATAAAGTTTTCTTTAATTTCATGAGGAAAAACGAATAAAGAGCGTGTGTGATATTTTAAAAAAAAAAGTGTCTTGACTATCCTCATGACTTCTGTAATGTTTTGGCGATATGGCCGTTTATTCACCTACTCTGTGAATTCTGGAGAGTGAATGAAATAATGAGACTACGAAACCAAGGAAATTCCAAGAGAAACGGACATCAGGTACAGATGAATGCAACTTGTGGCCGGTCGCAAGGCCTGCGCCATCGTAAATGAATGAAATCAGCAGATGTCAGGTCCGTTAAGCTTCTCCAATTGCGACACTGCTGGCATACTGATGTAACATCTCCCTCTAGCTATTGCTCCCCCCACCCCCACCCCCACCTCTTCCTTACCCCTAAATTTTTCTGTCTCGCTCTCTGAAATCCTATAGAAGACTTACAGAAGAATTTTGGCAAACGATCTGAATAGAGATGTACGTGGATGCTTTATAATTATCAATAATTACGTGATAACACCTCTCAGTCTTATCATAAAAAAAAAAACAAAAACAAGACTTAAGCTATGAAGATACTCATAACAATGATGATTAATAAATAAATAATAATACTGCTTATACTTTAAGTCTCCTACCAGCCAATGCCCGCTCACGTGACTTCATATTACCACCCCAGCAGGCCAAGTCACTGAATATTTCTGAAATCTGTGAAGAGCTTATAGTGCCGCTGCAATTTTACAGCCGTTGATCACTAACATTATAGCTATCTATTTACTGCCCATAGCCAAGTACCCATTTTTACAGCGGGTGGACTGAGCAAAATGTAAACGCAGTGCTGTACCAAGGCATTTTGTTCAAGTTTAGTATCTTGAAGACATTGGGCGTAATTGAATCATTAGGCTCTGTAGTTTCTGAGCAACTGCTTCAGCGCAGTTTCTATACGAATGGGTTAGCTCTTTTTTTTTTTTAAATAGGTTTATCCCACTTTCAGTGCCAGATTTAGATTTGGCAAGCCCCTAAGCTATATACTCTAAAGCTAAGAGGTCCTCTGTTAAATTGTTACTTTAGAAACTGCGCATATCTATCGATGTTTCAGTTCGACTGGATGTGTCAGTGAGTCAGTCTGAATAAGCAACAATTGAGGATTTGCGCAGTAACGGTCGGATTTCTTACCATCGTAAGATTTACATTAGTACATCGGTGCTGATGCACCCTTGGTAGCGTTCAACATACACAGTTAATGTCATTCTTACAATGCCGAGAGATCCCAATGTTGATACGCAAGTTCCCTTATATTTTATAGACTATATAGTTCAACATCTGGCTGTTACATTGTCGAAACTATGGAAACCAAAATTTACGTTTTGCTCAGAGAATCTTTGTTACTATGAAGACCCGCTCTACGTCTTATTTAATTTATACGTTAAGCCGGCGCTGCCAACTTTAAACATACCTGACAGCAGGTTTTCAAAAATAAAAAGTTCCATTCCATCATGTTGGCAAATAGAGAAGTAAACGTTTAGCAGCAACTATCGTCCAAATGTCACACGTTGTAATGATATCCTCATTACTGTAAAATCACTGTAAGGTATTTCTCAACTACGGTATTACTCGTAATTATTGTCTCCGAATATATTGAACTGCGGAAGAGAGTTTATATTCTGCAGTGTAAATTTCACCAGAAAGACTCTGCTCTCAGTTAATGACCTTGCTGTTATGAAATTGCCATTGGTGATTGTGTGTCAGCGCGGGTACTTACAATACGTTGGAAGTGGGGGATGTACTTAGTTCAGTAGCGCTGGATTCATCTGAAAAACTCTGTACTTTTCTATACCACAGCTGAGAAGTTACACAGAGGGTTGACGGGGGCCTTACGTAATGGTGGGGATAGAAGTGAATACTGTGTATAATAATATTCTCCATACTTGATCAGATAATGGCAGTTCTTTAAGTTTCAAATGTGCTAAAAAAAATATTGTGCACATTCGTGAAGTGTTCCATATTTTTTGTTTGCACTTCCACTGTTTGATTTAAAGCCTATCAAAAAAGAAACTTGAAACTTGTCTTGTATAGGTGTCTTGATATACAAAATCGTTTTAATGGCAAATCTGTTTTCTAAATGTGAGCATATTAACCGACTTAGGTGCAACAGAACAGCTCGTTAATCCAGTTCAAAAGATGTTCCAAAATACAGACTGCGCCAAATCAAAAATGAACATAATATACAAACCCTAGATAATGTCTTTTATCGACGAGGAATTTACTGAGAAGAAATGACCACATGCAGCTTTCCTGCATTTAAAACACTCTTCAAATAAAACACCATATTTCCAACATTACATTCTTTGACATCAGATGTTTCCTCCTAACCATCATGTTCTGGTGCTGCAATTTTTTAAAAAAATGAAAAACGGGTACTGAATTTCAAGAAAACTGTGATAGAAAAATCTAATTTCCTCTATTATGGCATGATAATGGGGACCATCGTGTAGCGTCTTAATTTAATCTTACATGAAGCGAAAGTCTTTTTCTTTCTCCTCCTTCTAACTACTGATTGAATTAAAAAATTCGCAATTTCAGCTCTCAGCTTCCGTCGCCCATCTTTCACTAATTCACTTACGACAAAGGAAATTGGGCTGATAATAGTGATATCTTTAGTCAATGAAAAATCGGTCACATATTACAAAATATATTTCTTTTTTTTTTTAACAAAAGCCATGCAAGTTGTGAAACTTTAAAAATTTCAGTAATTCCGTAATGAAAATTTTGACGAGACTGCTTTGCTTTGGTGCCTTACACTTTGGGTTATAAAGTCAATACTTAAAATTGTTGACACGCTGCTGAAACTTTTAAAACTTTCAGTAATTTAGATAAAGAAAATGTTGACGAAGACTGCTATGTTTAAGTAGCCTTAACTTTGATTTATTAAGTTATTAATTCAGATTGCTCTGCTACTGGTTAAATTTTAAAAACTTTCAGTAGTTTTCATAAAGACAACTTTGACGAAGACTGCTTTGTTATTGTGCCTTTAACTTTGGGTTGTAAATTTGTCAACTCTAGCCAATAACTGGCTCTCCCAGAACGAAATAAAATAAAATATCATTGCTCAATTTTCCCTAAAGGAGAATCTCGTTGTATCGATACAAACGCACTTGAGATGCAGAAACTCCGCTAAAACAGCAGGAAAGTTCACAAGTTACAAAACTCCAAATGCAGAGATCACTACTTAACTGTCCTAAGCCTTACTTACTGTATGTTTATACAAGTCACTTGTTGCTGGCTTGGTAAACTTCAAAGGCAAATCGTTACTCCACAAACAGTACTTAGTTTTTGAAACAGAAAAAATTTATCACCGACAGTAACTTCGTAATGGTTCGTCGTTCCCCTACCCCTACAGTTCTGAAGCCGCCTCGCTTGAGCACTACTCCTTTCTAGCTCGCGTCCGCCCCCAGACTGTTACGTGGCACCCCCTCCTCTCCTGTCTCTCTTTTTTTTTCTATTCTTACTATAGCACTATGAAAGGCCTCTCGTCCAGTTCATACATACACATACGCACACACACACCCACACACACACATTATCCCCCTCTTGCCTGCCTGCCTGTCTGCCGGTATGGAATCGACACTTAGCAAGAGTATTCTTACAAACCCCTCCCACCCCTTCCCTACTCGATCACACACGCCCCCACAACTCACTAACTTGCCCCCTACCTCAGATAATCTGCTGGTCGCCAGTGTTATATCTCGTATACTCCAGGAAAACAGCGGCACACACGAAAGTTCCCCCAAACCTCGGATTCCTGGTCTCTACTTTAAGAGTTTTGCGCGACAGGGAGAAGGAGGGAGCGCACGTGATTTCTGATGCTATCAAGAGTTTTGGAGAAGTGGAAAGAAAGTAGTCTGGAAAGTGGAAAGTGGGCGGAAAAAAACACATAAGATTTTGATATACTTTTTTCCACAAAAAAAAAGTATTGGCGGAGAGGGAGGGGTGGTGAGTTGTTTGTTGGTAAAGTGAAAAAAAAAGTCAGCTTCTAGCGTGGAATACGCAATCGATGCCGGCGTGGGTTCCCCCCATGTCTGCGCCATCTTGCCGTCACGTGACGGCACTCGTCCAATCGGGCTTGTCGCCGGCTATTCCTGCGCCCCGCCTCTCCGGGACTGACACTAATTTCATTGTCATCTTCACGATGGCACCATTTTCCGTCACCCTCTTCACCTCCCTCCTGTCCACGGATCTATTTCTTCCCCGCTCCGCTGCATGCGATTTACGAGTGAGTACTGAACGTCGAACAACCGTGACGCGTTCGTTTCGGTAATTAAGCAAAACTTTGCGCGCTGTCACAACCATGTAAAAACCGCCTACCTTCGCACCGCCCGCGCCCGTCCTAATGGAATCAATGACTATCGGATGCGTAATTTAACTTCCCCTATCATAAACACACTTTGAGTGATTAATCACTGAATAGCAAGGATTGGCTAATTGCGTTGATCGGCGCTCGTTTGTGACGGGAACAATCATCCTGAGGTCTACGATCAGCGGAGAGATTCAGAGTCGTACATCACTCACTAATACACCCCACTTTGATCTAAAGGGCCGTTGCCACCTTCTTCCCGCCCTCAACACCCTCCCCCCCCTCACACACACACACACACACACAC
>JAWQUT010000046.1:2562375-2585183 GCA_033807755.1 Ellobium chinense | reverse complement strand
TCTATAAAAAGTCGGGGTGCAGAGAATCCCACATCATACTTGGAAGGTGGAAAAATTAATAACTATATTATGAAGTCGGGGTGCAGATGATCCCGCATCGTACTCGAATAGGGGCATTTTGCATCATACAGCGAGGGTTAAGTCACCCTAGATCATCCTGCATTATGAGGAAGTAAATTGTATTCGTTAACCGACTGCTCAGTCTATAACAGCATGTCTATGTTCGCTCAGGAATGTGAAAAAAAAAAGTCATCAATATTTGCAATTTTCACGAAAAATGCTGTAGCTTTGCTTAATACACGAATTTTGCAAAATGTCTGCGTTTTTCACGTACGAGTAAATTACTGCGTTTTTTAATTCACCAATTTCATTGTCAATTTTAAATAGCCAAATCTCCAGTGACGCACGTCTGCCAAATTCGTCGTCTGAATTTGTTATGACGTAGTCTAGCTGCATTGTTCCTCTCTGTTAGTGCAGTTTCTATGATTCACTCTACGCACACCCTCGCACCTTCCCGACTGGTGACCTCACATTTCTCCCGGGTGTATGTGTATAACTCGCTTTTCAAATTTAAAAAAAAATGTGTATGTCAGAGAGAGAGAGAGAGAGAGAGAGAGAGAGAGAGAGAGAGAGAGAGAGAGAGAGAGAGAGAGAGAGAGAGAGAGAGAGAGAGACACAGAGAGACACAGAGAGACACAGAGAGAGAGACAGAAACTGTTTTTTACTGTCGCTTAGATCTAACTCAGTAGACAGAACTTTATTTATACAATCCATAAAATTCACTAGTGGAGCTTACTTATATAGAATTATGAAAAAGCATTGGGCTTTCTTCACGAGGTGTAAAGAAAGCCCAGTGTACGAATCAAACTTCGTGGAGTGAAGAAAAAACCCTGAAATTTCCAGGATAGCGCATTAAAATCCAAATCGAATCTTTTTTTCAGCAGCTTTATTGGTAAGGAAATAAATATTACATTGAAAGAAAATGAAACGGATTTAAGCACCATGTACTGTTTTCAACACACAGCAAAGGACAGAGCGTCTAGTATCCCTTACAATAACAGTTGTAATGCAAACCTGACGCAGGATGCACACTTAATTTTTTCGGAATATATCTCAAGGAAGAAATTTATGAATACGACAAACAAAATCAAGATAATCTGAAATGATTGGATTTGGTTGAAGGCGGAAAAATATGAGTCAGGCATATCCTGGGTCCAACGCTGTTTCTGCTGCTTATAGACAAAAAAATCTCTTCAGGCGATTAACCGCATTCCGCGGCTGGTTTTAGACTTCATTCGACCAACATCTGAGGATGAAGGCCAAACTGTCGTTGATGACAATACGGTAGTTATGAACCTAAAGATATGTAATGAGCCTCTTGGTTGTGCATTCTGTGTCGAAACGGCGTAACTGTGACTGAAAAAGTAAGGTTACGTGTGAAGTTTTGAAATGCACTGAAAGTTCGCATCCACGCTTTCCTCAAGGACGTGATGATGCTGTGCTTTCAAGATCATGGCAAGTCGGTACGTCCCGATAGCAACAACGATTACTGTCTTCCAATAAGGAAAACATCGTGACTAGGTAACCGAAACTCCTGAATCTCACGGCCACGAAACTGTTCAATTTACACTGGAAATAGCAAAAGGCATTACTCATTCACTCACGCTTTCATTTCCAGTCTCATTCTCAGGCCATGGGTTTTTATCCGGACTGGCTGGATCTGGAAGATTAATTAAGATTAATCATTTTATGACCATTTTGTGGGACGTAAAATGACCCTTGAACAGACCACGTTTGAGAGTGAAACGTGATCTCTATCGCCGTTCCTTTTTACAATCTAGCAAAGGAGGGTAAGGGAGGGAATAGGGTAGGGAAAAAAATGAGGGAGTGGATTGGGGAGTGGGAAGAGAAGTGTAGGCAGCAGTCTGGAAACAAACCTGGCTAGCACCGAGTAGCAAACCTGCCTAGCACTGAGTAGCAAGCCTGGCTAGCTAGCACTGAGTAGCAAACCTGGCTAGCTAGCACTGAATAGCAAACCTGGCTAGCACTGAGTAGCAAACCTGGCTAGCACTGAGTAGCAGGTGTTAACAACAAATTCAACAAGGTAATGACAGAGGTAAACGTAAATAACCATGGCCATCACTGGAAGTATCACGAGTTTAATTATCTCATGCCACTTAACATCTCGCTTCGGGTATAAAAGAAAAGAGGAAGCATCATGTGACATATCATTTATTTAAATTCAGTCACATGGCGGACACCGAAGAGCAGTTTATACTACTTTCCCATGTAAAACGTTTGCTACTGCTCAGAAATCTTGCAGACTAGGAGTTTACTGTACTCTCGAACATTACAATTTAGAAATCAGGTCTAATATTTCAAAAAATATAAACGCAGGTCTGCCTGAGATGAGGCAGTGACCACGGCATTACGGTTGGCTGAGTCTTCCTTTTGATGGTACGATCGGATAGCTCAACTTTAAGGATGAACTTCATGTGGGATGATGCGTGAGAATGTTCTACCATATCAACTTTGCTCACGCGGTCGCATACACATAGTGTCTATGACAGGCATCGACATTTATAGTGGCCCAATACCAGAATGTATCACAAAATTCAGCCTCTGAGTTCAAGTATCGAAAATATTGATTAGATTATATACGATTCTGATATTTATCTTCGGGTAGGCATTTTGATAATTTAATACCTTTCGATACCTCGGATACTTTCGGTAATTTGATATCGCTAGGTTTTGCATTGAGGAGACCAATAACTGTATGGGATCGGCATAGGATCGAAAAATAATTCTGACCTTTTCGATGCTTTTTGAAACGGTCGGTCAATGAGGAGAGCTATTTTGGTCTTGAATTTCGGAAGAGGATCGACATTTACTTTCGCTGCTCTCGATACTTCTAACAGTTTTCATACTTTTCGATACACCTAATACTTCCGAAATTTTTAAGTATTAGAAGGGATACGTACAGTAAAACCTACAATGCTGGCAATTGAGGCTATTGTTTGGCAACACTAATCACGGGCGATTACAGAACAGAAACGGTCTAAAACTGTTTTTAATCAGTAACAAATGAGCGAAAATAAATAGTCTAGGATTTCAGGGATCAATTTCACAACGAGCTTGATTATTGTTCTGAGTTCGTGGAAAAATCTGATAAAGAACTCAGCGACTTTAGACCACAGCCTTACATGTAGGCGGATTGATTTTATTTTCGTACTATTTTGGGAGGTTTCAGGTCGAAGGTGCAGTCTCAAAGCGACAGGGATCATTATCCTTTTCACAGCCTGATAAATCCGTTTCTTTTTTTCATAATATTTAAATCGCGTATATATTTCCTTTAGCCTTACAGTTACTGAGAAAAGAACGTAGGAACGTGGGATTTCCACCCTGTGCACGCCGCCATTACTTGTGCTGCGTGACGTGAAAAAAAAAAGAGGTAGCAGGCGATTGGTCTAGAGGGTTTGCGCATGCTTCCACACCAATCGTTTACTAGCTTTTCCCGTTATATGACGTCAAATAGTGCCAATGATGGCTGCGTTTGTATGATATAAATTCCGACATTCCAGTGGTGTATTTTCAGAAATGATCAAGTGGAAGGAAAGTGTACACGGTCTTAAAGTTTTTGAGACAATATTGTGTATTTTTGTAGAATGTGAAGGAAATATCTATCCCTTTAACTGGGCCGTTTTCAGGGTTACTGTAATTGACCATTTTAAAACAATAGTGGCATCTGCTTGCTTTCAAAATCTGGGAACGAGTTGAAAGGCTGAAAGGAGAGGGGAGGGTGAGTGTTCGAAAATGGGAAACACTTGTAAAAAAATTTAGGACTGCACATCACAATGTATTATTTTCGGACACAAATCATTATATATAATAATAATAATAGTAACAGTAGTAAGTAGTAGTAGTAGTAGCAGAAGAAGTAGTAGTAGTAGTAGAAGTAGTAGAAGTAGTAGTAGAAGTAGTAGTAGTAGAAGTAGTAGTAGTAGAAGTAGTAGTAGTAGTAGTAGAAGTAGTAGTAGTAGAAGTGGTAATAGTAGTAGTAGTAGAAGTGGTAATAGTAGTAGTAGTAGAAGTAGTAATAGTAGTAGTAGTAGTAGTAGTAGAAGTAGTAGTAATAGTAGTAAGGCTTGCAAGTTTTGTATGCACGCTGTGCATTTATTCACGCGCTTTCACATTATTGACCCCACCTGGCCAGAACGCTCAGTACGTTTCTCAACTGCCAGGAAAACAAATGGTCCTGCTACCATATGTATAGGCGCTAAACACCTGACAATATCTTTCACTGCCTATTTCCCCCCAAGGTATTTCACAAAATGATTATCGCGGGAATTGAACCCTCGACCTCATTGATCATGAGACTTACACCTAACAGCCTTCATCCATGTTGTTCTACTAAACAGAGTCATCTTAAACTGTAGTTTATTCCTCTTCACTGACACTTTTTAGCGTTTACAACAATAACGGCAGATGCAGCGGAACCTCGATATTACAAGTACTCATTTAACAAAATATATCTCAATATGAATTTTTACATGCGTGGATTTATCATTATTCTATCATTTCATTATTTAGTTGGACCTCAAAAACAGGTGTTTTTTTCTATGCACCAAGGTATACCTTACATTCAGATTCCACTGTACAATATAAATTACCAAAGAACGGAAGTTATTGGATGCTGATGTTAAGTGACTAGACTATAGTACTTGTGGTCAGATATGAAATGATGAATATCGCGCCTGAATGAGATGAGATATACTGCGCCTAAGAGTCTAGGGTTACAGACTTCTAATTGGCTGAAAATAACATGCTGTTACATGCGTTAGGAAGACAATAAAAGTGGGGCTTGTGGAGAATGGGCCCTAGATTTGTTAACCTACCTGCGAATTATTTTACATTCTCTCCTAATTTTGTAAATTAAACCTGAAGTTTGGGTCATTCGCTTCGGTTTCGGTGTGGCCTTCTGTGCGGAGCACTTGTCGTTAAGGAAACTGGTTAGCTTGTTTACACCTTTCGATTTCGATGTATCGGTTCGCAGCTCGAAAACGAACTGCAAGATCTATATTTTGAACATCATTTATAATAAGCTCATTAAATCCTGCAAATAAATAAAGACGACCTAGAGATTGTGGAATTTCTTGCAAGTGACAGTAGAGAAAACAGTTTATTGGCTCAAAGAGGGAAATTGGATTAGGCTTCTGTAACCTTAAGAGTGAGGCCAAACAATCAAACACATGCCTTATTTTTCATCCCAGACTATTCTCCTGTTGTGTAGGAGGTGAACTAACCAGACCAGAAATATTTCTTGACCACCAATGACTCCCCGACAGTTTCACTGGTCGCCCTTGATCGACTCTCCTGCGCCCATCAGGAAACACGCGATCTAACATTCTCCATAAAATCCCACCAGACTAAGAATATTCTTGAGGTAGGTTACTGAGAACAGAATGACATTGAACGTAGACGTAGAGAGGGTAGACCATGCTATGTGGTTTTGAGAAAAAGTGTCGTGGTTTTGTTATGCCTTGAATCATGCATTTTAAACCCAGCTCTTTAAAAAAAAAACCTTCGTTTTGTACTGTAACGCTGAAAGGACTTTAGGGGTTTAAAAAAAACAACAACGCAGATGAATCATTAAAACAACGATTCTTGTTCACTCCGTTTTGACAGGGTGGGTTTCATGAAAGTGTCGATGACGGCACATGCACTAGTGAGTAGCTCTGGTTCAGTTGCTGCAGAGTAAAATAAAAGCAGATCGATGCGACAGGGTCCTGCTTGCGCTAGGAGTCATTCATTTGAATTTCGTATAGCCTGATGCCGATCAAGGTGTAAAAAAAACACGTTTTTCAACTTCTATATACACATGCATAATTGGCATTACGCTGTCGAAAAGCGCTGTGGACTACACCCTAGGCCAAGCAGAGCCTGATCTCAACGACCTCTGTACTCTATAGGAGCTTTGTTGTTGTTTCTTTTTTCGTTCCAAAGTGTATTCGTAGTTGTATCGTGTATTTCCATCTTCCGAAGTCTCCTTCCGAAAAAACGACAAAGAAAACTAGAATGAAGAACCGAGGAGACGCTCTCACTTCGCCACAGGGGTCAAAATCGTCACTGCTCACTTAGATCTATATAGTAATAAAATACAAGAGTACAATCTGAAAGTAAAACATGCAGTTTCATACGGTGTTTTTGTCAGATACAAAATGCCAAGACGAAATTCTTTACAAGAAGTTGATAAAAAAACTATCATTATTTTAGTGTTTACACATTATATAACAGTTAATATCGTGTGAATCGGTTTGAAAGACAAGAAGAAACTTTTACCAACTTTTTGTGTTGATATCGAAACCTTGCATAACAAGATGGACGAAGTGTGCACACAAAAATGTCCGTCTCCAAGAGCCACAAACAAAGTTCTCACAGTCCTCGAAATCTGCATGAACTGGAAAGAACCAGGTACAGAGGAGAAACGTTAAGCGATGCCTTAAAGATTACAAATAAAAGCTTCTATACCACGTCAAACTCTCCTGTTCTCTATACTGTATGGCAGACATTTTTTTTTCTACCACGATATTTCCAAAGCTAGTCTGCAGTCTCAAATACTGTATACTTCAAAGAAAATTTAGTATGTATATGTCCTGCGTGTCTACTCTGTTGGAAAAACACGATGAGCAACAGTGGAGTATCATTTTCATGGTTGCCAATTTGTGTAAAAGGATGCAATTATTAACTTCATAAATAATATACTTCATCTTGATGCAGCAATCCCAAAGCATGAATATTTAGTCAGTCTGGTCCCGAGAGACGATCAAAGTATGCCATATCCACTTTGGCCCGGCCTCTGTCAGGACAATCTCTTTGTCTCCTGGAGTACCGACTACAATAGAGGAGTATGGGCAAATTTTATAAGCAAATTGAGAGCCTGCGCATCAACGAGGGGATCTCTTACCATCGTAGGAATAATATAAACTCTGCAAGTTGAACGCCACGAAATGTGCATTCAGTCCCGATGCCCTATTGCAATTCTTACATTGGTAAGAGATCCCATCGTTAATGCGCAAGTTCTCCAATGTCTAGAGACCCTCCCATTTAGTACTTAGTTCAGGGTTAGGAGGAGGTTGGGATACACGTGAAAAAAAGCAACCTTGAAACAGACCATAGACATAAACATTTGTCTAGGAACTCTCTCATCTGTTCATTTTCTTTTCTAATCCCGTCCCTAACTTTGACCCAAGCCAGGATATTGCTCATGAAAGAGGTCAGACAGTCAGAAGTATACAAAGTCAATCATTGTAACGATACTAAGAAGTTCAGATTTAGGTCCACGTATGATTTATGGGCAATGTCATAAGACTCTGCCAATGGCTATGTTGATGGTAATGGCAGTGATCGAACCCCTGAAGTCCGGCAAATTTCGTAAACAAAGTCGAAAACCTCGTAGGATAATCCCCGAATTTACGCACGCTGATTAGAAAAGCCTAACTTGCCACTTTTTTCTCTATTTAAACCTAAATATTGCAGTAATGTATTATTTATGCGGACAACAACTGCCTCGAGCCTGAAAAGGGTGTGTGTTTGAAATACATGGCAACCATTTAGAAATTACACTAGAATCCGACATGTTGATCTAGATCTAGACTATATCTCTCTATACTCATGCTGTTTAAGCGATCAACGGAGTACCGCCATTTTAAATGTAATTCCCTATTACATATTAAACTAGTTAGCTTGTTTTCGCCTTTCGATGTATCGGTTCGTAGCTCGAAAACGGAAAGAAAAACATGTGTAAATTCTACGCAACTTCAACACCGGAAACTATTTTTAAAAAATACAGATCGTGGAATTTCTTGTAAGTGAAAACAGTGTATTGGCTCAAAGAGGCAAATCCGATTAAACTTTCGTAACTAAAAGTTTGTTAAATCTGTCGTGCATCTCGTGAAGGAAGGATGAAGTCTTGCTAGTGTTGGCCTGAAATATCTTCTGGATACCTTGTTGCCAGTAGTGCTGGGCGATTACTCCATTTTGTAGTGACTGCGATTTTATTTACTGATTACTTCAGCTGCAGATGATCAATATTCGATTACTTGTGGCGATTACGTGAGGGCACGCCAGTATACTTTTTGGAAAATGCATGCCTTTCTTCTCATGACAGATTTTTTTTTGGGGGGGGGGNGTGGAGGGGAGCGGAGAGGATAAAGGGGAGGCGGAGAGGGAGGTGAAGGGAAGAGACAGGACAGGAGAAGTGAGCTGGCCTGAATGATAGGGTTTAGGAATGAAGGAGAGAAATGATTTTATTCTACCAAATAATATGTTTTAGAAGCTTGTTTTTATGAAATATTATGTCAACTTTTCGACCAGTTGTAAAATACTCAATCAAACTTTATCATTTACTATTAATTTTTCAACAATAATCATATTATCAATTACTTTTACTCGATTACGCCTAACACGACTTGCGACAGGAAAAGCGGATCTCACCGAGAGAAAGAAGTGATTTGACAACCAGATTAGATCCTGTGACAAAGAATTTTTAATCCGCATAACATTTGTAACACGTACGTATGCACACACATGCCTTTCACACTGAAAAACCTCATGTCTATTACATAACAGAGTTTATAACGTAGACTACATGTTTTTTAGGTACTGTATTCTTTCCTTGGGTGAGGCCAAACTGTCCTTATGAACCATGCAGTGAGATCCGTTGTTGGTTCCATTTCTGACACCGTTACGCCGTAAGTGTCATAGAAAACAATTTCACTCATATTTTCCTCAGTTCATTTGTCTGTAAAATGAGTACCTGGCATCTAGGCGGCGGCGAAAGACATTTTAAGAATGCTATTGATCAGCACCTGTCAGCGGCGCTGTTTGCTCCCCAGGGAGTTGAGAAAGTCCTGCCGTGGTAATAATAATGTGAAGCGGCGTCAGCAGGTAGTGACCTACTTGCTTGACTTATAAGCTTCATCATCATCATCATTATCAGCGTCATCATTATTTGCAAAACATTTATCCGCACTGGATATAAATAGGTAAAGAAAGAAAACTAACATTTTAACAAATTTAATACACAAATTTTCGGACTGGCGTCCTTCTTCAGACGTAGAAAATCAACCATCATCTTCATCATCACTTGAAACGAGAATTCTAAAAGATCAAAAAGTTTCGTCCAAAGCAGCGAGGTTAATTAACAAATTTGCATTTAATACTTAAACTATTCCGATTACAATATTACAGTACTGATACGAATTTTCGAATCAAAAGTGATTTTTCATCAAGTCAAACACATATTGAAATAAATGAGTCAGAAGTGATTCAAAAACAGGTAGACAACTCACCTTAAAAGCGTTCATAGACAAAGTAGTGTCAGAAAAATAGTGAGTAGGCTAAAGGTAGATATCGTAGTTCGAAGACTAGTTCAGCAGAATTATGAGTTATTCAGATTTAAAAAGAATCATGATAGGCGGGACAAAAGTGGAGATGAGAGATATCCTGGATTACACGTGAAGAGATTCAAAGGGTTAAAACTCAGCGAGGAAGGCGTTGTAAATGACTGCTATGCTGCAAAAAGAGAGTTAAAATGTGGGCAAAAATGAAGCGTGGGAATAAACGTCGGAGAGGGAGGGGTGGAGGAGAAAGGTCCGGCCTTCTGGGGCAACAAAATTTAAAAAAGAGTGAGCAGATATCTGTCCGGGATACAAGACTCATAAATAACATTAGTATTATTGTTTGAAGTTGTATTACAACAGGCTAAAAAAAGTCACGTCAGACGACTACCACAAAAAAGATAGGGTTGTGAAATTAAAAAAAGAAGAAAATGAGATACATAAAAATATAAACATCATCATCATTATCACCACTACTGAAACAAGATCAATCACTACAAACACACAAAAAATATGATTAATTTCCTTTTGTTGCGAAAGTTTCAATTGCTGCCAGCAAGACCCCAGAGATTAGCTGAGTATTTTTTTCGATTATATAAAAATCCATAGCGAGGTATCCTGGGCATAGCGTCATAAAAAATATGAAATTTTCATCTGAAGGAATTACAATAATGGTAATGAAAAACATCCAAACATGAAAGACATTGTGGCATAGTGTGTCAGCTTAAAAAGAAAGTATACGACTGATGCAACACGATCTGTATCGAAGTGAGGGCAACGGCATTGTTTTGTTGTTTTTTTTTTAACTGAGAAAGCATGGAGCAGGGTAGGGAGGATAGAGACATGGCGCTTAATTAATGATTCTCTACCATATATAATAACATTAAATCTGGTCGTGTTTAGAAAGTCACAGAATGTGTGAATTCTCTTTGTTCCCAGATCTACACCGACCAGAGTTTTGTGGAAAGTTCACGAGAACTGAAACGAGATCACTTGTAATTATCTTAAGGTGAAACACGTCTACGTAAACTCAGAGAAAAAAAACGTGTGACACTGATAATTAGTTCACAGAGAAATGGGATGTACTTTGACCATGAACGTACTTGAAACATGTCTTTTAAATTAATCTTCCACGAGAACTGTGAATCCGCCCGTACAGAGTTGAGAAACAATATAGGGCTGCGTTTTTACAATGACACTGTATTGAACACAAGATGAACTCAGAAGTTCTGGCAAAGTTCATGATATAGGCAAATACTGGAACTCAATCCTAGTGCTTGGCTTAGGGTTAAGAGCAGAGGTAAGGTTAGGGTTAAGGAAGAAAAGCAAACTTGAAACAGTTCACAGACAGTGTCATCATCGTCTAGGAACTCTGAAGAACTCTCTCATGTATTCCTTCTCTGCTCTAATTCTGTTTCCAACCTTATACCGAGCTCGATGCGGAAATGTCCCATGAGAATGCACATGAAAGGAAGTCAGATGGTCAGATCTATGCTGTGTCCAGTGTCCGGTAGTCTGAGTAAGTTATGAGTTAAGATTTATGTTTATACATGACAAGACAAACACCCCATTTTACAAATGGGCAGGCAGGCAACGCACCAGCGGCGAAAGAATACCTAGCGCACCGAAAGGCATCACAGACGAATGCATTAGACTCCGTGAAAAAGTTGGACGATTGGCGAATCGGGCGGACTGAAAAGATCTATCGGAGATTGTATTTCGTTGTTATACACATTCTTTTTTTTAAAAAAAAAAGGGTAAAAAAATAAAGAGAACTGATGTATGTAGTTACTTTTTGTGTATTGTTCTACGAATTTAGGTGAAAACCGCGGTTTCTACGTTACATAGTTCTCAAGAAATCTGTGACACAAATTTGGCTGAAGCGCTTTATTAATATAGTCTAGATTTAAGGACACCATCATGGGACTCCCACAGAAGGCTGTGGTGATAAGGGACAGAGATCAAACCCCGGAAATCAGGCAAATGTCGAGAAGCTGACACACCCTCGAATTTGTGCACGCCCATAGGTAGATGGGGTAGCATGGTAAAAAGTTAATCATAACTAGTAATTTCAACGTGGACAATGGCTAGTGTCTTATTTATATCGGATGAAGTGTAAGGGCAAAATACCTTTACGTACATTTTTTTTTTTTAATTCAAGGGTAAACATTCAAGGCAAGGTTTTCTTGGCACCGTTTGTAAGACAATAAAAGCGCTACTGATATATTTATGCGTATCACTTTCACTTCCGTATCCTAAACGGATTCTGATGGAAGTACTCCCGGGCGACTCTAGAGAGAGACCTTTCGTACCCTAGTTAATAAAATCACAGGTCTTGCACGCAGCAAGTATGAATTCGACGCTGTTATTGTGTTGTTACAGGAGACACTTCATGATGACGTCATTTTGGTGCTGCTACAGGAGACACTTCATGATGACGTCATTTTGGTGTTGCTACAGGAGACACTTCATGATGACGTCATTTTGGTGTTGCTACAGGAGACGCTTCATGATGACGTAACTTCGGTGACGACAGGAAAAACAATACTGTATTAACTTCATATACTTCAAAATATTTTGGACAAGTTGTATGCTTTTGACATTTGGCAAACATTAACACATGATCAATATAATCTGTCAATACTGAAAATCGTAGCGCAGGTCATGTCAGATCTTTAAAAAAAAAAAAAATTAAAAACACATTATATCTAATAAAAGCTTCCCGCCTGTGTCTGTCCTATAGAATTTGCCGCGGCATGTCATTTCTTGAAATGCGTTTTTTTGTGACAAGAATATAGGGCCTAGGCAATTGAATTTGCACTTCTTACAGAGCATTTATCTGTCTGTTAATATTATCCAGAATTTCAAGCCGTTTTTTTTTCTTGTGAAGTTAGTGAATCTTTATTAGCAGGACAGTACAGGCATTAGAGTTGTATTGCCTACGTGAAGTTTCTATGTAGGAGAACAGATATGAATAGTCCTTGATTGAGACTGCTGAAAGGTTTGACTGGGCAGATATGAATAGTCCTTGATTGAGACTGCTGAAAAATTTGACTGGACAGATATGAATAGTCCTTGACTGAGATTGCTGAAAAGTTTGACTGGACAGATATGAACAGTCCTTGGCTGAGACTGCTGAAAGATTTGACTGGACAGATATGAACAGTCCTTGGCTGAGATTGCTGAAAGTTTGACTGGACAGATATGAACAGTCCTTGACTGAGATTGCTGAAAGATTTGACTGGACAGATATGAACAGTCCTTGGCTGAGATTGTTGAAAAGTTTGACTGGACAGATATGAACAGTCCTTGGCTGAGATTGCTGAAAGTTTGACTGGACAGATATGAACATTCCTTGACTGAGATTGTTGAAAAGTTTGACTGGACAGATATGAACAGTCCTTAGCTGAGACTGCTGAAAGGTTTGACTGAACAGATATGAACAGTCCTTGACTGAGACTGCTGAAAGATTTGACTGGACAGATATGAACAGTCCTTGGCTGAGACTGCTGAAAGGTTTGACTGGACAGATATGAACAGTCCTTGGCTAAGACTGCTGAAAGGTTTGACTGGACAGATATGAATAGTCCTTGGCTGAGATTGCTGAAAGGTTTGACTGGACAGATATGAACAGTCCTTGGCTGAGACTGCTTAAAAGTTTGACGGGGCGGTAAATTTTAACAGAATTTGGGACCGGTCATATAACTCAAGTAGGCTAAATGAACTGAGCACACTAATGAAACGCTATACTATTATTGACTGTGTGGCAGCGTCGTCTCACAGAACTATACAGTAGTATGGGCAACTCTCGCCTGGAACAAGGACATGGCATTCAGAACTAAAAGGACAGAAGCACAAGGAAATTGAACTTAAATGATAAAATATCGAGAAAGATGTGTTGCTGATGCGTTTCATCTCACCCATTAAATTTCAGTGGCTGATGCATATCTTACTTCCGCGTTCATTACGGAACATACCGTTTGAGAGGAAATCAACAATCAAAACAGAACCTGCCATGAAATCTGATTACTGGCATTTGAACAAACGCCCTCATTGGTTGGCACAGATCTCATACTTTCAGGTTTATTAAAAAATTTGTGAATTTCATTCAAGCCGCCTAGCAGGCAGCATTAACCCCGAGTAACCCCAGCACGCGTGTAACTGGGCTGTTCGCAAAAGGTTATTCCATTAGCGAGAGAAATTGGACTGTGTAGCATAAAAGTAATTTAATCTTGAAAAGGACAGATTGAAATGATGAAAGGCTTGTTGGCTTGTTACAACAACAAAAGATGTAAAAAAAAGTCGGTTTATTCGGAGCTGTACTAGTACTAATAATGTACAAAGTTTCGATTGATAATCAATATCGCAACTCATCTCGATCTTTATGAACTGAGTGATGTAGTTCTTTTTAATCTTGAAAAAACAAATACCTTCTAAAATTCATTATGTTGCTTACTGAAATGCGACACCACACCGAAACATCTTTTTCACGGAGGATTAAAATCTGGGTTGTAAAAAAATTACTGTCGAAATGTGAAAAGGTCAGTGAAAGGTCAATTATGAGGAATAATTATTCCTAATCTCAAAGATAGAGCACTTTACAGCAAAATATCCTTTCAGTGAATTACCTTTCTTAGGAATTGCTCATTTTAACAAACTTAATCATCGTTGTATCTTTGTCCCTGTTCTCAATAATTATGTTCACTCAAGCGTATGACATTTCCCCTCAAACCTGGCTATCAATGCCGATTTCTGGAAGAGGGATCATTGCCATAAAGCGAAATTCGTGTCCATGTCATTGGCCTCTGTGATATTTTATTGCTCGTTTCGTAATCCGTTTTCATGACCTGACCTCAAGGGCACAAAGTTTTATCCGGTTATCAAACAAGACAGAGCAAGAATGGCGGGATTATATAGTAAGCAATTTCTTTGTTGATGGCATCAGTTTTGTTCTTTGCATCGCAACAATCTGAGTGACGTAAGAGCACACGTTCTCTCAGATCCTGGGGGTTAACCAGAAGGCCACATTGTGGAAGTTGATTTCACATGGCAAGATTGCTGTGCCGGGAAGAAAAATAAAGATAGAAATGATATCACTGACGCGGTTTCGGCGTGCGGGGGGAGGGGGGTAAGTTGGGAAGTGGGGAGGGGACAAAATCTGAGCGATCACCAACACTGATGTAGATTATTAATATAGTCAACGATTACCTCGTAATGTTTTTTTAGATCAATAACCAAATACTTAAACTCGCTTCTGGCACTAAACATCGAGGTAAAAGTGCAGATTTCGCAGTTAAAAGAAGAATTGTGTGTACGCAATTGGACGTGTTAAAAATCAAAGTACTGTCATGGAAGTTCCAAGCACGCAATACATCTTGAATCCTCATCGTCCTGTTTTGGTGCTGTTTCATTTTCAAATGAAGAAAGTGCATGACTTTTTTTCAAACCACGGCCACTAAAATATCATTCAGCAGGACCAGTACAGATTGTTACTTGGAGGACAAATGATTTCGAATGAGGTATTTTCAGACGGGTCAGTTACACCACGTGATCTACGCATTGCTAGGATATTTTGATAAGTGACGAGTAATCATACATCAGCAGACCATGTAAACAAACCAAAGTGTGAGCAAGAATTTCTAGGTTACGTGATGGAGCTGAAAATGCCTATTTATATTTGTGGCTGGAGAGCTCACAACTCCTCACAAAATCCAGCTGCCGAAACACTGGAGAGATTATGCTTTCAGCAGGAGAATGCTTTCAGCAGGAGATTTCTTAACGGTCGCATTAACCTGGATACACATGCGCGCAAGGCGTTTTTCTTGTCTTAATCTCAATCTCAATCTTGTAACGTTCACGGTCGTTGAAGCCAAACTGTAATGGAAGAAGATGATGAAATCTGTCTGTTTGTCCTCGGTGTAAGTGACAGTGTTCTCAGTGACCTCCTTCGACAAGAAATAGAGGATCTGTAAAGACTGTTTGTTTAATATCAGATTTATGAAACGAGTTAGAGGTTCGCGAATACGATAAATAAATAACGAATTTCATAAATCTGATATCAAACAAACACGAGTTNGGAAGGGGGGGGGGAGGGACAAAATCTGAGCCATCCCCAACACTGATGTAGATTATAAATCTAGTCAACGATTACCTCGTAATGTTTTTTTAGATCTATAATCAAATACTTAAACTCGCTTCTGACACTGAACATCGAGGTAAAAGTGCGGATGTCGCAGTTAAAAGAAGAATTGTGTGTATGCAATTGGACGTGTTAAAAATCAAAGTACTGTCATGGAAGTTCCAAGCACACAATACATCTTGAATCAATTATTAGACAGATCTCATCGTTCTGTTTTGGAGCAGTTTCATTTTCAAATGAAGAAATTGCATGACTTTTTTTCAAACCACGGCCACTAATATATTCGGCAGGACCAGTACAGACTGTTACTTGGAGGACAAATGACTTCTAATGAGGTATTTTCAGACGGGTCAGTTACACCACGTGATCTAGGGATTGCTAGGATAATTTGATAAGTGACGAGTAATCATACAGGAGCAGACCATGTAAACAAACCAACGTGTGAGCAAGAATTCCTAGATTATGTGATGGAGCTGAAAATGCCTATTTATATTTGTGGCTGGAGAGCTCACAACTCACAAAATCCAGCTGCCGAAACACTGGAGAGATTATGCTTTCAGCAGGAGATTTCTTAACGGTCGCATTAACCTGAATACACATGCGCACAAGGCGTTTTTCTTGTCTTAACCTCAATCTCAATCTTGCACCGTTCACGGTCGTTGAAGCCAAACTGTAATGGAAGAAGATGATGAAATCTGTGTGTTTGTCCTCGGTGTAAGTGTCAGTGTTCTCAGTGACCTCCTTCGACACGAAACAGAGGATCTGTAAAGACTGTTTGTTTAATATCAGATATATGAAATGAGTTAGAGGCTCGCGAATACGATAAATAAATAACGAATTTCATAAATCTGATATCAAACAAACACGAGTTTCAGATCCTTTTTATCATATAAACTCTACCTAATGATATGAACTTTTAATCGTAAAAAGGACCCTGAAGTGGCCGTCACCCAGTTTAAGACACATCAATCACAACTGAACTGAATAAACCACACAGTTATCGACACAAAGTAGATCCAAACAGCTGACAATCATCGATGAAACTTTAAACAACAGAAACACTGTAACATTACAAGTACAGTACTTTTAATTCAGATGTTTAACTGACCTGAAACGACGTGAAGAGAGCGTTGACAAGCGATAAGAGGGACTGAATTTTTTTTTCTTTTTAATCCTGACAGAGGAAACCCCACGGCAGTGAAAATAGTTAAAAAGAAACGACGTCACATTTTCATAAGCCTAGAGATTTCCAAGGCTTCCACTCAAAGTATTCGTAAGCAGGTCACAGGTCAAATTTATATAACATGTAATATACCAAAAAAACTATTACACGCTCTTATATCTCAGGAAATAGGTCTTGTTTATGATACAAAGAGTACCAGACCGGCAGTTTAATATCTTTAATCAAAGATCTAAACGATATGCTAAATAAATCGAATTTAGGGTCAAACGTATGTGCTCATAAAATTTCGTCTCTACTTTTTGCAGATGACATCGTGTTGGTGGCCGATACGGAAAAAGAGTTAAAGGATATGCTGAAAGTCACTTCGATTTTCTCCCAAAAATGGGGCTTAAAATTTAATGAAAACAAGTCAAATGTATTAATATTTGGACAGAATGTTAATAAAAGTAAAGAATGGATGCTAGGAACACAAACAATTTACGAATGTACAGAGTATAAGTATTTAGGGGTATATATTTCAAGAAATCTCAGAACAAATTATCATATCAATAAGTACCTCAAACCAAGTTTTAATCGTAAATTAGCCGCTATGAAATACACCTTATCCAAGAATTAAAATATCAATAGAGTTAGTTTCGGAAATACCATATGGAACCAAGTTATACGTCCTTCTCTGCTGCATGCCTGTGCTGTATGGGGGAAGCTGCCAGAGTCATCTTGTGCGATGCTTCGGTCTTTTCAATATCAGTGTGCCAAAAGCATCATGAATTGTCGCTTAAATGTTTCAAGAAAATTTGTCCTACAAGAACTTGGATGGGAAGATATTATTGACACTATAAATAATCTCAAGATCAAATATTTTGAAAGGGTTAGTCAGATGAACCATTCAAGACTAAGTAGTATTCGATTTAAAATACTAAACTCTCACTTTGACAAGACAAGCAGCAAAAAGCCATGGGGATTCTGTGATGACATTTTTACTATTTTACAAAGAAATGGTTTGGAGTTTTTGTTCCCCAACGATGAAGGGCGAAGTATTTTTAAGGCTTATTATAATGTAACCAGTTCAAACACCTTTTTAAAATGTACACAATGCGATAATGAAGGTAGTGAAAGTCTGGCGTTCTATACCTATTTTGATGTGTCTAAAACAGAATTGCAGCCTTACTTGTTAGATCCTTGTGATTTCTACTCCATACAATTGAAATTTAAAGCTAGAACGGGTATTTTAGGTCTGAATGCGGATTTATACAGAATGAAAATGAGAGAGTCCGAGGAATGTTGCATTTGTGATAGCGGAGTGAAAGAGGATATTGTTCATTTTATGTTCGAGTGTCAGGCGTACGAAAGAGTAAGAATGCAGTTTTTAAATGATCTGTATAAAGTGTGCATGGATAATAATATCGAGTGGGTGTATTATACATTTTTAAGCCTGAATAATTTGGAAAGAACTATATTTGTTTTAGATTCAAATTCATTCTCGACTTTTAGCAGTATAAATGATAACTTAGGGAAGAAATTTTTACGAAACTGCAGTTCGATACGGTTTTAAAGTAATGTGATACAGATTTACACAATGTTTCTTTGTATAGACTATAGCATTGTTTTATTCCATGTGTGTACAAGACGCAGACAGGTTACCCCGGCCTGCCTGCCCCCGTTGTAAAGGGGTAGTTCTTGAATAAAAGTATTATTATATTATTATTATATACTCACGATCAAAAGTAAGTATACACCTCAATCATAACCCATAGCAAAAAGACAACGTGACAATGGGAGGTGAAAAGTGTGTTGTTCAAACCTGGGGTTTATTTTCAATAAAGTTCACGCAAATGGAACCTCTTTGTCTCGAATCTGGGGTCTGAAGTCCCATATTTTGTGGAGGAGGGTGAAAACAAAAAATCAGACTCCTCGTCCATAAATAAGTCCCAACTAAAACGATGCAGAATCTTGGCGGCTTACCTTGTCCGTCACATTTTGAACTGTAAAGGTCAAGTCACACTTGAAACTAGTACCTTGTGTGCCCTCCGGCGGCATTAATCACAGCAGTGCATCTGCGCCGCATCGAGTTGATCAATGTTGCCAACTGCTGCTGTGGAATGTTGTTCCATGCCTGTGTCAATGCTTGAAGTAGTTGGTGCTGGTTCTGTGGTGGGGGGACCATGGCTTCGACTTCGCGTCCAATGATGTCCCAGACGTGCTCTATAGGGTTGAGGTCTGGGGAGACGGCAGGCCAGGGGGTGAGGACGTTGATGTGCTGGGCTACCAGGAACTGCTGGGTCACTTGAGCTCGGTGGGATGGGGCGTTGTCGTGCTGGAGAGTGAATCCAGGGTGTTGATTTAAAAACGGAATAGCGTGAGGCTGGAGGATGGTGGCTGTATACCTCGCTCCTGTCAGAGCAAGAGGAACATGAACAAGAGCTGTTCTGTGATCTCTGGTGATGCCGCCCCATACCATCGCCTGCCCATAGCCTCTATTCGGGGCCTCGTGGATGCACTGGGGCAGATACCTCTCGTTGGTTCGCCGATAGCAATGCATGCGTCCATCATGTCTCCCAAGGACAAATCTGGATTCATCTGTAAAAAGAACAGTAGCCCATTGTTGTCTTGTCCAGGCGGCATGAGTACGAGCCCACTGCAGGCGGGCCTGGCGGTGATGGGGCTGCAGAAGAGGCCGCTGCAGGGGGCGTCTCGCACTGATGCCATAGGAAAGGAGGCGGCGTCGGACTGTGTGTCTGCTTATAGCTTGATGTCCGGGAAAGTTCTGGGCTGTTTGTGTGGCAGTTTGGAAGCGGTTCCGAAGGTGCTGGGTACGGTTAAACCGGTCTTCCCCTGGAGTCGTAATTCGGGGTCTCCCACTTCTAGGCTGTTCAGTAACTGTCCCAGTGACAAGAAAACGTTGCTGCCAATGGTAAATTGTCCGTCTTGTTACATTGAACATTATAGCAACCCTTCTGATGGACACACCGGCTTCCAGGTGTCCAATGGCGCGAGCACGCTCTTCCGCACTCAAGCGTGGCATGGTTAACACTGAAGAAAAACTAAACTTTTCTCTTGATTTGAAGACTGCTTGAGTGAACAAGTAAATCCTAAGTGAAAATTCAACTCTACATATCACGTGATGACCAGTTGATGCAATTAGG
This sequence comes from Ellobium chinense, assembly GCA_033807755.1. Classification (NCBI taxonomy): domain Eukaryota; kingdom Metazoa; phylum Mollusca; class Gastropoda; order Ellobiida; family Ellobiidae; genus Ellobium; species Ellobium chinense. The sequence continues at coordinate 2,565,320 of JAWQUT010000046.1, read as the reverse complement.
TCAAAACAGCACGTGCACATGAGGGCGAGTGAACCAATCGCGCGATCGTAGAATTTTTGTTTTGAAATCATTCTGAACATTACTCACAACAATTCCTGCAGACCACTTTGTTCTAGGTCCATGCCCTACATAATAACAATGTAAGCAAAACTGTATACTTACTTTTGATCGTGAGTATATAATCAGACAACATTCAACAGTATTCATGGAATACATTGGTAAACACCGTTGAGAATGAAAAATTAGAATACACTGGTAAACACCGTAGAGAATGAAACCTCAGAATGCACTGGTAAACACTGTTGAGAATGAAATATTTTCGGATGTCATGAAATACTAGAACAAGGAAACATCTGACAATTGTCGCAGAATACACGGGTAAACATTGTGAGAACAAAACATAGGATGTCTTGAAATATTTTAAGGAACTTTTGACATGAGTCGCTGATTACATTGGTAAACACTGTTGAAAATTCAACATTTTAGGATATCAGGGACCTCATTTCTGGGATATCCAGTGGTTACCAACCTTTGCTGGACACAGCTGATGGCACCAAAGGACTAAACCTGGCCATGGAACTGCTGAAGGACCTGACGGTCAAGTTAAAAACTGGTAAGCCTATGCCAGACCTTACCAAAGAGAATCGATATGAGACTCTGTATATGTGTCTCACCTGTCCGGAGCAGGGTTGCCAGATTTGGCCCTTTCGGAGCCAAATACCACATTTTCAGTTTATCTGCTGAAAGCCTTTTGCTCCGAAATAACTGTTTTCTCNTATATATAAAATTACTTCTTGCACTGACTTTTCACCTAATCATAAAACAAACTGATCTTTACGGTGCACAGCAATTTTCAAACGCCTGCAGATGAAACACTGTCCATCGACACTGAGTAAGGATTTGTCGCTGAACACTGTTCATGCCTTTGAGACAATGAGATACCACTGGCATTTCCCTTCTGTAGCCTCTTGTTTCCCTTTGTGTCCATTTAGAAGCACTGTAAACTTTTCTCAAACTTACGCTGGTGAAACACTGTCTATCAACACGAAATACTGTAAGTAGGTAGTAATGTGAAGTCGCGCGAGCCTGGATACGATGCCTACAAACCGCATCATTATTACTGTTATATAAGTATTATTATTATTTGAGGGAGGAATTAGAGGAATAAACATGTCAGTAGTATGTCGTAGTTTTATCCTAACGTGCTCGTCTTCGTTTCCATTCATTCCCATTGTCAATAAATAACATTTCTCAAATGACGGTCGCTAAAACAGGGTCTAACGGCCCAAAATATGGATGACCGTCATAGAACTGTGCATGTTTTTCTCTCAGTAAAACCGTTGATAATAGTCCAGTCCTGTTTCGCATTGTCGTTGGGTCACAAATTTGCTGGTCAATCGCAACGGAAATATTCTCCTCAAACTTCAACTACTGAAAGGAAAATACAAAAAAGCAAGATACAATAGTGCAATCCTGTTTTGCATTATCCTTGGTCACAAAAGACCAGTTTTTCACAGTATATAAGTCTCTTTTCCAACATGTCGCTCAAACAAACAAACAAACAAAAAAAGGTTCAGCGGCGAGAGTGGAAATGGCGGTTGTGACTGCATTTTGTATCTACTTAGAATCAAGACAGTATAGTAAACTTGTCAGTACCTCTTTAGTCTTGGCTTATTTTTACTGGCTCTAGTGCAATTTTAGTATATAAAGCCTCATATATAGTTTAATAAAAGACTTGTAAACTGCACACCGGTAAAAATTAAGCAAACATAAAAGGAAATGATCAGTAATAAAGATTGTAGACAGTGCAGGATCCTACGGATGCCAGAAGTAATTCAAATTACAATCCTGCATTATCTGAGATCTATATTATTAATCATTTCCTTTAAAGTTTGCTTTTTTTTAAACCGATGTGCAGTTTACAAGTCTTTTATTAAACTATATATGAGACTGTATACTAAAAGGTCTGACTATACATGAGACAGTATAATAACATTTTTTCCTAGTTGCAGGACAGCTGTAAATGATAGGAGGATTCTTGTGTTGCGATTACTTTTCACACTGAATCTCAAAAACATAACTCAGAAATGATGAGCGTTTTTCCAATTGTCAGTAAATGCACTTCTGTTGAAAAATGAGTTGGTGGTGTATTCAAACTAGTATGTATGTGTTAATTCATTCAAAACTTAAATGAACTCAAAAATCTCCACTTATTTAAATTTTACCTTATTTAACAGTAAATTAAAAAAAACACCAACATATGTGAAGAGCATTAACAAAGGTTAATGTTATTTCCCTTTATTTCAAAAGTATTCAAAGACCACATAACGAGGTTTGGAAGAACGCTCTTCAAATATTCTGCTTCTGTGCACTCGAAATGATCAGTGATGTACTGCTGAATTCCCCGTACTACTCTTTCTGAAATCTGGGCTGCGCTGCGCCTGTTTGGTCCCTGTAGCGTCGCAAAAGGAACTGCTCTTGTATCCTGTAGGCGGTTCTCAGCAAAAGGAGTATCAAGTGAACACTTGCGTCTGTAGACAGAAGGTCAGCCAGCCTAATGCGCATGTGCGGAAACAGCAATCAGCTGTGTTTACATCATGGAGCTATAAAGAACACTGGAGTGCGTANTTGGAAAACGGGTCAGACATAAAATATCGAAAGAATAAGATAGTCTAGGCGGCGCGTAATAAATGTTGGGTCAGCTGTGAATATATATATAGTCTAAACCTCAGCAATTACCAACAAATGTGGGATTGTGGATCAGTTTGATCAACACAGTGACTGTGCAACGAGACTGCACACTTAGAAATCGAATTTCCTGATAATTTAGAGATGTAGACTAGTCTAGGCTACCGGTAACCTCCACTCACACGGCCTCGCTCGAGATCATGTTAACACAGCTGATTGCTTTTTCCGCACATGCGCAATAGGCCGGCTGACCTTCT
>JAWQUT010000046.1:2530179-2544621 GCA_033807755.1 Ellobium chinense | reverse complement strand
AAATAAAAATAAAGTCGGAAATGTATACCGACCGAAATTAACAACTCTTCATTTATTGCTTTGGAGCCAGAAGTGGTCACATTCTTTTCAGAAGATACCTGAAAAGTTCAATAAATCACATTATTAATTAAATTCACAGTTAGATTTGTTTTATCTGCCCCGCATAGACAACAGACTATGTCCAAGTAAATGTATGCAATATTACAATATTACATTCCTGTAGTAGTATTAGTTTGTAAAGGCATCCTTTTCAATGGGCTGTTTCTTGCACCGTTTAGTGTATTTCACTGTTATCTAAGGGCGGGTCCGATTTCAAATGAGTTTATTTTTTTTTTAGAGCGGGGAAGGGAAGGGCGCAAACAAAGAAGAGGCTGGTATATCTATCTATGCCATCTTCTCTGTAAAATTTTGACCTTTGACGCTGTGTCTGCAATAGGACCTTTTAATGTCGACCAGGACATCTTCAAAATCTAAAAAGGCCATATCAAACGCCGGCTTGCCGTGACATGATCTAAAAAAAGTGCCAGTTATTGCCTTCAAATTTGACGTCTGCTTTTCGATATGAATCCCTGATCGCGTTAAATGTGCCATTGTTGAGTACTAACTGTGAGCATTGTTCTTTGCCTTGAAAATGCATACTAACTCTTTTCCTCCACATAGAGAACCAACTGCACTGCCCCCTTAGTCTTACTTAAAAGGAAAATAACTGCAAAAATCACCTCTAAACTCTGCTATGAGTAATATTTTTACTTAGCTCAGTTTTCGTTTTGTAAACGGAAATTTTAACATTACATTATCGACAGCTGCTGTAGCCTATTCAAATTCGGCATGAAACACACATAATAAAGATGAAACAAATGTGCTGTGTAATAAACCTTGTTCAAATCTTGCTCAAACCTTAAAAAAGGAACCGCTCAAATTTGGAGTGCATCCGTCCGCACTGATAAGTTAAAAATGGCAAGATGCATTCGGACGCATCAACAAGGAATAAGTTAAAAGGGACATGATGCTGAATTTGATTTGCGAAAATACTGTACTAGTAAATACGAACGGGCGACAAGCCTTTCTGCAACCTCTTCGTTCATTCCAGCCAGTGCAAGGGATCAACTGAGACATGCACACTGATTAACATGGCGCAGGGCCCTAAGGCAACACCTTAATGCCGCGTGGCCCCTCTGTGACGGAAACATGACACCAGTGCCTATTACTGCCTATAGGTCATTCACAGACCTGGGTCCTCTGGGTCCTTTGAGAGCTGCGGGGCCCTGGGCCATTGCAGAATTATATTTGCACACGACACGCTATCCCGCCAATCAGAGTGCGTAAATTTGGGAATATGTCAGCTTCGCGACTTCCGTTTCCGAAATTTGCCAGAATTTTGTGGTTCCACCTCCGTCCCTGACCATCAGCGCAGGCATAAGCCCTTGGAGGAGTTCCATGACAAAATTATCCTTAAATCATGCATGAATTAAATATTAAGGAATACTTAATATGCTGCTTGACACTGGCACCGCCTACATCTGACTGTTTGACCTCCTTCATGCGCAGTATTCATAGGTCACTCCCACTTAAGAGCTTGGTCTTGGGTTAGGGGCATTTTAGAAAAGAGAAAGCACACACGAGAGAGTTCCTAGACAATGACAATATGTAAGGAATGTCACAAGTTTGCTTTATCTACCTCTACCCCTAAACCACGCTCTAGAACGGAATGTCCCATTCAATGCTGTGCAGCGTGGAAAAACTCTATCCGTGTTGTCTCATCTCCCCATTTGTATCAGTCCATAGACCTACTCAGTAATCTTTTTAACTGGTAGTCTTAGTGCTAAAACATCCTGGCATGTGTAAACGGAACGCTCAAACGTAAACAAATTGTTTCCTAAGGTCAGCAGAGCCCGCCTGTGGCCGTGAACGCACCCTGCATTGAGTGTCCCTGTCCTGCAAGTACCCGGAACACCCTAGGGGTAAACGCAGAAATCATAACTTTCGAATCCCTGCTGTAAATAAAATTATGTATGAACATTGTGGGTATTATGACTGCTACCTGCCGTTCCAATCAGGGTAACAGAAAAAACAAGATCTGAAAGCCACGTTCTTCAAGGGATATAAACAGCTTCTGAACACATAGCACCGAGAAATTACATCAGCAAGATCGAAATAAGAACTATGGGCAACAGACATAAGTCGTTACAGGCAAGTATCTTACTTTATACACCGATCTCAATTCAAACGGACGGAATTGGTATTCACAGTTGCGCTCGCATTACGGGGGAGGGGAGAGAGAGAGAGAGAGAGAGAGAGAGAGAGAGAGAGAGAGAGAGAGGAAAAGAGATATTTCTATGAATAAGCCCGAGACAGATAGTCCATCAAGAAATGAAAGCTTGCGCATGAACGACGGAATCTCTTACCATCGTAAGTATAACAATATGGCATCGGTGCTGAATGCATCCTTAGTCGTGGTCAATATGCAGTTAGTGTAATTAATCCAATAGCAAGAGATCCCGTGGTTAATGCGTAAGCTCTCAACTAGCGTACTGAACAGCGTAGTGTAGAAATTTAACCCACCGAGTGTACAACCTAGAGCCATCAACCAGCGACTCAAATTGCTGTTCTATTTCAATAATGATTCAATTCTATTAAAAAAAAATAAATCATACCACCCTTGTGTCCTCTCCCATACATTAGTCATATTAATAGAGCCAGCGTCACTGATGCACAGCTTATTATCTAGAACAAATTTTATCTATGTCCTACTTTCAAACCATAGTTACAGAATGTACCATTTATTGTAAAGCAAACAGACAAAGCCTGATTTCAGTGCATGCTCGAGGGCAGTTCCATACCCATCGAGTCGACCAAGCGCACAGAGTCTGTACTGTATGTACGAGCGCACTCTAGCGCTATATATTTCTTTTATCAGGATTTCCATAAAATGCAATTCATGGTGGGAGCTTACACAAAAAAGAATGAATCACTATCACCTGCCATGCAAAAAAAATAGCATTATTCCATTAATAGGCCACAATAAGACAACAGTTTTTACCATCGTAAGAATTACATTGGTGCATCGTTGCTGAAAGCACCCTTAGTAGCGTTCAACATGTAGAATTAATATTATATCTTCGATAGTAAGAGATCCCACTGTAAATGCGGAAGCTCTCAATTATTGAATGAACTAAATTTATACTTGAAATTTCTGAAGTATACGTGATTACGTCCATTAAAAAAAATGCAAAGGGGAGTGGGGGGGGGGGGGGGNGATGGAAAAAGGATGCATATCATATTGTAGACCCGGTTATAAAGTAGACAAACTCCACGTCAGCCCACTACACTCTCATATATCAAATCAGGAGTAACTAAATGTATCATAAAAAAGACTACTTTTATATTCAGTTAGCATATTTAGTTAGCCTATGAGGATTATGTTCACGATAAAGTATATCACTGATAAAACTACATTTAAACCACTTTCATCTGAAATACCAATTTTGCGGGCTCAATTTTATAATCTTGACGGGCCATAATTTGGCCCTGGGGCTCTCCGCTAACGGTATCCTTGCCACAGGTGACTCACACAAGCTGCAGTAGAGGGATTGCCGTTCTATACTACCCCTTCGGCCAAATCGCTTGCACAAATTCGTGGGTGCGTTAGCTCCCAGGCTCTGTTAATGAAAACAAGTGGACTTTCGGGACTCGACCCTTGCCCTAATCCATCAGCATAGGCCCAGGAGAAAGCCCAACGTTTTGCCCTTGAGTCATGCATAAACCTAAATCTTCGTTTAGAATCATTATTACGCTGCCTGACACTATCACCTTGTAGGCTTCACCTGACTAATTCATTTCAATGGGCGATGTCCCATGGCCCTTCTCCAACCTAGTGCTTGTTAGGGGAGAATTACAAATACAGAGAGAACACACGAAAGAGTTCTCAGACAATGATTATACCTTAGGATTTTCCCAAGGTTTTTTTTTTGCTCTCTCTCAATCATATTCCTAACGCTGTCCGTAACTTTAAACCAAGCACTGAACGGGAAAGTCTCGGGATATTAGACAGTCTAGGCATTAACGATGGGATCTCGTAACAATTACATGAATGCATCGGTGCCAATCGCACCCACAAAAACTTAACATACAGAGTTAATTGAGAGACAGCGCATTAACGATGGGGTCTCTCACCATCATGAGAGTTATAATAGTGCATCGGTGCTCTGTGCACCCCCAGCAGCGTTCAAGGTGCAGAGTTAAGCTAATTTATGGTTAAAGATCCAATTCTCAATGCCCTATTTCTTAATTGCCTGCAAAATTGCGGAACTTCCAGTTTCAGCTCGAATTCATTGGAGTGTCGTGTGTAAAAACGCAACCCTCTTTTAAATGTCCGTTTTCCTTTAGCCTTTCTTCCGGCCATCAGCCAAACTGGAAAAGGAGAAAGATCTAAAGAAGTGACTGACATGTTCAGCTCTAGCGCTCTATCACTCACAAGTTCTGGTTTAAACAACAACAACAACAACAACAACAACAAAAACAACAAAAACAACAACAGCAACTACTACTACTACTACTACTACTAGCACTACTACATGTACCACTATAACAACAATAAAAAAGGCAAAACGTGATCTTTTTGGTGTTATTTAATGTCGCATGAACCTGTTGCTCTATACGGTGGTAAAACTTCACCAGACCAAGGCCTCACTCATGCTACTAATTCGTCATTAGAGGAGAAAGAATTCCCCAATTTGAACAAAATAACAGTCTATCCCTTAGGCCTATGTTAATTAAAAACATTCTCGTCACGCGTTTCGACTTAGGTCCTATCGATCCCCTAATGTAGCAACAATAGCATTGTATTAGTCATCGATCTGGAGCCTGGTCAGTCTCGGAGACAATCCGGATTATCTTCAGCATTTACTTAGATTAGCTCCCTTGGTTGCTAGCCCCCAACCGCTCGGCTCTTCCACCCACTGCAGGCAATGGTAATAGAAACGAGTGGTGCGGGCAGGCTGCGCAAGGATACACCAGCGACGCATGGGGAGATCACCCACTCTGTGAAGCATAATTAATAATGATTTCGTCACAAATCATGGCGCATTATATCATAAAACAGGCCCGAAAAACGGGTGCAATTTTAATTTTCTGTCCTCAAATAGAAATGAACTGCATCAGACATAGATGGGTAAATATTTAGCATACTAAAAGATGGGTAGGTTCCATGGGTAGGCTTCATGCTCCCCACGTCGTAGCGAAAAATTTCCTGATTTTTGTTCTGCCCAATTTCATTCAACTTTTTTATTATCTGTAATAACCTGAGGCATGAGAATGAAATATCATTTTATTGTACAGAACCACAGATGCTGTGATATTTTTAAGGCGTTTTTTAAGTACATGAAGCGAATTTTGTTAGCTAAAATAGTCGAGTAATATGTAATATTAGTAATAATATCCACCCTCCCTTTCCCTAGCAGAGGTGGCCGAGTGATTAACAGCTTGTTTCTTGGTGCAAAAAGTCTAGGGTTTGAATCCTGCTAATGATGGTTTCTCCTTGGGTATATTAACACTGTTTCAACTGCACCCATACATCAGCCGCCTGACGGGAACTCGAATCTCGTCTCCAATCAAGAAAAGGCTGTGCTGAAAAGGTACGGTTAATCCGAACTTAAACAAAAGCAAATTTCTTCCCTCTACCCCCCTCTCAAGACAAAAAACAAACAACGAATAAAGGCCCATTTTCTTTCTCTCCCTTTCTCCTCTCTCTCTTTTTCTGTCTCTCTCTCTTTTTCTCTGTCTGTCTGTCTGTCTCTCTCTCTTTTTCTCTGTCTGTCTCTCTCTCTCTCTCTCTTTCTCTCTCTCTCTCTTTCTCTCTCTCTCTTTTTCTCTGTCTGTCTCTCTCTCTCTCTTTTTCTCTGTCTGTCTCTCTCTCTCTTTCTCTCTCTCTCTTTCTCTCTCTCTCTTTTTCTCTGTCTGTCTGTCTCTCTCTCTCTCTTTTTCTCTGTCTGTCTCTCTCTCTCTCTTTCTTTCTCTCTCTCTCTTTCTCTCTCTNCTCTCTCTCTCTCTCTCTCTCTCTCTCTCTCTCTCTCTCTCTCTCTCTCTCTCTCTCTCTCTCTCCCTCTCTCTGTGCGTGTCTTCTCCCCCTACAAAAATTAGCACTGAGAATGAAATACGCGAGGCAAAGTTTGCGATAATGTAAGTGAAAAAGGTAAGACGGACTCTAGTTTTATTATTAGAGAACTTTTATTTAAAGTACGGATCTCTTCAGGATTGTTAGCACAGCCGACCACTTGTTTTCAGTTTCCATGTCCATTGTTTTGAAAATTCATACCACTGGAAAAGTTGGGGTGGGTGATGGAGAATCGAGGGTTGTGCGGGTCACATCAAATCTTAACTAAAGCTCTGTCCGGCGGAAGCGACTTCCTCGTATAAGGTCGTATACCACCCATTCACTCAATGCTGAATTTAGTAACATCATGGTCAGGATTTTTAGACCGATTCTGATGACACTAACGCAAGTGTAGAAAAATTCATGTACAGCTCACAAATGTAATGACGTAACCAGATATTTTTCCAAGAAATTCGATGTCTTAATATTATTTGCTTGTACTGAAGAGACTGTATACAATCTCGTTTATCTACAAACTTCATTTTCTTGAAATACGGCATTATGCACTACGACAGACGATATTTCATTAACAATAAATAACCCCAGCGACCCTGATGTACCTGATACCCTTGTTATGACATGTGGCTAGCACTTCCAAGCTTGTGTCCAAGAATTACATGAGCCATACAATTACAGATCAGACGGTGACGGCCATAGAATATAAACACACTTCAGAACACCCTTTTTTTTGTTCATATTATGTGTACAAACGTTAGAGAATGTATATTGAGGGCATGTCGGTGATCTGAGGCTTGGGCATCCAAAACAGCTATTGAAAGCTTTCCACCTGGCTAAACTAGGTCAGCTGAAGCCTCCACATGCGAAAACCGGCCAGAGGTACTCTTTTTATTTACATTTTATTTTACTTCGCCACTTTTTAAGTAGGTATTATTCAAGTCATTCAGGCTTCTGAAGTTCACTCTGAGGCCATGACAAATTCGGGATTGTTTGTCCAGGTGTTGGCTGTTTCGGAAAGGTGAATTTTCGTGAACATTTTCATACTCAGTGCAGTGCAACCGTGTATGCTCTATGACGCACAAGTTTTAAAATCCAACCAGCTGCATACCTTGCAGCGCACGAAACAAAGATATCGGACTTCATTCTGTTACGTAATGCATATTTTTTATTTCCTATAGGTTTACACATCAAAGTAAAACAACCCTTCGGTACATTCGACCAGGTGTTTAAGAGCTTGCGCGTCAAAGATGGGATCTCTTACCATCGTAAGACTTATATTATTAGTGCATCGATGCCAAATGCACCCTTAGCAGCGTTGTTCTTGCGATGGTAAGAGATTCCATCGTCAAGCCCAAAGTTACTTAATTAATATTATTCACTCATGAAGAATAAAAAACAAACCAAGAACATGCAATTAATTAGAGAGTAGCCTTTAAAGTAAAGTTCTTTCCCCAACAAGGCGGAACACCCCGTCCCTTATGGGGAGTTCACTGATGTAATTTTCATTTGTGGTTCGACTGTTAAATATTGTAATGCTTCGTGGGAATGACCAGCGCGTTCACATGATTCCAAACAAACAAAAAAAATTCCAAAAATGCCAGCTGCGCACGCACATTGCACGCCAAAGTGCAAAAAAGGTGCAATAATTATGGTGATATATTATTCGCATGGCTCCAAAGGGAAGTGTTTCATAGATCTCTCTGTCGTGAACGAAACATTGAAAGAAACACTTGCAGTCGGCGGCAATCCCCAGACTCAAATATATTTCCTTTGAAAGCTTTTGTCTTGTTGCCTTTGTCGAAGTACATTTTCCACTTTGAGTCCCAAAGACAATGTTGTTTCTCGCAGGTCGCGGTGAATCGCTCTGACCCTTTCGTTGCCACTGTTTTTGTTTTTTTGTTATGTGATCTACTCTCTGTCAGGAGGCAGAATAAGAACAAAAATCCCTAGACCTCGAGATCATGAGATTCGCCGCTTAAATTTCCAATTCCCCCCTAAAAATATATTGAACGCACGCCGAACTCCCCTTCATCCTTGTACTGCCAAGCTTGCATTACTTGAGAAAAACCTAAAATTTCTCTAAAAATTTACAACTCCCCCTTCAAATTTATGATAAAGGGGNNNGGGGGGGGGGGGGATGTCTCCAACTCGCTTGACCTGGAGAAAACATTTTCTTATGTAATTATTGTATGATGTCTATGTTGATTTTGACAGAGTTGTGACCCTTGACACAGTATTCAAAATAAAGGTTCTTGGCATCTATTAGAAGGGCTAATCACTCATTTTGTACAACCTAATTAATTCGCTAATATATAAAATCCCCCCTTTTGGGGGCCTGACGGGCTGCCAGCCAGTGTCAAGGTGTAGAAATAATAATATGTAAAATGACCTGTGATCTAAATAAAGCATCCAATTTTTAAAGTTTCAGATACAATATCAGCCTTCTAGATTAAAAAAAATATTAGCACGCGGTCAAAACCAGCCAAATGAAAAAATAGGGACCAAATCAGAATTTGAGGTAACCTATTCTGAAAGAGATTTGTGAAGAAATTTTGGGCGTTGACCCCGCTTGTTCTTCCGCTTAGAAAATCTGGCAAAAGAAGTACTTTAACCTCCATGGAAGAAATTTCCCGAAATCACAGCGGTGTTTGTAGAATAACACAAAATGTTGATAGGGCCAAAAGTAGAAACAAACAATAGGTTCCAATAACCTAAAGCAAAGAGTACAAGGCTGGTATTTAAAGGATTAATCTAAGCAAAGCTTTCTAGAGTCCCATGATCTCGCCAATACCCACATTAAGTCGGGCCGTATTGAATAGTTCTCCGCCTCTAGAACTGGNCCACTCGACGCCCTTGACTCCCCCCTCCCCCCAACTTTTTTTTTTAAACAAAAATCCTAACTAATGATGAAGAGCTAATTCACAGGGTGAATCTGATATGCACAAAGCCTTAGGGGTAGTAGAATTCTGCACACGATACATCCGACTCCGCCTAACCGCAGGCAAACGAGGGCAACGTTGTCATTAAGAGGAGACTACGATTAAGAAGAAGTTACCATTAGGTAGAAGTTGTTATTATGCAGATGTTCCGATTATAAAAAAAAGTTGCAATTAGCCCGCAATTAGGCAAAAGTTGAGATTAAGAGGAATGGTTTGTCTTCGAGAATGACAAATAAATATGTACCATCTAAGAAAAAAGCAGAGCTCGATTAAGCGGAAAGTGCAGTTATATGCAGATGCGATAAACCGGAGTGGATTCTACATTCATGTACTTTTCACATCTCTCATTTCCCATTTCGCCACCTTCCTCCCCACTCCACCATCCCCTCTTAACTCCATCTCGCCACAAATATATCTATTCTTCTCTTTTCATTTTTATTCCTTTCATCTTCCCATCCTCACTCCTTCCCTCCCTCCCCCACCCCTACCCCCTCTAAAACATATCTGTAGCCCGCTGTCTGCTTGCATTATGTCTGGTCACCCGCAGGCTATGGGGCATTCTTGCCTTAATTAACTCCGACTCCAGCGCTTAGACGGAAAGATCAAAGTAAGGTAAATGCGACCAGGGCAAGCATTCCCTGTGGCTGATGCCATCCGATATTGGAATGTCAGGAAGCGCGATATGGATTACGTGAAAAAGTTCGTGCAGTGAGCTACATTTTTTTTTTGGAGCCCCAGCAATGACACATTCTCAATGATTTTCGAGTAGGCTTCATTGGATCCCAACCTAATTTAATTAACCCCGGCGAAAGGACCAATAACCACGGAACATGCACTGGAGACGCAGCCGGACAAACTAAATTAGGAATGATCATTCATGAATAATCATTAATAAGACAAATCCAATTTTTTTGCCAAAAACAACAACAAAAAAAACTGTTTAGTGTAACGGTGTTGTGAGTACGAAGGGAGATAATGCGATCGCAAACAAGATAACTCATCAAATGTCACAGAGTGCTATACACACCGAGACTTTTGGAACCGAACAGGAGCCATATCATCACTAATGGTATATCAAATTCCACACCCCCCNCCCCCCCCTCCCAAGTCAAAGATATGTTTAAAAAAAAACGCTGTTGAATAGAGGGTTGCAACAAATTGAGCAACAAGTTCAACAAGCTTATTGGGATAACACCACAACTGTAGCACATAGGCAAAAAGACTATATACTACAGGACAGCACATGCATATTTAAAGCACTATAACAACTAAATTCACACATGCTCACAATGTACTGGTACATTGACATTTGTTCACAATGAACTCGCACATTCGCATATGTTAACAATGATCTTTCACATTCACATATGTTCACAATGAACTCGCACATTCACATTTGAAATAATATGTGACCACTCACTCACTCTAATAATCATTCAATGCTTACACTTAGTCCTTTTTCCTCTAAGCTCTTAATAGTTGTATATCCTTACTGAAATTTGTGTTTAAGTGTTTAAGAGATAATACCATGTTTTATTTGAATGTGAACAATCAATAACTGAACGGCATACATTTATGGATAGAAGAGTTTATATACGAGCAAACATATTTAAGGCAAGAAAGTTGTTTGAGAGTAGGCAAACGAATATTTTAATTACGCGTTGATTAATTATAAAACATGGAAAAAGTGTAACACAAATTTCAGTAACACTTGCAAATTTGACATTTTCTATTCTCAAACTCTTTTTCCCTCCATCTCCCCGTTTCTACTGATAGCATATCCTAAATCGTGTGGTTGTTCTTCTGACACGAAATGACCGTAAATCCAGATAGTCTCCACATTTCCCATTTGGTACACAAAACGTTTTCCTTTCTGTCCATCAGCCTACGTATGTTAGCGGGGGTGTGTCAACTTCTCGACTTTGTTTACGAAATTTGTCTGACTTCCGGAGTCGTCCCTGCCGCTAACGGTCAATCTAGGCTCCTAGGTGAGTTCCTTCAAACTGCCCTTAAATTATGCATAAAGCTAAATTTCAACAAGTTTGATAAGTTTATTTAACTGTAACCCAGACCGCAGCTGTGGTACCTTGGAGAACAGCAGAGTATATATACCTGTATATACATTGGCAACAGGACAGAACAAGGTATAGACAATAATAAAGATCTATCAAAATATATAACGTTCATTTTTTGCAAATTGTCTGAGAGATGAATTCCATGTTGTATTTGAATATGAACAGTCAATAACTGAAAGGCAGAGATTTATGGTTAGAAGATTTTACGTATGACCCAACATGTTTAAGGCAAAGGAGTTGTTTGAGAGTAAGAAAACGAATGTTTTAGTTAGATTGGCTAAATTCATCGAAATTGTGTTACAAAAATTTCAGTAAAGGTTTAATTATAGCTATTAATGATTATTAATGAAAGTGAGTGGTCCATATTGTTTTTAAATGTAATATGAATGACCACGTTGTAAATATATGTTAATGTACCAGTACATTGTAAATATTTGTAAAGTTAGTAGTTAATAGTGCTTCAAATGTTCATATGCTGTCCCGTTGCATATTGTATTATGCCCATGTACTATATTTTGTATTCTAGGCTTATTCCTTATAAACTTGTTAAACTTGTTAAACAACTAGACAGTGCGTACACAGTTTTGGCTTCATTCGCACTTACTCTCGTTCATCACATACCATTGATCAGAACATCCATCACCATGACCGGTTCACTGCTTACTTCCACTGCAATTTGTAGAATAGTTTCCATATAATAAATTATAACAAAGAGTGGCATAACTTAATTATCCCATACTGCATCGCGTGTATGTGGACTGTTTGACTTCCTGTATGCGCAGGATCATGGACACTTCTGCCTACAGCTAGGTTTAGAATTCCGGGCAGGACTAGCAACAAAGAAAGCATAGCCTACATGAGAAAGCGCCTAGACAATAATGACGTCTTGAGACTGACCATGTGGCGCTTGGGACATACGTAACTTACGATAAATGTTCCGGACTGGACAACAACAAAAGAAAGCATAGCCTACATGGGAGAACTGCTAAACAATACTAATGTCTTGAGACTGACCATGTGGCGCTTGGGACATTATGTTGCTTACTACATCTTGATGTTTCAGGACGAACATTGTGATTTTATTGTTTTCTTCAAGTAGTAAATCATCTTTAATTATGAATGACAATGAAGAGAAGCTTCGGTTATCATATTCCCTAGTATTCACCATGTCCTATATTCCTAGTAATCACCATGTCCTATTCACCATGTCCTATAGGGCCTAAAACCGTTAACAATTTTTTAAAGATTTTTCGGTGTTTGTTTTTTTTTTAGTTCGGGTTTATTTTTTTCAGTTCGGGTTTTTTTTTCATATTATATCTATCCGACCCTTGCTTTTTCTTGCATTCCCCTTCCAGTCCCTACCTTTAACTCTTCTTCAAGCATTAGAGGTAATTAAGTCCTACCATACTGCCCTACGAAAATTTGCCGGGATTTCTGGGTTAAAATTGAGATATGTGCAGTGCCATGTGCAACTGGAACCCTCTGTTGTGAGTACACTCTTAGTTTTGACTCTCATCGTCGAATGAGCAGCTAGACAATGCTGGCATTTTGTATTTTTCTCAGACTTTTGTCTTCACACAAATACTCGATTCGGAGGAAAACAATATCAACCTGGATAAAAAAAAAGAAAAAGAAAAAGCGCAATAGTGGGGTTTTTTTTCCTGGAAAAGAGAAACTTTCTATAACTGTCACTCCTGTGAGTCATGATTAGGCTTAAGTTGGACCAGTGATGGAAGGGCTAAGTTGAACGTTTCAAGAAAAACTGACCCTTTTATAATATTGATATCTACAGTTTAGTTAATCCATAATGCTGTTTTATACTAAATGATTCTAATGGTGAACTTTTTCTTGGAACATAGCGTTCCCCTCAACTCTAACCCTGCCCCTGTCTCCCCTCCTTCATACCCCTATCAGGCCATAAAACAATGTGAAAACAGAACAATGTAACGAATTTGGTCATGTAAAATATAAAGAACTCTGATGATTGACTGTAGAGAAGATCAGAGAGACCAAAGATAGCAATCTAACAGATAATGTAAACAATCTTGAATCTAAAGGCCTCATGATGTAAGGTTTAAAGATAAAAAGACACTAAACATGACCTCCCCTCCCTCTTCCAATCACTCCCCTCAAAAAAAAACAAAAAACTGACGTGAGCTTCTATATTTATGTGTCAATATCGCTGTCTAATAGTTCTTTCTATTTACTAGGAGGGTTTTCTGGGCTAAAAACAAAGACATCTTTTCAAAATGGTCCCACCGGGTCTTCTGGGAGTCATTCAACTGAAATGGCCGCGTGCAAAAGGGAATATTCTTTTCTGTATTTTAAATTGGAAATCGCCGCCTGACAGCATTTCTAGGTTTGATGACTAAAAAGCCCTTCCTTTGATGAAACGTGGCCGGTGCAACATCAAGAGGCCACTACTGTTAATATCGGGTAATGTCATACGGTGGAACACTAGAGGGCGTAATGGTGCTCCTCTCGGCCAACACACGTTTCCGGTTCCATTAAGGCGGAGAATTTAATGTTTTCTATTGTTCAGTCATGGTGAACCATCCATGCCTTTATCCCCAGACTCTTACGTTAAGAGCTCCTAGTCGTTAGTCGATGTCATGTTTTGTTCAAAACGCTTTGCTTTAGTACCTAATCGGTGGCGGATTTAGGCCTGGGCCGGTTGGGGTTTTGATCTGAAGTCCTGTGTGGGAGAATGAGCAAAATGTTTATGTAAAGATAAAGAGATGGATAAAAAAGAAAGAGTGAAAGAGAGGAGGGGGGGGGGGGGGGGGGNGGGGGGGGGGGTCGGAGGAAAGACCATTTATCTTTTTTTTTTTTAAGATTTAACCAACTGCTATGGCGGTTTTACCTCCCAAATATATTATAATAATAATAATGGCAATGGGGTTTCTAAATGCCCGCTGAGGTAAGGTCACACCATCGTCATTCCAGCAGGCTTGATCATTCTATGACTTTCTCAACTCTCTGGACAGCACACAGTGCCGCTGCCATTTACAGATGCGGATCACTAGCATTCTGACAGTATCCTTCACTGTCTATAGCCAGGTACTCCTTTTACAGATGGGTGGACTGAGGAAAATGTGAATAAAATGATTTCCCAAGGCACTTACAACATGACCGTGGTCAAAAAATCGAACCCACGACCTTTTGATCTCGAGTCCAACACCGTAATCATTTGGCCATGTTGCTCCACTTCACATGACATTCTTAAATGATACCGGGGTGCCTTCGACAAAATCTTCCTACGGGAGGAATCCCTTTGATTACGGCATGAAATCGAACACAAAGAGGTTATTTTTTTTTT
>JAWQUT010000046.1:2495025-2512880 GCA_033807755.1 Ellobium chinense | reverse complement strand
AAAAAAAAAAAAAACATGCAGAGGAAAAAAAAATGGAAGAAGCAAGGAAAGTGATATGGCAGTAATCGAACCCACGACCTCTTCGTCGACACCCATCGCTTCGCCTTCAGTTTGGAATCAGGTGGACAGCCACGCCGCTGCTTCAATAAAAATTGCTTAGTGTCCGGGGTCTTTCCAGAAACCGAACATTAGCTGTGATAGTGCTAGGCACGAGACTTACATATACACCAAGCTCCCCCCCCCCCCCCCCNAAAAAAAAATCCCTCCACTTCCCATTCCAACCAACGGCCATTAAGCTTCAGTTGGTAAACTCTGCATCACAAACGCATAGATGTACACACAACTTTAAACTCAGTGAACAAGTCAGGGTAGTTTCATACTGTGATAACTATTACGACACTACAAATTGCACACGTGAAAGAATCCTACTCTCACGATTTAGATCCTCATATACATACATGTAGTATCTTCACCTGATTGTAGAAAACCCTGGCTCCCTGCTCTAGTTTAGATCAACTTCAGAAATTCTTAGTAACCTTAGTCTCTCAGCTAGCCCTCTACAATTTGAATAAATCTGAGAGTAAGTAAGACTGGGAGGAATTCCGAATGCTACTTACATTTGATGCTCCTGTCTCATTAAGAGTTTTGGGTTCGGAGTAGGATTAGTTTAGGGGTAGGGTTAGGTTTGTATTTGTAGGCATGAGTCCCAGGTAGGGGTGTGAGTCTCATTCAGAGCTCTCTCCGAACGCCCCCTTCTCCCCTCCCTCTTTCCTTGTAGAGCGGCACGTTGTATTGCATATTATGACCTTATGGTCAGTCTCTCTCAATGCTGATGCAAGCTGTCTTTCTGTGGCAGTACAGCTGCCAGCCTGCAATGATCTTTTGATTGTCCATTTCTTCATAGATGGTAATGAATAACGTGAACGACTCACGAAGGAAGAATCGAACTGACGTAATCTAGATTCCACTTATGAATCTGTAAAGAGCAACTCCAAAGCGTATAGTTCGTAATTGAGAGCTTGCGCATTAGCGATGGGATCTTTTAGCACTGTAAGAATTACATACGAGTAAGTGCATCGGTGCTGAATGTGCCCTTGGTAGCGTTCAATATGAAAGGTTAATGCAGTTTTTATGATGGTAAAAGATCCCATCGTTAAAGCGCAAGCTCTCAAAAGTCTTTCTCCATGTATGGTAAAGATGCAAACATATTTTCAATAGTCTATATTACTTTGGCTTGTATAAACAAATAATTGATACCTCAGCTTTAAACTGTTCAGGATCTGCTGTGTGTCTGAATAGTTCAGTGATGCACAATCTGATGTTTTTGGGGGTTTTTTTTGTTACATTCTTATACCCTCGTTTTTTGTTTTTTTTTACTTTGTTATTTCGTTTTGTAAAACAAGTTCACTTGAACTGCTAAGTCCCTATTTGTGTTGTTTCATGTGTGCCTCCAGTTTTATATCTTATGAATTTTTACTATTCACAGCAAATACCTGTTACTATGATATGATGATAATATTGTGATATGTTTTCACAAACTCTCAGAATAAAATATCAATCAGTAAATCTTTTTTTTTTCTCTCAATTTCATGAGATTACTCCTACATATAAATCTACATCTCTCATTTATCTGATTTAACTCCGGAGACTTCCATTAAAAAATAAATATGATGGTCCAAAACCCGTAAACCACAGAGAGAATAGTTGATGCAAGTACCCGATATACTTTCAAAGAGGTTACTATATGTCCATGCATTGGCATACAGTTTTGTATTTTCTGTTTGACAATACGAGATTATGTTTCCCCGCTTTTGATGTGCGTTTGAGTCTGTTTATCTTGTCTCTAAACAACTTCCTCATTGACATGTTTTCTTCAATCGCCATGTTGACAAGTGTAGACGATTATGGACTTTCACTTCTGCTTGTCAACTCTCCCCCCTCAACATTTCTCTAGTGTTTGAGTGCACCCATTCAACTTAATATCCGCCCATCCAGAATTATTTTCTCTCCCTGTCTTATTCTACTTCGTTTTTCGTTTAGTTTTCCGGTTGTTTCCAAAAACTCCAGCTGTTTCTCGTCTCATGACAGTCATGTCCAGGGACTTTTGCTTGTCCTACCCGCACAGATATTGGTAATTTCTTCCATCTGTCCTTCCTCCAAACTCTAAACATTTGTTTTCTTCTCTTCCCACGAGAAATTTTGACACTAAGGACTTAAGAATTTCTAATTTTGTCTTTGTCTCAACACCTCTTCACCCCCTACCCCATCATATACTCGCTCTCGCCTACGCCCGTCACTTGGACCAAGCCAGCTGCTGTCTTTCTTCCGTCATCACCATAAAAGACTCACCTCAACCAGTAATAATAAATATCGACTTATCTATTCTTATACGATTTATTGTTCGCACGCCGGCCGCTAATCGGATAAAACAATCAAACTCTCACATACAACCGACTTCTCCCACGGGGGACGGCAGAGGCCATTGTTTTAAAGGGGGGCTTAACCAAATATCGACAGTCAGGAACGATAACTGCTAAGCGTTTGTCACTAGCTTTTAGCTTATTTGGTATGCAAATAGAAACATGAATTACTCATTCATGTAATCAGTTTCTCAGCGGGTGTCAGTCAGGGTCTTCATGGTGTTCAAAGTCTTTCTTTGTGGGTGGCAATACAAAAACTTTTGGGTTTGGTAAAAATGTCTTTCCCTAGTGAGCGGTGTCAGAATGTTTTTTTTTTCGGCACCTGACATGGATGTTAATCCTGGGCAGCCAGACATTCTGACGCCGTGGGGTGATGCAATTAGTGAATGTGTGGTTAAGAGCTTGACGCTTTGAAGTCCAGTCTCATGAGCTGTATTGTTCTCTGACCTTGAGCTTCTTCTATGCGATATCATAATTATCGTGTTATAAATGCACTGGCAGGGCAAGCTGATATGGTGGTTTTTACCAGTGCATCAATGTTACAGTAAGCCATTTCTGTCATGAGTAATGCCTTTGCGATAAACAGTAATCGTTTTCAAAGAAAGAAAATAACAAGCTGCTTCCGCTTACTGGCAATCCACTTAATAGCAAATTCCGCTTAATTGTTACACATTTCAGATAGCAGAATCCAAAATGACCTTATATTTGACAGCTGCGATAGCTAATAATCGCATATTTCAAAAAAAATGTTCTCCATGAGTTGGGATAAAGTGGTGCCGACTGTGTGAAAATGATCTTCAGATTAGCAAGAACGTTATTCCTGGTACCTTCCTAGAATAAATTTGTATGTTAAATGTAGTAATAAGCAAGACAATAATACCAGATGCGATCCTAAATTTGGAAAACGTACTCCAAGATCACTCTGTCATCACCAAAGAATTCTAATTTGAGTCAATGCACTGATCCCAGTGTCACTACCAAGCCTAGATGTAGCCTGGAATCGTTATTGTGTCCGCCTGTCAACCATTCTCAGCGATTCGGCTTATATTTCTTTTCCGAAATTTCAAGTATATCCTTCCCTTCCGCTGAATTCTCGTCTTTGTTGGCAAGTGGGAGAGTTCACACAGAGCAAAGTCCGGCAAATACGGAGTATGGAGGACAAAGATCATGTTATTTGAGGCCAAAAAGTGATAAACTGTAAGGGTGGTATTGTATTGTATGTAAGGGTGGTATTGTATTGTATCTAAGGGTGGTATTGTATTGTATCTAAGGGTGGTATTGTGTTGTATCTAAGGGTGGTATTGTGTAATATCTAAGGGTGTATTGAAACGATTTCATGGTGGTGCAGAAGTCAGTTAATGCGCAACTTCGCCGGACGCTTCCGTCTTACGAATTCGCACAAGCACCTAAGGATCCCCCCCCCNATCCCAACCCTCGGTCCGTACCCCTCCATCCCCCAGTGGTGAAAGTCAGATTTGACCTTTTGACCTGCAAATAACTCCATGCGACTTCTTTTTCTTCCCAAGATTATAACAGTTCGGACATAAGTCATACATAACAAGATGACTAAGGGATAGTGCTACGGTCAAGTTGTAAGTGCCCTGGGAAAGCCTTTCATTCGCATTTTCCTCAGTCCACCCGTCTGTAAAATGGGTGCCTGGCTATAGGCAGGGGAAGATATCAGAATGTTAGTGATCAGCGCCAGCAAATGGCTGCATCACTGTATGCTCCCCAGGGAGTGGAGAAAGTCTTAGAGTGAACAGGCCTGTTGGGAGTATTAATAACGTGAAGTCGAATGAGCGGGCATTAACCTGGATACGAGACCTACAAACCACATTATTATTATTATCATTATTATTATTTTTTTTTTATTATTATTATTATGTATGAACGGAAGGCGGGAGGTGTTCATAATAGCCTGACATGAGCGATGAGCACCCTTTAAAAGCATAACATTAGCAATGGAAATCAGCATTACTACCCCGCCGACATTTAACTCGTCCCCAAAGCGATTCAGGAATAGGAGACGACAAGGAAAAGCATTTTTATTTTCAGCACCTTGCCTTTGGACGACCTGAAGTGACGTAGCATTATGCCTAAGTTAACGCCTCGTTCATTTCTGTACCCTCATCACTGCTTGTGCCTTTCAGACCATCAGGAGCAACCTTTTCTTTCCCAACTTCCTTTTCCATTCTCTTTTTTTTTCTTTAGCTAAACTAGCCAGTTGCCAATCACGCTAAATTCCTACCGCAAAACAGCAGCGCCACATCTAAATGTGTTTGTCTTTTTTTATGGTAGATCCGGTTAAAACCTCATCGGTGATGTTCCATTATTGTGGGCGTAAACGCACAAGTCAAGATCTTATTAGACCAGAGTACCAAGCCAGCTAAAAATCGATCTTACAAATCTGTTAGACAAATGTGTCTTTTCCAAATGCCAGCACTGTCATTGTTTGGTCTTTTATAATTGTGGTATTTTGTGTCCCCTGTAGTTGTGTCCAATTCTGAGCTCGCTTATCAGAGACCTCTGTTGTCATTGTCACTGACGATGTGGTTTGGCCTTAACGTCAGCTGAAGTGGTGGCCGTATTCCCCGATCTCTGTGGCTGTTTGGTTGGTTTAATTATTTGTCTGTATTTATCCCCCCCTTGAACAGGAACCTTCCAATCAAACCAAAACTAATTTTTATTGTGTCTTTATGGTGAACCTGAGGGTTTTGTTATGATGAGGTTATATTTTCTCTTGTTAGATTTTATACGCAGTATCGTCACGCTCATTCGACATTCGTTTAAGTCTTTGTTTTTTTAAAAATGATATGAGTTATTTATATTACTGTGATCTTACATATATCTTCTTTTGTCAATTAAAAAAGAAGTTTGTAGAGTTTTGACTCGTTATTATATCTTAATTTTATAATCTACACCACATCTGCCTCATTGTTTTGCTCTGAGCAACACTTTGAGAGCGCTAAATTTCTCAAAGCCTCAAAAAATGACGTAGGTGAATATATAATGAGAGTGAGGATATAAGGGGGTTTGTGACCAGATTCAAATGCTACAAAATCAGAGCATACAAGTACACATGAGTTGTTTTTTTTTTTTTTTTATCCGAGCAGAATATTATGAGACATCTTAATGCTTGAAATCCTTTGTTGATATAAATATATTAAATCCTTTGAATTAACTGACTGTGATGAACGCTTCTCACATTGATGACCACTTCTGAACGGCACTGTGTGCTCTGAGGCTTTGCCTGATTAATCTGAAAATCTCTAATCTGGCTGGTCATTCATGAAAATAGCCAGCCATTCTGACGCTCTCCTCTGAGTCTGTTCATTGAAAGATCTGCCGGAGCAACTGTAAACATCATTTTGGTGAGGAAGAGAGGATTTTGTAAAACATCGTTAAAGATTATTAGTTCTACATTTTGTAAACGCAAAGTATTAAATAGTCTACATGTTTTCATGACCAGACAGTGTATAATGTGGGTTTCTCAACAGACTGAAGCCCTGACAGTGTATAATGTGGGTTTNATTACAGGTTGCCCAGATGTTTTATTAGGACTGTTTGGGCAAGACATGCAACACACTTGCAGCTTCAGAAACTCAGTGTATGGAAGAAACAACATGAGGTTGTATGAACCTGCTCCACTTGAAAGGTAAGATTTTTTTTTCAATTTACTGAAGTTGATAATGTTATTTAAATCTCTCAGGCTTGTCAATGAGTGAAGCAATTCTTGTAATATTTTACCCAGCACTGTAGAATGTCTTGACCAAAAGTCTGCAAGTCCATTTTAACATGTTTAAAAAGCATATTATTCATCAAAGGAGGTTTGTGCCCAGATTCAGATTTTACAAAATCAGAATATACAAGTACATATGAGGTTGGTTTTTTTTTTGTCATCCGAGCAGAATATTATAAGACATCTTAATGCTTGAAATCCTTTGTTGATATAAATATTATATTAAATCCTTTGAATTAACTGACTTTGATGAACGCTTCTCACATTGATGACACTTCTGAACGGCACTGTGTGCTCCGAGGCTTTGCCTGATTAATCTGAAAATCTCTAATCTGGCTGGTCATTCATGAACATAGCCAGCCATTTTGACGCTCTCCTCTGAGCCTGTTTATTGAAAGATCTACCGGAGCAACTGTAAACATCATTTTGGTGAGGAAGAGAGGATTTTGTAAAACATCGTTAACGATTATTAGTTCTACATTTTGTAAACTCAAAGTATTAAATAGTCTACATGTTTTCATGACCAGACAGTGTATCATGTGGGTTTCTCAACAGTCCATCATGGGTGTAAATAAAGTGGAAACTGGTCTAGTGACCACCATTATCTTACAACCAAATGCCCAGACGACCGGCGTCTGTATGTGTCAGCTCACTCGCCACTTCTATTTTTGTTCCATAATTGACGCCCACCTTGCGACCACCTGTCGAGCTAGACAGTGACACTTTTTCACAAGTGCCAAATTATGGTATAAAACGTAAGGGAAAACACTCTCTAAGGCCGTTGTCAAATGGCGACCCTGAGGCAACCGAGAGGCTTCTTCCAGAGTTTAGCGGCCTACGGAAAAAAGGATTATCTTTCAAATTTGAATTTATCAGTAGTGTTGTATAAAGTGCTACACGTATATCATATCAGCTTGAAAACCTGGGCGAATAGTTTTCTTATATTTTGACATCCTTGTCCCCGCAACAGGTCCCACTGTAGAAAGAATATTATGTGGTAACATCAACATGCTTGAAGACAGCGATAGATAGGTTTTGAAATCACGATGGAGATGTGTGTTTGTGTGTGTGTGTGTGTGTGTGTGTGTGTGTGTGTGTGTGTGTGTGTGTCTGTCTGTCTGTCTGTCTGTCTGTCTGTCTGTCTGTCTGTCTGTCTGTCTGTCTGTCTGTTTGTCTGTCTGTGTCTTGTTTCTATGTCTATGTCTGTGTCTATGTCTGGGTGAGCGCATCATGAGTTGGTTGAATGGTCGATCCGTCTCCTTTTCTGTTTGTGAGTTCCTGCATGCATGAATGCTCACTGCACCAACACACCTGACAGCGCTCCTAACAAGTTGACAACAAAAAACTGAAATGGATGTTGTTTTACTACTAAATACATCATTGTTTTCTTGTGGGGTTTTCCCAGTTTCAAGGGGAATGGATGGAAGGGGAAGGGCGAAATACAGATCAACACTGTTCCTATGCCCATGAGCTTTAGATGCCTATCTGAGCACATTGTCCCCCTAACGATCATTCAGGCAAGAACGAGCTCCAAATTCAATATGTCAAAGTGGAGTTTGAATACTCGTAAATATTTCGGATTCATTCCTACCAGAACGCTTCACAGGACACAACATGACACGGGGGTGGAATACACAAACCAAAAAACACAATAAATGAATTTCAAACAGCCTGTCAACTGTGGTCGCCCCACCTATACAATCATGAGAGGATTGGGAACTGTTGCATTCGCCCATGAGAATCCATCATTATTCATAAGGTAGAGAACCGTGTGAAGCAGCGGAACGGAAGGCGCTATAGAAAAAAAGCCTCGTCTCCGAATTAAATAGGTTTTGTTACAATGTTTTCCTGCATTTAATCAAGCGTGGACAGCGCCGTTCACTCAATTCATTTACCGTACGTGAGCTAAATCTGACTCACGTTGGGTAAACACAGTGGCGCTGCAGTTCACGCTAGACTTGCCCATAAACTTTTAAACCGCGGGAGTTCGGACACAAATCACTGGCTTCTAATCACATTTTAAGCAAATATAAGGGCAAAGGGTATACAAATAAGTAAACAACCGGTTGTTTTATTTGTATTTTTTAAAAATATCACTGGGACATAAATTTTTGACATTTTATCAGATTATTAGCGGAATATAAAGACAGAGAGCCTACAGATGAGTTGTCACTCTGATGTTTGACCTGATTGTTTAGATACACAGAAAATAATGATTTCCAAAAATTTCTTTGGCTCCGTGCTTGTTGATCGTGTTTTGGCCTACACTGAATTATGACGTTCATTAATTAACCGCAAAACTTCAAGTAGAATAAACGGTAAGGTGAAGTGAATTTGATTGTTTTCAACATTAATGTCCCCATGTCTCCTCCAACCATAACGCACCTTGATCAATTATGGATGAAATGTTTCAATAATTTGTGTAACCGCTGAGAGGGCTTTTGAAGGTCGACAGTTTGGTGACATCTCCACTGACAAAAATCTTCTCCTCCTTGCTCACCAGTATTCACACACACACACAAAAATCTTCAAATTTAGGACCCATTGATCCGTGAAAAAATACGGAAGCGTTTGGCATTTCAGAGCTCTAGAGATATTTGAAAACATTTTGATAGGTCTAGCAGCTGAGAACAGCGTATCAAGCTGTTTTGAAGAACGCAGGTCTGACACACACAAAGAGCACCATTCCCTTTGTCATGTGGGCGTGTCATGGTGACACAAATTGCGATGTGAAAAACTTAATACAGTGAAACTCGAATATAACGAGCACGGATAAAACGAGTTCTCGCATGTACCGAGCAAAATGAAAATCCCCGTTTTTTTTGTCCTTCTTTGTAATAGTAAACTTGCCTTTCATATAACGAGCACTAAATCCGCTAAACGCGGCCCTAACGAGGTAACCGACCTGCAATTAAGCCCTCACAACCCTTTCGTCCGCAATAAAACTTTCAGCGGCGAGGAACTCGAACGTTTAGGCTACGTAACAATTGCCAACAATTGAAAGAAGTGCAGGATCTCATAGGACAAAACTTTCATTTGTTCACTCTAATTTTGTAGCGTGTTTTTTAGCAGACAGCGTCCTAGACTGAGGGGTTCCCTGATATAATAGGCTTGTATTATTATATACGGCTGGCCAGTAACGTTGTGAAAACTTTATCTCCTTCTCACATTGAGTTGTACATGCATCCGTCTACCTCGAAAATTCAAAGAACCGAGGGACCAGGACGCTGTACTGCGGTGACTGACAATGATTTGTTATCGATTTGATTGTGATGATATAGTTGTGTACATTATTGTATATTATAATACATAACCTGTATACCAGCGTAAGACATCCATCCATCGATCCACCCATCTATCCATGCATTATTTGCACTTCCATCCATCCATTCATTCATCCATCCATCCATTTATCCATCCATCCATGCATCCATTCATCCATTATTTGCACTTCCATCCATCCATCCGTGCGTCCATCCATCCATCCACTAGTCGTCCGTCCATTCATCCATGCATGCATGCATCCATCCATCCATCCATCCATCCATCCATCCATCCATCCATCCATCCATCCATCCAAGGTATCTTTATATTTTCTTTTTTTTCCAACAAGTGATGAATTCATCCGTTCACTACACAAGATCCATCCATTGTCCTTCCAAACAAGGTTAGCTCCACGACAAAATAATGTCCTAGTGCAAAATTATCAGCTGTTTATTTGTCTGTTCGTTCGTTTGTCCATCCGCTGTCTATTCATGTTTCTGTCTTCCTGTGCAGCCCGTCTGCTTGTCCTTTATTTGTCTGTGTGTGTGTGTATGTCTGTCTGTCTGTATGTCTGTTAGTGTGTCTGTTCTACTGCGCTATTGCCAAAGGTTCTGTCTTTTTGCTTGAATCCTAGCTGTCTACAGTTCCCCTGTAATTTATATGGTAATGCGAAATTTCCATTGTAAAGTCTGTGCCTTTATTTTCGCATCTACAGGCCCGCAACATTAATCACATTCTTGTCAGTTTCTACCGGTTTTGTTTTTTTTAGTCCTAGGGTTTGTCAACCAGCAGGAAGGAGATAATGCTGATAGTGGTAGGGGTGATTGCTGTAGTTGTCGTGGTTGTCATGGCAGTGATGGTGGTGGTGGCGGTGGTGGTAGTGTTGTTGCTGGACTTGGCATAGCAAAATGTATTCAGGGGTCAAAGTCATGGCCAAAGACACTAGAGTCTTGACAATCATGGTGAAGCTGTGGTGGTAGTTGTGATGCTGGTGGTTGTGATGAAATAGTGGTGGTGGTGGTTGTGGTGAGTGGCAAGAGGGGGGGAGGGAAGAGGAAGGATTGTGATACTTATGATGGTAGAGGTTGGTTGATTGTATGACTGATATGTTATATATCAAACACACTGATTGACTGATGACATTAATGTATATTGCTTCCCATCAAAGACCATTTATCATAATATTCTACACCTTTCCTCTTGTTTAAAATTTCTCTCTACTTCTTCACTCTTCTTAAGGCTTACCGATCACTCCATACATATCCTGTTTCCATTCCCTCCGTTTCACCCCCCCCCCCTTTTTNCCCCCCCCCCCCCTTTTTTTTTCGCTTGTTCTGTCCCCTGTCTTGTTAAGAGCCCAACCCACTGATTAGCTCCCCTTGGTTTGTCTTTGTAAAATTTCCAGTCTTCCCATAACCACCCTCCTCCTCTTCCCATAACTCTTCGCGCTCTATATTGTTTTCCGTCATCGTCTTGTTATTATTATTATTATTATTAAGATCATGGACCGATAGGAAGGAACTGATATTCTGTTTTCACAGTGGTTGATATCAAAGTACATTGATTACTTTTCGGTAGAGTCGATATCATCATACTCCGGATGTGTCCGCTGTTCCTCTGAAAGCTACGTATAGGTATGAAGATGCCAACGTCTTTTTCCACCACTGGCTGTATTAGCATTTTCACTCACCCCATTCTTATTCGTGTGTTACTGGTTCCTGGTTAGTAGAATGTACATTCTTACATAGCCTACATTCTTACACTCTGGTCAGACCCATAGGTGCCCAGTCCTCTGCAGCAAAAGTCTCAAGATGTAGATGCTGATGGTGCCAGTCGTTCGTTGGTTATGCATCCTTCTTTCCTTCTTTCCATTCCTTGTAGCTTCTCCTTTCGACTTCACCTGCCTGTAGCCCCAACCTCTTGCAGTCTATTAGTATTTAAGGAGTTAAAATATTGTTACACAGGCATCCATTCGATATTCTTCATCAACAACTTTTTAACACACACAGAAACATGTATGCCAAGAGTAGTAATATTTGTAGCTTTCAAGTTCAAGATGGGACTAAGATTACCTAAATTTAAGGCCATTTTACTTTGTAAACACAGCAACCCACACCCCCAGCAACAACCAGAAATTTTATAGGTGAGAAGTAAAACCTACTGTGCTCTTAAGTCTAAAATTACTTTCCAAGGATTCAGGACTTGTTTTAAAGATGAAATGAAACCCCTATTCCCACTCCACCCCCGACCTGTGGGCCAGGTTATGTATTCGTGGAGATTTTTAAAAGCTATATACCTTTACTTAAGTCCATTTGGCATCATCATATCTTAGTTCCTGGGCCAGGGATCACTGGCTTGTAGTTTCTGTCAGCATTTGATTACGGCGGGTTCTGTTCTGTCTGTTTCCTCTGTGATATCGAAGTAATCTCAAACACCTAAGC
The DNA here is from genome assembly GCA_033807755.1 of Ellobium chinense. Lineage (NCBI taxonomy): Eukaryota > Metazoa > Mollusca > Gastropoda > Ellobiida > Ellobiidae > Ellobium > Ellobium chinense. The sequence continues at coordinate 2,501,016 of JAWQUT010000046.1, read as the reverse complement.
TCAACCACTTTAATCCACGAAATTTAGATTCAGCTCATCCTTTATGTTTTGCCGAGCCTCTAAATGACTGAATTTATCTACACGCATTAACGATCATTTATGGTTACGGCGTTGGACTCAAGATCTGAAGGTCGTGAGTTCGATTCCCGACCACGGTCNACGGAAGGTATCTTGGTGATTCAATTTTCCCATATTTTTGCTAGAAAATTGTAAGGAGCATCAGTGAATATGGAGGTCTGTCAATACATGAGGAATTTTCACGTCCAGTGTACTCCAAAGTATAAAAAAGTATATATTTTTTTGACGGATAATGAATGGCCTTTCACATAATAATGTTCAATAAATAATAATAATGTTCAAGGTCATTCAAAAACTTGATGAACNCGGGCATTAGCCTGGATACGAGACTTATAAACCGCATTATTATTATTATTATTATTATTATTACACTCGTACCAAGAATCATGCCGAAAAAAGTGAAACAGTTACTCTTATGTCAAGGCTGAGCCATCCGATGGTTCCAGCCGGGAANGGGGGGAGGACCCCTTCCTGCTAATTAATAGCAAGGGACACTGCCTTAAGTCAGATGGATTTCCTTTCATATTTCAAATACTGGCCTTCTTTATCACAACTTTGGGAGGACAGCAAACCAGCGANTGGCACAATTAACAAAGAGCAAAATATGCCGTACGCTGTACGTCATATGGGTCATGAAGGGGTTAATGAAATTAGGAAAATGTAGCGCTTCGATATCAAGCGTGCGATTAAATTCAAATCAGTGAAATGTTCCAGAATGCATTTCCTCTCCTTTTCCCCCCCTAGGCAGGCCTTTAAGTATAACCATACCAGTGCGCGGTGGCAAAGTCACATCCGTTTTCTTTCAGCCTATCTAAAGATACAGTATTTTCTTCTCAGTAGCTGCAAAGCCTAAAGGTTGCAGGAGCCTAATTAATTGGTCAAAAAAACTGGACTATCCGAGTCGATAGTAGCATTATATAACATGAAACCCCACCGCAAAAGTGGTGAAATTCAGTTTTGAATTTGTAAAAAAATAATTGTTGAAGGCAGTGTTTCCCAATGGCGTCAGCGGATTTCATTTGTGCGGACCTGTGATCTGCAAACGAAGGCCAAATTTTTAACCCCTTTTCATGTAATTTAAAATTGTGAAAAATCTAACCGAAGGATCCCCACCGTAAACAGTATATAATTTGAGCACAGTGATGGCACCAGACCTGCAGTCTAGTCTTGGCCATCTCGGAAAATTCCTGTGGTTAGAGAAGATAGAGAAGAAATTTTTATCAAATGGCTCAAAGAAGCTTTTACAATTTGGCTCCTGCAGCCTCAAATAGATCAGAGTCGAATACTACATAATGGGAGTAGATGAGGTCTAAGTACTTTGTGATTTGTATTCGTGTTAAATTCGTTTTCTTTAAAGATGTTTGTTCTAATTACAATGATGATATCCAGGGATTCTCCCTCCTAGCGTCCAATATGTTGGAGACAAGAGGTTCCCCCGTGTTCTCGTTCCTGAAATACGTAATGCTGCAGTTAAGCGTTGGGTGCGATTAAGCGATTCCCACTGTGCATGAAAGAGCTTACAAAGCCACAATATAGAACATTCTCTAACAATTCACGTCGCTTTTATGCCAATCTAACTCTGTTTATTTGTCTTGCCCTCACAGCCTCCACCAGACCGAAATATTTCAAACAAAAACAGAGCTAAACAAACAGCCTGCCCTGTTTTCTTTCACTGGCCTTCCTTGCATTCTCTTACATGACACGCACAAATATTGAAAGACAAAATACCCAATTGCTGCGAAGCGATAGAGGGATATAATGTGTTTTAGCAGGGAAGTGGATTCTAATCCATCTATATGCTATATTTGTCCTATACACACAAGGTTTCATGCATAATGCAGAAGAGTATGATTATGCTGTCGTCTGTGTTGGGTTATAGTGTCATATCATAAAAAGTATGTCAGATGTAACCGCTGACTTCATTTTGTTAATAACTTAGGTCTCCTAAAAATATAGCACTTAATTTCGGGTGCTAGCTCAAAAAAAAAAAAAAGAAAATGCAAGCAAGTTTCTTTTGTTAAGAGGAATTAAAATCTGTTCAACACTATTCAGCTTTTCGCCGAAGTTACTTCGCCCAATACGACATTATACGTTTACATCGACACTATTATAGACGTAACAGCTAACTGCATATTTATGTAGCACTCATCCCATTCAAATCGATGTACATACAACATGTTTCAAAAATAGCCGGCTGGTTTGTCATGCAAAGAGATAGTAGACTTTATCCCTAATGTTTACCAGCGGCACGACTTACCTGCAGATAGACGAGGAATTTGAGAACTTGCGCATTAACGATGGGATCGAAAAAAATATATCAGGGCATGGGTGCTGAGTCAGAGTGGACCCTCAGTAGCGTTCACGAAAGTAAGAGATCCCGTCGTTCATGCGCAAGTTCCAATTGTTTTCTGTATTTTCTCGCTTAAGTTACTGCTGACTTACTATGTAACATCCTAAGAATTAGATGGAATGTATTCGTTTTCGTTTTTACCGTGGTGAAGATATTAAAGCCAGCTTTGATGATATTTTGAGAATTCAAGTAAGATGTTCAACGCTTAGCATCCTGCTTAAGAAACATTTTTGCCCTTTCATGCTCTTAAAATAAGTCTAAGCCGATTCAGTATTTCTCCAAACCTTATTTGTCTCAGATACAAAGTTTTATGTCAACACGCACAATACGAAGATGAAGATTTATAGCAGCGTTCTAGGTTAAGGAAGCTGAAGAGTTATACAGGATTTTGACCAGAATCTCTTTATTAGCTCCGGATGTTGTGGTGCTTTGCCTGGAGGTAAACCACTGTCACCTAAGGTATTACTACTAAGAAACAGAGGTTTTCAGTCTGGGGTAAACGAACGGACCCTTAGGCGAAGAATATTATGCAAAATCGGGGAGGGGACGAGAGTATCTGAACACACTAGTTACTATAAGAAGGGCAGTGTTGTTGCGTGTAGATGTGGTTCTGTAAAAATACGCTCCAAAGTGATGAATGATTCATTTGTCTTCATACAGGGTGATGTTATTAGAACAACTCTTATTTGTATTAGCACTAGTTGTCAGATACCAGATTTCATGCATGCCTCTTAGATATTTCTATGCATGTTCATACACGGGCCTTTATAAAGTTTCTGTCTAGACATAAATTGCCTCATTCTACACCAGAGTTTGCTTCTAGTTCTTGTAGCGCTGTGTCAGAAAAGCCCTTGGATGAATATGCCTAGATGTGTCTAAGAAACATAGGCGAAAACTTGGTGTCACACAACTGGTGCCATCGCTAATAAAAGTTTATCTACATGCATAAACGCTATTTGTAATGAAAGAAGCTGCACAGTGTTCAGCACTTCCGTGTGCAAATATCGCATAGAAATTCTATGCACATACGGGTTGCTTTTGTTTTGGTTCCTGCCATTTGACAAAATGGGAAGCCAAAGCCACACCCCTTCCTTAGCAAAGGAAGTAACAGTCTCTGCACAATCCAAAATGGCTGCGACCAATTCGGAAGAGACATGAAATAATGCACTGACTTGCGAGTGATGTTTGCTATACTTAGTATATCTTTGTCTCATTCATTAGCATACAGACCACCGTTGATTCTTGTCACATTCTCCTCCGACACAAAGCCGTTGATAAGATGTTCCACTAACAAATTTTAAACCGTGGTTGATTGCCGCCATGTTGGCGAGCTTATTTTTTCCAATTTTGCACAAAAGACGACACATTTCTAACAAACTTCCAGTAGATGTGCACCTTTCCTCACTGTGACTGGCGCGCGCCAGCCAGATGCGTACCCTTCACCAAGGACTGCCCACAGAAGTAAAAGAAAGGGTGTCGCGTCTCATTTTGTTGAATTGCGAACGCCAGACAAACACAGCCACGTTGGTGTGTTGGGCACCATATTTTCTAAATCACAACCATCTGCAAAGGGTCCTGTCTACCCTTACGAAACGAGTGCTCCAGCTGCCTGTACGGGGGTACACCGATCAAAGAAAAGACGTGAACCCCTGTCCGTACTTTGTTCCACGGTGAGCCATATTCAGCCCGGCTATTGTTACTATGGCCTGTAGTCAGCCTTGAATGTTAACATTAATTACAAATCCCTGCTGGCAACATAATGGAACCCACCAACAAACTTCCACGAGTGGACATTTAGGAATAAAATGAAAGAGGGAAGGCCATTGTTCTTCCTAGAAACAATGGCACCATTTACAATGATACTGAGTTTTCTCGTTCCCTCTTTGCAGTGAAAATTCTCCATAGATTACTCTCGCATATAATAACAGCAGATTCTGCTTAATCGAAATCCGCTCACTTGCAACCTTCGCTTAATCGGAGATGTTTTCAGAGTACTGGATTCTGAATTAATTTCTATTTTATACAAGTCACTTGATAATAGCAGAGATTTTTTTTTCATGCTGGAAGAGTTGTTTTGCTTTGAAATGTCATATCCCACGAGACGGCACAATACCCTCCCCCCCCCCCCCCCCNAACTCCCCACTCCCAGTCGAAAAACATTAATGTAATGTCAAACGCTCGTCAGAAGCGTAGACAGTTTTTTATTCTTGCTTTTTCTTTGAATGGGATAGAGTCAAAATATTACAAACAAGACAAACACCCCATTTTACAAATGGGCAGGCAGGCAACGCACCAGCGGCGACAGAATACCCAGCGCACCGAAAGGCATCATAGACGAATGCATTAGACTCCGTGAAAAAGTTGGCCGATTGGCGAATCGGACGGATTGAAAAGATCTATCGGAGATTGTATTTCGTTGCTATACACATTCTTTTTTTTAAAAATAGGGTAAAAAGAATAAAGAGGACTGATGTGTATAGTTACCTTTTGTGTATTTTTCTACGAATTTAGGTGAAAACCGCATGTTTTATTAATATAGATTATTATTAGTGGTTTTTTTTTTTTATAAGCATTAGTAAAAGCTCCGCATATCTGCGGGAAAACAAACTACAGAACAACATCTACACGCTGTCACATCGCCTTTCTTATAATGGTCAGTGTGTTGGGATCTGTCATTCGAAATTAATATAGCATTTCTCTTTTTTTATGCCAAAACGATTTTACTTGCCCTCACGCTTTACAACAACAACAACAACAACAACAGCAAACAAAATCAATAACAGTGACAACAACAATAACAAAGACACCAACAACAATGACAACAACAACAACAGCAAAGACATCAGCAACACCAACAACAACAACAATAACAACAACATCAACAACAGTGACAACAACAATAATAAAGACAACAACAACATTAAAGTAAGCGGGAGTAATTTAACGTTAAGACGGCATTCCTTTTTTTGGGAGGGGGGGAGAAACCCGATACTTAATGTTACGGTTACTGTATCATCGTGTTCTGTTGGAGGTTGTGTAAGATAATATAATGCACTCCCCGTACTAGATACTCACGCCTGATCGACTGGACGATGACCCTAACCGTAACTTCTGACCCTAACCTTTACTCCAAGCCAGCCCTTTAATGGTACCTGTTCCTGTGGTCCATAGAACAATGATGTGAAGAGACCTGAAGTCGCACAGAGTACTTACCAGAGTTATTAATACTATGACTACTGGGCGATCTCTCATTGTAACCTAACCTCAAAACTAGCATTAAGCTCATGTCACCTTCGATTCGGACCAGTAATCGATACCGCCTTATGTGAGGACAGCGTTCGTGACCGGCCTTATATTGCGCAATACAGTCTTAGATGTGAAAACATTTGTCTCAGACGAAGCCACATCTTCCCGCCCACACACTGAACCCGCACTTCCGCTGCCAACGTCTCTACACGCCTCCATTCTCTGTGCATATTAGCATCAGTCTATTCACATGCAGAAATCTCCATTATAATATTGTCTTTCGTGTACCCCTTCCCAGCTCTTCAACCTTTAGGACC
>JAWQUT010000046.1:2463739-2482253 GCA_033807755.1 Ellobium chinense | reverse complement strand
TTTTTTTTTAAATTTTGTCATTACGTGCATTAATGTGAAGCTTAGAAAACGAACTGCTTCTTTGAGTAAGTGGATTAATAAGCGTATATACATTATTTTCTGATCTCTAGTGACGATGTAACTCTTGTATTTGGAATTAAATTGTTCCTAAGATCAATACCCATAACAGGAAAATAGAGCACTGTTTAGCACTTTGGAGCTGAATTATGCAGGCAAAATGTATCGAATTATGAAAGGACAGCGCGTACCCTAGAAACACACTATAATCTACAGTACAAAGGTAGTCTATCCCCTTAAGTTTGATGCTGTGAGATCCCATTGTATCGTTAGCTCGCTGCAATATGCCTAACGTGTTCATCGAGTGCCCCCACCACAAGTTTACTCGCTGACACGCCTCTGTCTGTTGGTTGTCGAGAATAATGAATACGGGGGTATTAATTTTCCATGTTGTTGGCTGATGTGGCATGCGATGACAACCAAATGGCCCAGCTATTCTGTGCGTGTCAGGTAACTCTACTGGGCATATGTCCATCAAAAGCAGCGGCCGACCATGAAATGGGTCCCTGATCTCCAGCTGATTTTTGTATGGAATAAACAAACACAGTAGAAAAGATAAATACATTCCATTCCGCTTAATTACAACGCCTGGGCAGAATGAGAAAAAAAATTACGACTGAATTTTCTTTGTCTTGTAACTCTTAAACGGAAAATACAGCCATTTTTTTCTGGTACACATATTGCTGTTTAGGAGGAAGCTTCGATTAAGCCAAATCAGCTGTAGAAAACAAGGGCGTCCGCTAATCTGGTACATTCAGCATTCCATATGACAATTTTATGACACCTATCACTCAATCGCACTATGTTTACTAGAAACAAGAAAAACAAACAACCAGGTATGTGCGAAATGTAAAAGTATTATACAAATCTGTCAGCTTAATGGTAGATTCCATGTAATTGCAACAGTTACAGGCTGTCGTGGAGAAGATACCTCAAAAGAGCTAACTTATGGACGTATAATTCTGAAATTATGTTTTTCTTTTGTAAATCACGACAAATATATATTGATTCTCTTAAAATTGCTGAGGGGCTGACATTATTTTTATCACTCCTTCAGAGATAAGCGGATTTATGCAATACTTTTTTTTAAAGTCATGTTACAGCTGACTCTTCAAAATCACAATTCGCATAATCGGTTGTTTTTGTTGTTGTTGTTGTTGTTTTTCGCTTATTGGCAACATAATGAAGAGCGCATGGTTGAAGATCCAGATTTATTAATGAATAAATTTAGGAGACGATACGTGACTGTCTGTGGGGGGTGTTCTTAAATGTCTGTCTTCAAAGTATGTCTGGCTTTTGTACGACTGACTATGACAACACCATATAAATGTTCATGTAAGAGTTCGGAGCTCTCTGGAACTTTCACTCCAGGGATAGTTTCGATCCTTAGTACCAGCCTAGCTACCTGTCTTCTCAGTGCAAAGTCTAGCGGTATCCAAAGATTTCGAAAGTATCGAAAAGGTATCGAACGTTTCGAAAAGATATAAAAAATATCGATATTATGTTTATCTAGAAGTAAGTATCAGACTCGAAATATAATCAATACTTAAAGGGTGAAGGCTGAGTATCGCGATACTTAAGAATTCCGGTATAAGTCTACCACTCACTCCTCGTAAAGACTTTCTCGTCCCTACGCCTGTGTCTAGCACTGACTCACGTACACCTTAGACATACAGCGTCTGGCATAATGAGATGATACCTTGATGAAAAGATGGTGTGAAGTCAGAAAAAGCTAGAGCATGATCAATATTATTACTCTTGCAGAAAATAGCAACCACTTTTAGAAAATGTTTTTTCAAAGCATTTTGAAATCAAATTTGGTGTTCAAGTTGAAAAAGTGACAAACATTCTATGAAAGTTAAATGGCCTCAAATTTAGATCTAATTTTATTCCTTTTGCTGACAAAAACGGCAACCACTTAAGTAAAATGTACAGAATCTCGAAAACAATTTTCAGTTTATACTTTCTAATCTTTCCTATCTCTAAATATTGTTGTATATATTTTGTGACAGCTGCTATTAGTCACAGATTGCCCCAACTTATTAATTTCTTTCTGATCTAATTTATGATTGAGAAGAAGAGGACATAGATTTTTGGGGGGTATTTTGAACACTTTAGACCGAAAGAAAGATTCGGATTTCGTTTATGATGTTATTTCAGGAACTTCAAAGAACGCAGGAACCGGCAGGAATTCGCAGGCAGGCGCGCGCGCACACACACACACACACACACACACACACACACACACACACACATACACACACACACACACACACATAGATACGCATGCACACAACATACATGCATACAGACTGGCGCGGACACCTACAAATAATATACACACTCACACACCTCCCACCACACATACAACCCATACTGTTTTATTATACACACGCATTTATTATTAAAGTTAAATCTGACACCCGATGAATAAAGGGCAGTCATGCGAGAGACAAAGTTACTCACGCAGAAAAAGACTGACCTGACTGGTTTATTCTGGCACTCAACCCGAGGGAAACCAGAGAACTGTCAGACATAGTCTCTTAAGGTACAAAAGCTGTATTTCGGTCAAGTTATGTTGGACATTCATCTGCTAATTCTTGTTAATAACGATTGATATTCATTTGAGAATTTGCGCATTAACGATGGGGTCTGTTGATATCGAAAGAATTACATTAACTCTATGTGTTCAACGCTACTAAGGGTATATTCAGCGCAGATACACTTATGTAAATTTTCAAACTCTTAAATATCAAAAATTTATGTAGGTTATGAATCTAGCCGTCGGCATTTTCCTTTCACGGTGAAGACGTGAATGTTTAGCTCGGAAAACTACACCCCTTGCGACTTGGTATATCTGGGTCAGCATCACATATTTTTTCCTGTTATTCTTTCATGTTAAAAAAGAAACTATTTTAGTACTTCTGATTTCCTAGCGCGACCAATTATTTTTTTTTTATTGCTTCTGAGACCTGTTATAGTGATGCATTTCTGCGCATGTGGGGTTTATTATGTTGTTGTCCACCTGAAGCTTTGATGTTTACTTTTTTTTTTCCTTGTCTGTGGCACCTCCATGAAATTCCTCACGGAAGCAGAGATTCTGCACCTGCAGGGGCGTATCTACTCTACTGTGCCTACAAGGCCCCCAGTGTGTTCGACTCTAAAAATCAGGGGGCCTCAATCCACTCCATAGAAAAAAAATGACAGATTTTCTAACATCGGAGACGAAAGTTCCGCCTTTCCTCGAAGTCCGACGCTGACGAAGGGTGGGGTGGGGGAAGGACCGTGGGAGAGGGACAAAGCAAGATTGAGACAAGAAAGGGGGGGGGGAGGCGAAGATTCAGTGAAACGAACCACCTACGGTCCTGTGAGTTTGTGCTGATTACTGGAACCGTTAAGTTTACATGTTGGCATGTCATGCAATACTGGAGCTTCGTGTGTCACTGTGAGATGAGATATAATTCAGAAATCAATACTCAGCTGCTCTTTTTTATCTTTGTATCTGTATGGGGCACATTCACTAGCAGGATATAAATGCCTCCTGAATATTGATTTTTTTTTTTTTTGGTTTTTTTTTGTATGGAAATGCCTAGTCTGCATGATTATGACTTCTTTGGACAAAGATAAAGATAAAATCAACATTGATTTACTCTGAAAGGAATATTGACAAACAAACAAACAAAAAAATCAAATTAATGTCAATCTTCATGACTTGGATTTATCCCGTAAGGAAATGTTTTTACAAAGCCATATACTGTTATTATTCTCATTCATAATGCAAATAAACATAAAACAGTATACTTTATACATATATAATTGCAAAATATTAACTACGAAACCCCAAAAACATGTCATTACTAGTGAAAAGAATATGTTTTTACAGAGCTTTACAGGGGCATACATTTCATTGGTTTTAATTTCATTCATGTATGCATAATGTGAAACAAATATCACAAGTTGAAGTTGAAGTTTATTTTGTTTAGGCGAAAACCAACATATACATTGTAAGGCCACATCAATACAAAGAATATATGAAAAGAAAAAAAAAACCAACATAAAACAAAAAAAAATATACGTATAAGTGTTACTAAATTAATTACATTTAGTCATTAACATATCTTGTCTCTTTCTCTTTGTCTCACTCTCTCTCTCTCTCTCTCTCTCTCTCTCTCTCTCTCTCTCTCTCTCTCTCTCACTATCTTACACACATTTACCACAGTGCACCAGAGCGTAAAACAGTCGTAAGTAAACATTTCATATGTACCTTATGACCGCTCCTGTTTTCCCCAGATTTCATTGGAAGAATAATGTGAATGCTGTGGCAGAGGCACTTAGGTATTTTATTCTGAATAATGAAATGCCTTTCTGTGTACGACATATAAATATACCATTCTTGATAATACTTACAATTTGCAGTAATGCACATATAAAATATTACTACTCACAATACCACAAATCAGATCTCTAACTGTCATTGTTAGTCGCCGCAGAGCAGCGCCCTGCCCTCCTTCCCCTCCTGGCATATATATTTTTTTAAAGTCATTATGTTAGGCAGTTTTTATTATGTGGCAGTCACTCATGCAGATCATAATCGTAAACACAACCATGGCTTAACACAATGCCCACATTACTTCGGCTCCTCTCAAAAGTCTGAACTGGCATGTCCTTTATTCAAATCATTTTGGATAACACATCATTCTACTGTAGTAACACACCCTCAAGAGCTTGGTCCGATGGCTAGGTACATTATATGTATATTTTTTTGTTTCTTAAGTGCGTGCATTTTTAAATAGCTGCCATTTATCACAGCGCCACAGTGTGGTGTCTCATGATATATAACAGCCCACTATACATTGAACATTACCTCGTATTTCGTTGAACCTGTTGCTTAATGGTGTCTCATGATGCAACAGCCCACTATACATTGAGCATTACCTCGTATTTCGTTGAACCTGTTGCTTCATATTGTCTTGCATTTCATCTGTATATTGAAAACTTACATGCACCATAATGGCCGAATGGTTCCGGCGTTGGACTCAAGATCTATAGGTCTTGGGTTTGATTCCCGACCACGGTCCTGTCGTAGGTGCCTTGGGAAATATTTTATTCACATTTTCCTCGGCCTACTCGTCTCTAAAATAGGTACCTGTACATGGGCAGTGAAAGATACTGTCAGAATGCTAGTGATAAACGCCTGTAAATGACAGAGGCATCGTATGCTCCACAGGGAGTGGAGAAAGCCCAGAGTGATCGAGCCTTCTGGGGTAATAATAAGTGTGAATTCGAGTAAAAGGGCATTAGCTTGAATACTAATACACCGCATTATTGTTGTTGTTGTTGTTAGTACTATTATATTGTATTCTTCTCTGATTTTTTTGAGAGGCAATCCATTTTGAGTTACACGGATGTGCCTTAAGAACGTTCATGCCACCACTGCACAGTTTCAGCTACTGTTTTTACATGGCGTGCGCACAATCTGAGCACTAGAGACACAAGAAACAGAAATCTGATCATGCGTAAAGAAACAAAAAGAAATCAAATCCTCGGAATCTGCTTAAAGGTTAGGCTACATAAAATATTAAAGAAAGATTGTGATAGCCAAAAAAGAATGTTTAAGGAGCGTCACTGGCCTCTCAGGGTCCGTGGAAGACCAGGATCAGACAATTATACACTACTCAGATCAGTGATCGATACTATAATTATCACAATACTACACTGTTGTCAAACTGAACATGTTATATTTCTTTGTAAATCTTACTATCTGTTTGTTCTATCAGCTTGCTACCCAACATTATGACAGCGTTTTCAAATTTAACCAACCAGGATTTCTATGCACAACCGACTTACGCTAATGGCAACTATAATCTTCCGCAGGAAGTAAAGCATCTGTTTTACCTTTAAATTACTTCGAACGGAATATTTTAATTGCTGCTGATGCTAGTTGTTTGTGCTAACGGGTCCATTTAAACAAGTGCAAAGAATGGATAAATTACGTAGACTGCAAAGTCACCAAATGTTCAGAGCATATTGTTGTGTGCCATCTTCTCCAGGCTAAAATCAAGGTTCAGTTCACTATTAGAGCAGGGGCCTGTGTGCAACCAGCAACAGTCTGAACTCGGAGACGGTTCTCCATTTTCTTCACAAACTCCGCCAGCCTTCAGAAATCTCATGAAAAGATGTCTTGTGGAGTCCCTGAACGTCGTGCGCCACGGAGAGAGAAATGGAAAAGGTGATGAGGTTCATTGGCCTGTGGAGCCCGCCCGACACTGGAGAACTGATCCTCAAAATCATGATCTAGAGTGCGTATGTTTGGGCATAGAAAGCATGAGATTTTTCAGCTCATTTCCGCGTACGTGCTGTTTTTATTATCAAAAGGGAGAATTGATTTAAAAAAAAAAAAGAATCAAATCTAATTTAATCTCAAAAAAAAAAAAAATTAAGCCGCTGTCTTTCTGTCTTGTCATATATGCACCAGTTCCCCATCACTTCCAAAAAAAAGGTAAATTCGTTTACTTTTCCGAACTCTTCATTATTTTTTTCGCTTTTTATTCCTATAGTTCGCAAAAATCGATTCTTTGTTCCGCTATTTTTTTAAGGACTGCTCCGAATTTTTGTGCGGCTTCTCTATAGAGCTCCAGTGTCTGTCTATCTTTCTGTCACTTGCGGTCATTGTCTTTTGTTTCATCTTGTTTTATTTTTTATTTCCAGTCGAGGACTACAAAAAATGGCTAAACTAATATCATTTCTCTTTTGTCTGATCTATTCTACATTGCATTTCTTCCCTGTTCTCAATAAGCTATTATCGGATACATATGGGTTTTGCTCTTTTTGATATTATTCAAGTTCTTGAGTTGTTTTGTTTGTTTGTTTTTCTTTCTTTCTTTTTTTTTGTTTAAGTGAAACCTTGTATGTGGCTGCTTAATGTATTTAGGAAGATACTTAAATGAAGTTTTATAGATTATCTCTGCTCTGATAAACAAACAGAAACGTTGCCTGCCAGTGTAGGCAACTAATTTATTACTGATGTCGTGTCCCTTTCTCTACTATTTATGTGTGTTAAAGAAACAAAGTTAGGCTTAATAAAGTACGTAGGTTAGAAGTCTCTCATTGCATAACAACCATTAGTTACAAGAACGACTGGAAAATAAAACAACAACAACAACAACACCAACACCAACACCAACAACAACAACAACAACAACAACAACAACAACAACAACAACGAAAATACAAGAAGACAATACTTTCAAGTTAAATATTTTACTATTAACAGAAATTTAAAATAAAAATTCAGAAGGACAGCACTCAAGCATATAATTTAAGTGCCTCCTTCCCCACTTTCCACAGGATGCTAGAAAGAAATTGGTCCAGAAATAATTAATGCTTGCCCACCGGGCTTTCTTTTCCCTCCATTTTTTTTTATATCCACAATAGAGATTTTTTCACGATACTACTACAATACTACTTCTACTACTACTACCAATAATAATAATGCCGCATTCCTAAGTCTAGTGTGCAGGCTAATACCCGCTTTCGCGACTTCACACTGTTATTACTCAGCAGGTCAGGCCACTCTAGAAATTTCTCAACTCCTGGGGAATCGACAATGTTGCTGCCATTTACGGGCGCTGATCACTAGCACTCTGACAGTATCTTTCACTGCCTAAAGCCAGACATGCATTTTACAGACGGGTGGGCTGAGGAAAATATGAATGAAGTATTTTGGCAAGGCATTTACAACACGGCCTTGGGCAGGAATCGAACCTACGGCTTTCATCTCTTGAATCCACGCCACAGCCATTCGACCACCTTTTCCACCTCATACAATTCACCAGTCAGAGGATCAATTTTGGCATTTTACTTTATTGAAGTGCCCAGGTTTTGACGAAGTCTCAGAACTATTCTCTCAGTTATTACACTCTTACCTGATTACACCAATAGACCTGTCTCCTGTCTTCGGTATGTAACCAAGTTTTCTACAGTTCATGTGATGGTGCGAGGAGTTTGTCGATCATTTCTGCTTCTATGGACCGACGATTCTTTCTTAGCTTCTCCAGATTCCTGCATTCAATTCAGTTCAATTCAATTCTGTTTATTAGCTCTTGCAGAGTTCTGCACTAGAGCAATGCAAACAAATACATGTTTTTTTCATGCAGAACATGTTCTCTTGTTTGGTTTGCACTGAAATTTGAATTTAAAAAAAAACAAAAACAAACAAACGAACAAAAAGCGTCACAGAAACGAGTACAGAGAAGTAAATAAGTCAAGTCTTCCAGCATCTGCTGAGCAAACCATGTGGACATGTTTATTCAGAACATATATTGAAACAATGAATTTACTGAAGCTGACAGCCACTGTACAAGATACAATACAAAATAAATGGTCGAGAGGCAGAGATTCAGTGCAGCACAGCCGAGGGAATAAATCCAGCTTTTCACCCTCATAGGATATTATTTATACTGAATACTTTCAGTACTTTTCTCGTTTGCATTGGCTCAAGATTGAAATAAGTAGCCCAGACGCATTGCGACTAAATACAGCTGACGACGGTTGAGTTGAAGTGTGTGCGAGGTAAAATAAAAAAAAAAACAAAACCGCAGATCGACTTATTCAAAGTTCAACTCTACCGTTTTGCAAAAAAAACAAAAAACTGTACAGGTTAGGTCCCTTGGTCGCTGATGAATTATAATGGTTGTCTTTCTTTACTTCAGACGCCAAACCACACTACCAGGTCACATAATAAAACTACCCAAATTCGCGTCACTTTTGGTATCGCCTAAAAAAGAATGAACTAATCAGAGGCGTATATTCCGAAGTGCATGTTTCATGACAAATGGCAGTAAAATACAAAATGCCAGCGTTTGATGAGGTTATTTTCTGACTCCTACTATATAATATATTGAGGTATCACGATGCTACTAGGGAAAGGGGGCGAGTGAAGTTTTGCAACCAGACGCATTCCACATCTCCGTGCACTTAACTGCTCTTCTCATAACAACATTATTGTTATCACAGTTATTGAGGAAGTCTCCAGCTTGCGAATTCTGTGTTGCAATGTTTACCCTCAACATCCAACTGGCAAGCTTTCCCCATTCTCTTAACCAATAAAAATAGCTTACCCCTGGCTTAGCTTTCACCTCCCGCAGTGACCCTGGTAATGTTTATCTCGTAGTTAAAAGGCACAAAGAAAGGCCCGTTAAATTCCATGGGTCATGAAAGAGCCACCTGGTGACAACGATACAGTCATATCCTTCTTCACTATTTCATGATGTCTTACCGAATTTGAAACCTCTACCTGAAGGGATGTTAATATCTATACCGGACGATCAAATCCAGGCAGCCAGCCAGCCAGTGGTTCAAGGTGATGTTCAAAGATTTTCTCTTTTTTTTTAAAAAGTTATTAAATATGAGTCATTGTTTTATGTATTAATTATACGATCTATTGCAATGTATGTGTCTTACTGTTTTGTCCCAAGATCAGTTCAGTAATGGTTTATTTATTTCAGTGGCCTGACGAAGAGTGTCCCTTATTCGGAGGCTTGATAGCAAAGTGGTGTCTTACCCTTCAGATTACAATTAGTCCGTCTCTTCCTCAGTTAATCTATCTCGCAAGGTCAGTCGACCTTATGTCCTGTGTGGATAAACCCTTGCTCTTCTCTGTTCAAATGCTGAAGCTGGCAGTTTTTTGGGTTTTTTGTTTTGTTCTTGTTTTTTGGGGGGTTTTTCGATCATCTGGCTATTATGTAAATCTATTTCTACCCAGACACTTTGTTCAGCAACTGACGTTTCCACGCAATTCTCTTAAACTACACCGATATTCATTTTCAAACAAAAATCCTTTTAGAAANGGGGGAGAGCACACACAGGAATAAGGGGAAACGTATATCCAGCGGAGCTCTATCTCCCAAAGAAATCCATTTCAAAACAATGGCTGACCTTCCTCTCGAGAGGGATAGATGTGTTTTTGTGCAGCTTTGCAAGCAGAACAGCTTCCCAAATGGCCTTGGGTAAATCTGTAAATAATTCAAATAGAGCAACTCATTTGAGGGAATTTATATTGCTATTTGCAAGAGGCGGTGGAGTTTGGCAGAGGCGTGTCTGCAAAGTTTATTGTGAATGGAGCCTCGAAGGTATTAAAAGTGACTTATTTATAAATGATATAAACAGCACATACAATGAAAAGAGGGTGATAGACGTCCTCATGCATGTTGACAGGTGGGTGATAATACAGAATCTTAACATGGAAACATTATGAATATTTAATTCATGAGTTATATTCCTCCTAGAAGAACAGAATATTTACGGTATGTACACTATGTGTTGACTTGTACTATATATTATGCACAACAGCTATATATATATTTACTATATATTTTATGTAATGCAAACTACAAGAAAACCCAGTGTTTCTGTACAAGAATATGTCACTCATAAGGACAAAGTAACATGAGGAATACGTTTTATTATGTACCAAATTACATGCAGTATTTGTATCAGTATCAAAGATCTTGCTACTACGTTTGGCGTACTTGTACGTCCCAACACGTGCCAGCAATATCTCAGAAGTCTCTCGGCGAATGCTGGCCTTAGTGTTAGGGACAGCGCTGGGCGGGAGAGTCCCGAGACGACTGAGAATTTGCGCTTCAACGATGAGATCTCGAATGATCGTAAGAATTATATTGACGCTGCATGTTGAACGCTACTATGCGTGCAATCAACACCGATGCACTATTGTAATTCTTACGATGGTAAGTGATCCCATCGTTAATGCGTAAGTTCTCAGTTGCTATTAGTGATTTTAAAAACCTAATGTAGCAAAGGGGTTTATACAATTTAGTTTCGAATGCAATCTTAACCTCAAAAATGTGAATTTTAGTGGACCAGTGAAAGCTGGGAAAAAAACACACAAACAAAAAACGTTTATCTTTTAGCTATTTTAAAAACATGTGGTTCTTGTGTATACAAGGCTTTCTACCTTGAAGAGGAGGTTCTTTAGTTTCATAATATCTAGGGAAATCTTGAGAAGGAAAAGGGCAAGAAGGGATACAAAATCCAGGGACTCAATTTTTTTTGTTTGTTCCAGGACAAAGAAGTGCATTTTTCCTGGGATTAGATTAAACCCAGTGTTATTTACCTGGGCAATAAAAAACACCACCTATGAAGCACTACAGAAGTCTTTTTCGAACTCGCAGCCTCTCGCTTTTTAAATTCTTGAAGAATATCCTCGAGGTCATCATGAAGCCATATATATATATATATATATATATATCTACTTCTTGTATTACAAATGATGCTTGACAACATACATGTCAACAGAAATCAGTGAAGTTGACACGCAGAACTTTTTACATTATTTTGTTAAGGCCTAATCAATTCGACGTGAAATACTATAAAAATAAAAATCTAATAGCGTAAGTTATAGGGTGTTTTAGGAATGGAAAACTTGTAAATATACGAGTAAAAGAATGAACTGCAGACCTACGAATTTTAAGAGGATACAATAATAACAACAGCACCACCAATCACAGCAACAGCAACAAAAGAACTACGAATCCAACAATGCCAATAAGATTCTCTCCAACTCTTCCAAGCTTCCTTATTCCAAAGCCATACATGAGTTTCTATGAAGGCACCTAGCTTCGAAACCACAATTTCATCACTGTTATAAATGAGAATCGATTTTGACAATGACACTCGTCCAAAGGGTCAGCGTTCACACACTCTCAGCTTCCATTTATAATGTTGATACATTTGGTTTCAAAAGAAAGCTGCCAAAGCAAACAGAGTACACAATACTGTTTATGAAATCCATACAGTAAAGACATAAATATGAGCTGAACTGGGACAGAAATTAACGGTCTTTGACATGTCCAATATCTCAGACAAAAAAAAAAAGGTGGGAGATCTGTTTAATGGAGTTATTTAGAGACCATGATATTTTACACTCTCCTCTTGTGTCAGACTAATAAACATCAATGGAGAACAAGTTACAAAGATATCAGGAAAGGTAGGAATAAAATCACACGCTTGACCTTAAATCTCCTCGCTAATGGAAAAAAGATAATTTTTTCTAAGAGAAAATGACATTGTAAAATAGTTTGTACAGAAAAGCAGTTTTGACATTACATCTGTTTGGGTTCAAGAAGGAGTCGGTTTTTTCTATAGAGCCAGTCAGTTGATTTGGAACCATGGACCTTCAACGACAAAAAAAAAATGCCACAAAATTTGTATTTTATTCAGAGAGAGCCAAATCTGAGCAATCATGATAGAGAGCAGGGACGACTGACTGCATAACTGGCTGATTGATTGATTGATTGATTGATTGATTGATTGATTGATTGATTGATTGATTGAACTTTATTTGATAACAGGAGCAAATACGCACTTTAACCACTTTCACATTTTGGCCGTTAAGGAGGAAGGAAGAAAGGACGAAGCCTCAGGTTTTAGGGGAGAAAAACTTTCATTTGCTCTATTTCCCCTAATATTTGTTTGGTGTATTATTTTCTCTTTTGGCGCCTGTCTACATTAATCCCTCCCCTCCCCCCTCGAAAAAAAAATGCCCCGCCTTTCCCCTTCCCCCACGCAGTCTTGTCTCCGCCTCTGACGGGATGCACTTGCGAGGGGATAGGCTAATCTACGTATTTACATAACGTCCTTTCTTTTGGGAACAGCCCTCGTCTCCTACAGACCTGCTGCAGACAACTGATGATGGAGTTTTCTGGCACCTATGAATAGGCCAAATCACTGATTGCGTATATTCCAATTAATCTGCTAATATTATATAAAAGCTCCCTTTTGGGGGCCCTGCCAGCCAATGTCAGGGTATAGAAATATGTCAAAAGACCTGTGATTTAGAGAGGGCATCCAATTTAAAAGTGTCAGGTACAGTTTGAGCCATGTAAATATAAAACTAAAGTATATGGGGCTTTGTATGAACGAATGGGCAAAACCAGCCAATATAGAGATTTGGGGACCAAGTCAGAAGAAGAGGTGACCGTCTTTGAAAGATATTTGTAAAACATATTGGGCGATCGACTCCTATTTTTCGTTTCAGTAAAATTTAGGGCGTTGGAAAGTATTGTAAACTCCATAGGAAAAAAAATATCCGAAATCACAGTAGAATTTGTAGGAGCCAAAAACACTGAGAGATCTTCTGTCAAGTCTGACAATCACACAAGCTAGAGCAGGGATTCCCAAACTGGAGCACGCTTACCCTTAATGTACACCATGCAAATTCCGCTTCCTCACGATAAAAAAAAATACGAAACACAACGAATAACAAGATTCTGACTAAGACTTTGCTAAATTAGGGGTTTTTGTTCTTCTTAAGTATCGTCACGTGATCAAGGAATTATCTTTCACACGTTGGAATACTTCTATGCTATGCCCGTGCCCAGCCGCTCTTGAATATTAATGAATGGTGCGCAACTGCTGCTTGAGTAAGATCCTCTCTCCACAAATCATTATCACAATGTTGCTCAACAATGCGTGCAAGTATTAGTCTGTTTGCAGGTATATAATATGATGACATCACGTTCTAGCACAAAGAAAATGTGGCAGGACTTTGTTTTGATAACTGATTTCTCGAAAGTTGAGTGAATGAAATAAGAACCTTATCATATGAAGGTCCGGAGGAATTATTAATTAACCTTTTTTCCTACTAGACAATACGATTAGAATTGTGATTTTCAGACAGTGTTGTGCAGAATTGGTTGGTGGCGTCAGTAGGCTCCCCTGACTGTGAAAGGCTGGAACCCTTAATCTAAAATAGAAAGTTGTGTTGATAGACATGTATCCACTCGCAAAAACACGCTCATCAAACAATAAATATAAAATCAGTTTGGACATATGTTTAAGAACAATGAAGCTACACTTCACAACACAAATATTATGTAAAAGTATTTACAGTGATTTACAACTACCTAAGAGCCATTGTTAAAATGACTCAATTCAGTTGTACATTATCACAAATCACATGAAGTCGATTGGTTAAAAGACACGTCCATGACATTTTCATACAGTAAAACATATTACATGAGTAGGCTACCGACGAGAGATTACATGAATGATAATAATTGTTAGTCATTTTTGTGAATAATTCACATTATATATAATGCCTTTTCACAGAAGATGAAAAAAACAACATACAAAACATCCTGGGGGTACAAGAGTGTGTTGCAGTTAAAGAACGTAGGCTATTTCACAGATGTACAGTTCATCTGTAGTTCATCTTCAAATGTAGTATCACAAAATTAAACAAGAAATTGTACTTCTTCATATTTTATGATCCTTTATACAACACGTGTATGGGCACATATCCATTTACATTTTATATATTTACACTGTGCAAACTTGCCTGCACCAACTCTCACAGCCTCCGTAATATCGTCCACTCGCATTACAAAATTGATAAACGCCTTCCCAAACCTGCTCAAATCCATTATTAATGCTTTAAAAATTAATGGGATTACTCAAGCATGTTGCTCTAAACAAGCTTATTTTTGTTTGGTTAAAAATATCTTAATTTCAGAGGTAATCCGTATTCATGCTCAGCTTTATTTTGAATTACTAAATAGAGAAATGTCCTTCTAAATACATTAATCGCTCATTTCTCAGCTTCAGCGACAATAGATATGGGAAGTTGTGTGGAAACACTTTTCAATTACCATGTATTTTCACGTCTTAGCAATTAAGTTATCAAAGTACATGTATAAATCGTCGTTTGAGTGCAGTACCCCCATAAACATCAACATCCATACTTTACGAAAAAAAGTAAGACACTGTCTCCGTTTCGTAAAATTGGACTTGACAAAGCAATTTTTTTTAACGTAACCTCTCCAGTTGAACGCTGTGAACTATATAACAGAATTCAGTTTCAAATAATTTTTTTGTCATTTTTAATTTGGCACTGACATTTCATTTTCTGGGGCAATAATCCGACATTGGTACATATCCGGAAACAGAACTTTTGTTTTGTTGTTTTTTCATTTATTTGTGATCTTGTTTTAAGTGCCTGGACAAACGCTACATTCCGATATATGCTTCTATGTGTGCCTGGCATAAAAAAAACAAAAAGTGTTTCCAATCGTACCACAAAACTATTGAAGTCAGAGATCTCAGGTTTTAACACTCCATGCGTGATGTTATTGCCACTCCATGATGATATGTGTCCGAATTTCCGGTCGAGAAGGCGTTATATCAGGGTACTACATGCAAATGACCAAATGACCACACAGTAACATATTGTCGCACGCCTGATTTGCTCATTATATGAGAGCATACAGTCTGCATGCCATAATCGCACTTTGGGGTTAACAAACACTTCCAGCTCAAAATTCATTTTTTTTAAAAAATAAAGCAGCGCCATTTAATAGCAACTGCCGGTTAATCATAACTAAATCTATGCCTCCATCCTGTTTCAGTTATGCGTAGCGAACCAAGCACTCTTGTTTTATATGATAGCATCGTAATGCATTTCATTATCATGAAGAACCTGGCCTATTTTCTTTGATCAGGCTGCGGAAGCCGCAAGGCTAATTTCAGCTCACTATCTCCATCAAAATATTCAGACAGGAGCAAAGCAAGAATAATAAGTTCCGTGATGTGAAATGGAATAACGTGGAAACGATAACATCGACAAACCAAAATAATTATAGTCTAAATCCAGGATAGGACAGGAAATTTGATTATCTGTCGCCAAAATTAATAAGCAAAATCGATTTTTTTTTTTTTAAGAGATAAAGGCATTGTTTCATTTTCGAGCTTAGAAAGGGGATTCAGTCCTTTGCATGATGAGACCTCGAAGATCATAATGATTTGTTCTTTGATAACGACAGCATTTCATATTCTACATAATTATCCTACTCAGTCAATACTAATAATTCCGGACAAAACTTGAAACAGGATTAAAAAAAAAAATAGAGGCCATATTGGTTACCGGGGAATAGCAGAGAATATGAACAGAGATGAAAAAGATACGTCAGTGTTGTTCATTACTATCAGCTGCTATGTCTGGCTTTAGGTATCAGATAAGGAAATAGCTAGAGTCAAATAAGATTATCAGATAAGATAACATCAAAATATTTCTCTTATCTTTCTGAAGGTCACCGAACTCTCCATGGCTGCACAGTGTGACCTGAAGTTAATGAACTTCCTCTAAAAATAAAGATGCTTACCTAGGACCGAAACAAATTTTAAAATTCTGCACGCACTGACCTGGCAGCTTTTCAAAAATGGAAATACAAAACCAAAAGTAATAACAGAAAAGAACTGTTAGCATTAAAGAGATTGTCACGAAACAGAAATTAGCAGTCTTGCAGGGAAATGGTTTTAATTATTTAGTCATTTTACCCAACCCAGTGGCCTTAAATACCCGAAAGGCAAGAAAGAAAGGAGAACAGAGAGAAAAACAGAAAGAAAAAGAAGAGAAAGAAGGGAAGGAAGAAAGAAAGATGAAGCAAGGAAATAATGAGGAAGCAAAAGAAAGAAAGTAAGCTACAACGTTGGTTAACAAGTAAAACTAGAGAGAGAAAGAAGGACAGAGAGATATACGCAGAAGAGTAAGAAAGATGGGTGGAAGAGATGAGAAAAAGACAAGACTAAAGAGAGGAGAAGGAAGCAAAGAAGAAAGAGATGTAGATGGCAGGAAAGAGTAAAAGGAGAGAGGAAAGAGAGAAACAGAGGGAGAATACTGGCTTTCATAATTCAGGAAATCGCGTCGGCAGCACCTCTCTCAGACTAGATCAGCACATAAAAGTCATATATTTATATCTAAATTACCACTCCCCTGGGAATATGGCATCATCAAAGCAGCACAAAGTAATCGGATGATGAGGTGAAAGTAAACATAATGGGGCTGCTAGCTACTGAAAGCTTTGCCCTGCAAGGGGGCAGCTGTATGTAGGTCAAATCAAGGCCGGTAATCTATACGATCAGTCATCAAATTACAAAAAAAAAGTTGTCTGAATTTCCTGGGGCTGCCAAGCAAATGACTGTGAAAAATCCAGACCTTTGTTTTTTTTTCATCTTCCATTAAAAAAAGAACTGTACTTAAATTTGGCCACTGTACCAAAATTGATGGATGTGGATCCTTACAGCACCAGGCACGCGGTTTTGCACGTTTGCGTGAAGCCTTACTGGCATCTAGACTATCTACCGGACAATTTAATCAGCGTTTAGCCAATTTGGAGAGGATGCCTCTGTTTAGAAGCGATACTTCCGTTCATGGCAGACAGTTTGACAGAAAGTGGATGCTGACACCAAAATCGATTATTTGTTTTTACTCGTCATCTTCACCTTTGCGTTCGAAACTAAGGCTACATTTTACTCTCAAGCATTTGCCTGCTTGCACCAATTTGTACTTTGTTCGTCTTTTCTCTTCTCCCAGCCAACCCCCATCCCCCGCCTCCTATTCCAGTCTCGTATAATTTATTCCCTGAGTCATGAATCCTAACCATACTACAATGAAAACAAATTTTAAGTTGCGCCACCCAGTCGTCACTATCGGACGGCGAACGTTGTCCACAGATGGCCCTGGATACGGCATGACTTCATAAAATGGATTTGCTTTCATATTTCAGATACTAGACTAGATAATTTAACCTTTACCATAGCGTTTGAGGGACAGTCTGCACGTTTCTATGAAATTTTAATATGAAATGTTTTACTTGTGAAATTCGATGTGAGCCGTCCGACTAAATTCAAACAAGGCAAGGGTGGTATCTCATCACACTATTCCTCTTCTTGTATACCCCGAGCGGGTCTTC
The DNA here is from genome assembly GCA_033807755.1 of Ellobium chinense. Classification (NCBI taxonomy): domain Eukaryota; kingdom Metazoa; phylum Mollusca; class Gastropoda; order Ellobiida; family Ellobiidae; genus Ellobium; species Ellobium chinense. The sequence continues at coordinate 2,464,428 of JAWQUT010000046.1, read as the reverse complement.
AAGCCCCAGTGTCGTGTTTGCTTCATTACCTAGTCTTGTAAAAAAATCAACACAAGGTTTTTAGCTAAGAAACCAGACAACAGTTTTCGAGGGCTGATGACACAAATTAGTAGTCAGATACCAGTTTGTACACCTTGAATGACTTAAGTTTAATGATTGCGATAAACAACACAGAAAATTTTTAGCAAAATAATGTTCTTTTTTGTTTTATCTACAGTGTATGATCAAATATGACTAGGAGTCGCCTTAGAACATCTTTGTGATCAAGGATGCTGAATTAGGGATCTAACAGTGATTAGTAAAATTTGTTCCTAACTTTCTTAGCATTATTTTTATCGCCATTAAAAATTAGATTAAACATGTGAGTCTGATTACATGTGCAATATAAATAGATAAATGAGTGTAGCCGTTTAGCGTAAATCAAAGTGTTTGCTTTTTGAAGATGGATTCTCATGGAGGAAAGAAAACACGGGCTTTTTTCAGATGCGTAAAGCAATACATGTATTACAACAATACATGTGTTTAGTGTTGAAATAGTTCCTACTGCTCTTTTCGCAAACTGCATCGTGCTAACTGGCAAACTGGCGTCAATTAAAGATTTCACCCACCCACACAAACAAACACACACACTCTCTCTCTCTCTCTCTCTCTCTCTCTCTCTCTCTCTCTCTCTCTCTCTCTCTCTCTCT
>JAWQUT010000046.1:2441251-2451581 GCA_033807755.1 Ellobium chinense | reverse complement strand
TCTCTCTCTCTCTCTCTCTCTCTCTCTCTCTCTCTCTCTCTCTCTCTCTCTCTCTCTCTCCCTCAAAAAATACGCATACATCTTAAAAACTTTTATTGGTACATAATTTTTTGACAATACCATGGACAATCCATTGATATATGAAATGAAATTGCGATAGTTGTATCTCTCTCTCTCTCTCTCTCTCTCTCTCTCTCTCTCTCTCTCTCTCTCTCTCTCTCTCTCTCTCTCTCTCTCTCTCTCTCTTCATATATAAATACACCCACACGTCTTAAGAACTTTATTGATATGTGATTCTGACAGACATGGAAAATCCAGAGAAACATCAAAGAAATATTGCAACTGATCTATCTATTACTTCGCTAAAACACACACACACACACACTGATTCTCACACGCACCCACATACATACACACATACAAACACACACACACACAACACTGACACTCACACGCATACCCAGCCACAGTTGCCTTGACTGATACTCTCATCACATTATGAGGTCTACGCCCCCATCCCACCCACTCTGTCCCGGTCAATCCCGCCATGATCCTGCATGCCCCTCCTTCTAATTATTACTTTAGTGACGCCACTGAAATTACCCCTCCTTCTTTTTTTTTTCGAAAGAAATGTGTCTCGCCTTTCCAGGATGAACACAAGTGAAATACCGGTATCAGATAAAGAAAGACGCATGCTCCTCCCCCTTTCCCTTCTCTGATTATCGCTTGTGACGCCACTGGAGTTGCCCCTTCTCGTTGAAAATACAAGACAGAAAACAGGTTCTCGCACTTCAGGGGTGGACGAAAATGAAACCCAGGCATCAGATAAGCGAAGATTTGTTTAAACATCTTCCTTACATCTGTACTTTCCCATTAGCCTCAGAGGCGTAGCCCAGATTTTTGTCTGAAAGGAGGGTATACGGTGACTTTTCTCGGTGTATCAGAGAGAGGGCTTTCATTGACATCTGGTTACACCGTCTTTCTTCTCTACGCATTCCCCTCTCCCTCCCTTGTTGTCCCCCTCCCCTCGCCCAACCTCTGTCTATATAATAATTATATTAGCCATGTTCTAGTCTAGCTGTTGTAAAATGGGGAACGGAGGAAGAGGGACATAATATATGCACCACATCACTGGCAACACCTCTGGTTGCCTCTGTAATTAGCTTAAGGCATATTTACTGTTATCGATGTGGTCTTGGAAGCGTATATATGTGTTCAAGCAAGATCGACAGAGAAAATGATAAAAAGAGAGAGAGAGAAAGAGAGAGAGAAAGGGAGACATGAAGAGGGAGAGGGAATGATAAGAAGAAAAGACACAAGAGAGAGAGAGAGAGAGAGAGAGAGAGAGAGAGAGAGAGAGAATCATAGAACAACGGACGAGAATGATGAAGTGAAGGATAGATATGAATCTCAAGAAAGAGACTTAAAAAACAAAAACAGAGAGAGTGACAAGAAAAACCAAAATAACGGGAAAAAAAGAGAATGAAGGGGACAGACAGACAGACAGACAGACAGACAGACAGACAGACAGACAGACAGACAAGTAGGCAAATAGGCAAGACAAACATAGTAACAGATAGAAAGGCAAGAAGACAGAAATGCAGGCAGGAAGGCAGAGAAAAAGACAAACATACTTATAAAAAAAAAGACAGACAGAAAAAGAACGGAGCAAGATAGGATAACTGACAGGAAAGTTTCCAAGAAAGAAAGGCATTGACTACAGAAAGAAAAAAGAAAGATAGAAAGAAAGAAAGAGAGTGAAAGCAAGAAGAAGCCAATAACGAGTTCACACAGTAAGCTGTCAATAATGTTCCTGAACTTGCAGATTGATCTGATTGCTGTTCTAAACTTGCCGCACTGGGCTTGAATGCCATGTCTGAACCTGTTCCACAACTCCGACTCGAGGAGTCCTCGTTTATCAGTCTACTGTCTCTGTCCTTCAGGCCACACTCGTCTCGTGATCAACACCTTTTCAATGGCGTCTAAGCACCGCATCTTTGTCTGGGTCACGTGTTTTATTACTGACGTCACAATCGGTGCGTCAGTGTAAAGGCAGTGGCTGGCATAGCCAAACGTAAAGGGATTAGAAAAGAAAAAAAAAATGACTTTTGCACACAGCAGGAATACACCTATGAACTGTATGCGCAATGAAGTCAAAGTTGTATACTGCCGTTTTATGACAAAAGGAAGAAAGCGCCATCGGGAAAGTTTTGAGAAAAATCGCAAAAATGAAAAATGTTTTTCAAACTTTAACGACTCGCCTTTATAATTGTTTATAATTAACACTGGCGCTTAGTGTCCTTTAAGGTTTCCTAATTTCGTTATTTATTGAGATATCGTGATGGGACCCAGATAGAAATGTGCGTCATCATCTGGGGATTCCAAAGCTATAAATAACTCAGTTTGACCTACTTTGGCGCTTTCGTCCTTTTGTCATAAAACGGCAGTATACTGGTAGTAACCACGGGAAATTCCTCCAAAAACATCAGTGATGACTAGAATGCGCACTGAATGTGCACAAATTTCACCTTTCCGAATCAACCAGCCAGCACAAACATTTGCCTATTATTTTGTTAACACCTGAGACTAAGATTGAGACTCAACAGTGTGAATGACTTAGTCTAGTAACGCTCATAGTTATCTATATTAATAAAACGCTTCAGTCAAATTTGTGTCACAGATTTCCTTAGAACTACGTAACGTAAAAACATGCGGTTTTCACCTAAATTCGTAGAAAAATACACAAAAAGTAACTATACACATCAGTCCTCTTAATTTTTTTTACCTTTTTAAAAAAAAAAGAATGTGTATAGCAACGAAATACAATCTCCGATAGATCTTTTCAATCCGCCCGATTCGCCAATCGTCCAACTTTTTCACGGAGTCTAATGCATTCGTCTATGATTATGATGCCTTTCGGTGCGCTAGGTATTCTTTCGCCGCTGGTGCGTTGCCTGCCTGCCCATTTGTAAAATGGGGTGTTAGTCTTGTTGGTAAATAAAGTGTTGTGATGGGAAACCCGAGCTGCCAAGTAACTAAAACTCCGATCGTCAGGCGTCGGCTGATCTAGTTTATCTATAAAGAACTTTTTTTTTTTGGTCAGTTTTTTTTTTCGAAAAGGTCAGTTGTACATGTTTGCAGCGCTCAGCAATATTCTTGTAAATACAGTGATTTCAAAGCATATTTTGTGGTTTGTGTGTTAGAACTATTTCGTCATACTGGCAACGACACCAGTGATATTTAGACTTTACTATTATGAACTCCATCAGTACAAACCATTCCAGCTTCATTCTGGGCGACTGTACTTCTCGGTTTGCTTTTTCTACAGCTTTGCAAACATTGCCCACGTAATAAATTCTGAAGATGTCATTCTCGATTGCTGTTACCTGCCCCGGGGTCCTGAGCTTTATATTTACTACAAGACTAACACCCCATTTTACAAATGGGCAGGCAGGGAACGCATCAGCGGCGAAAGAATACCTAGCGCACCGAAAGGCATCATAGACGAATGCATTAGGCTCCGTGAAAAAGTTGGACGATTGGCGAATCGGGCGGATTGAAAAGATCTATCAGAGATTGTATTTAGAGGACTGATGTGTATAGTTACCTTTTGTGTATTTTTCTACGAATTTAGATGAAAACCGCATGTTTTTACGTTACGTAGGTCTCAAGAAATCTGTGACACAAATTTGGCTGAAGCGTTTTATTAATATAGATAAATACACACCGTGAACTTTTCTTATGATTATTGGAGCAGCATATGTGGCGTTTGTTCGGGGCCTTTATCGTTACATTGCGTCATTCTGTGTTTCCGAAGAAGACCAGAAGGCCGAAAATTTGAATCAAGAGATCTACATACTTGGTATGTGAAGTTTGTTTTTTATAAGCGTATCATGATCTATTTATTAAATCCTCCTTATCGACAGTACCTTTTTAATCAGCCAATTTCAAACAAGTATCTTTCACACTATCCGCTACTGTTTCATATTTTACAAATCGTAATGAAGAAAGTATCGTTCACGCACTAGAAGAACTAGTCTATACGCCGCTACATACGAGCCACTGGGTGAGGATACAAGAGGCGAAGCAAAAGAAGATCCTGAAAGGAAGATACCCTGGTCTAGCACGTGTTTCAATTCTTTAATGTCCCAACGGTCTAAAGGGCTTGGGCTACACTTAATTAGGTCATGGCTCTCGACGGTCCTTCTAAAAAGCACAAGTAACTTAATGTGTTGACACATTTTACAGATATGTGAATTGTGGACCAGCGTGGCCGAACAGCTAAGGCGTTGGACACAAGATCTAAAAGTCGTGAGTTCGATTCCTGGCTACAGCCATGTGGGAAAGCAGCTCATTCACATTTTCCTCAGTCTACCCGTCTGTAAAATAGGTACCCGGCTATAGGCAATGAAAGATATTGTCAGAATGCTAGTAATCAGTGCCTGTAAATGGCAGCAGCACTGTATGCCTCCCAGGGAACTGAGAAAGTCCTAAAGTGATCAGGCCGGCTGGGGTGATAATAATGTGAAGTCGCGATAGCTAGCCTCGATACGCAACTTATAAACCTCATTATTACTATCTCGTATTATTATTATTATTATTATTATTACACATATACAAATGATATTCTATTTTTAAAAAATACACTGTCAGTAGTTTCAGTGTCATTCTAGGCCAACAAACATTTCATATAGGAAGCTCAGAGGGAAAATGTTCTTGGAGAGCGCAGCGTATCGATTACTGTCATACTAATCTCGATCCATGTCACGCAATGCGACTTCCTTAAATCCTTTGATTTACGCCTCATTTGATTCACAAGGATGTGCAAATTACTGCAGATCAGGCTTTTCAGAAGCGAAGTCTACGGAGCTTTTTTTTCAGTCTATAACATTTCGCAACCCCTGCTTATATATCTTAAGGGGAGGCGGTACTTCTGTGATACGCAGTACGGTATGGAAATAGTCATTGCTAATATACATGGACTCTTCCACTCAGTGCTTGGGGGTTTGGCTATGGGTGAGGTTGGGGTGTAGGGTCAGAGAAGAAAAGGCATTCTTTGAAGAGTCTCAAGATATTATCATTATCTATCTCTTTCATGTGTACTTTCTCTTTTCCTGCGCTGACTTACCCCTACAAAAAGCACTTTATTATGCGAGTCTCTGGTTCTTGTCTGCTTATGGAGCCAACTCAACTTAAGTCGCACGGTCTTCATGACGATTCAGAGAAATTATGATTATCCAGAGACATAGTATTCTATTATCCATTGTGTTTCTACATCGCGGAGATTGACACTGAGCGCACTGCAATTAAGTGGGTTGGTAGTTCTGAAGATGGACCTGGAGAGCCTTTTTGATAAGGCTTAGAATGTCAGCACTGCTTCAGAGAGCTATTCTTCTTGGAGTCAGATCAAAAGTCAGTTCGAAATCGCGCATTGTTTCAAGTCTCTTCATCCTCTGTATTATATTATCCATTGAAAGTGGACGTTGGTATTAAGAGCACTTATTAAGAGCACTGCGGCTAAGCCGAGATTACAGAGCTGAAGATGGGTCTGAGGGTCAGTCTGAGGGCTTTGAATGTCCATGTTGCTTCAAAGCCTTGTCCTTCCAGCGGGTCAGCGGCAGGTCACTTCGAAATTCCCACTGTTCCTTCATCCTGCATACAATATATTATCCTTTGAAAATATGACAGGTAATGGCTCTGATCCTTCCTCCATTATTCAAAACACAGTAGGCCTACCTGAGAACTTCAAAGACAATCACCAATGAAAGGCAAGGAATTACTTTGACGAAATTATTCCATCTAATAGCAACGGGTGGTGCCTCAGGACTTGGAACTTTGTTATAATCGAATATATTAAAATAATCTAAATTAATCACCTCATGACGACGCCTAAAGTCGAATATGTAACAATAATATATCAACTCTAGACTTAGATGTCTTGTATTGATACCGATTAATACTCTGTTCTTGTAATTCATGGCTGTTCCTGTTTTTAAACCCAGTACAATAAGAAGTCCATAATCTAGGTTTTCCGAATGAAACTTTATTAGATTTGAGCATCGATTACACGATTACGATTTTCCTTTCCCTGAATCCGCAGCTTCCGGTCTTTGAAGAGTAAGGAGTTTATGTAGTCTAGTTCAAAATTCCGTACGTATTTCGCCTGCTAAAATAATATTGGAACGCTCTGGAGTAGAATTATAGTGCAGCCATAGAATTTATCTATATTAATAAAACACGTCAGCCAGATTTGTGTCACAGATTTCTTGAGAACTACGTAACGAAAAAACATGCGGTTTTCACCTAAATTCATAGAAATATACACGAAAGGTAACTATACACATTAGTCCTCTTTATTTTAATTTACCCTTTTTTTAAAAAGAGAATGTATATAGCAACGAAATACAATCTCCGATAGATCTTTTCAATCCGCCGATTCGCCAATCGTCCAACTTTTTCACGGAGTCTAATGCATTCATCTATGATGCCTTTCGGTGCGCTAGGTATTCTTCCACCGCTGGTGCGTTGCCTGCCTGCCCATTTGTAAAATGGGGTGTTAGTCTTGTATATCTCTATGAGTGAAGCTCTCTTTGGATTGCAAGTGGAAGATTGCGCGCAAAATGGTGCATCGACGGAAAATTGGAATTTGAATGTGTACCTCATTTCTTTGAGACTGATGTATCGAAGGTGTTGTAGATCGGAGCTGAAAGAAAAGACTACATTATAGTTTTAACGTCCAAATGTTGTTATTTGTCATATTGTCGCCGGCTTACTACTGATGGTTTCACCCTTCCCATAAGGCAAGGAGCTACGCCGTTGCGGTAACTATTCGGTACCAAAGATTGCCAAACTAAAAAAAAAACAAACTTTAATTATCTATGTGAGCGCCCGCTGTCGTATTACCCTACCCGCCTTACAATTTAGTCAAGATTCCTCCTTCGAGCAGAACGCCACTTCATTTACGCTATTTTCTGAACCGCTTTGACTATACAATAACCGATTTCGATTTACATAATAAAATAAAACAAACTGACATGACGCTCTGCTGAAGGTGCCCGTTGGCAATTTTATGATCACACGACAGATTTAGGTCACGATAGCCTTCTGGGACGGGTTTATGAAAAAAAAATAAATCGTTGGTGCATGAACCCGGTAGTTCGGTTCTGAGACAGCTCGCATCTGCCAAAGAATCTTCGAGAGAACTAATCCGTCTGCAGACGTAGGTCTGTGTTGTTATCTATGCTAAATCAAAACAGATCTCGGTGACATTCTTTCAGCCCTTTTTTGACATACAATAGAATACAGTAGTTTCGTTCTGGGGTTTTTTTTCGGAATAAATGGTAATACCTAGACGAGGCGTTTGAAATGTTTCGGATTAGATAATATTGAGGACAATAAACAAGTAAAAAGGCATAAAAGGACCGGGAGCTCTGTGTCTGTCTGTTTCTCTCTCTCTCTCTCTCTCTCTCTCTCCCTCTCTCTCTCTCTCTCTCTCTCTTCTCTCTCTCTCTCTCTCTTATTTTCTCCATCCTTTTCTCTTGCTCATTATATCTCTCAGTCAGTCAATCAGTCTGTCAGTAAGCCAGTCAGTCACAAACTCACTCAGTCAGTAAGCCACTCACTCACTCACTCACTCACTCACTCACTCAACTCACTCACTCACTCACTCACTCACTCACTCACTCACTCACTCACTCACTCATTCTCATTACCCGTTTCCTCCTCTACTCTAAATTAATCCTTTCTCTCTATTTCCATAATTTCTCTCTCTCTCACTCTCTCTCTCCTCTTTCTCTCTCGCTATCTCTCCCTCCTCTCTCCCCAATCTTCTCTGTTGGGTCCTTATTTAGTGCTTTCCCTGCATTCAGCAGCTCTCTCTTCTTTTTCATTTGTTTTACTCTCATTATGGAATCGAAGACTTCATGTGTAAGTGATAGAAACGGACTCTTGCGAGGACTGACTGGACACTTGTTATCCTTACCAGATCTAAACTAGATCCAATAAAGTCATGGGCGTAATCTTGCTTCCGCTGTCCTGTGTTACTCTTTGAGGGGTTCTGAACAGGAGGGGAGGTAGAGCAGTGGTGGGCCCAGAATCAGTGCGATCCTTCTCATAATCAGTGGTTGACTACACCCCCCCCCCCCCCCCCNCCCCCACCTCTCCCTTGCTCTCGATAGTCTTCCCCAGCTTCATCCCAAATATTCCCCCCACCCTCTATGCCTACGCCCACGACACTAAGGTAATCCGGACGACGACCAGTGCCACATTAGAGCAAGAGCAAGGCATAAAAATTCATCCCATCTCTGTCTCGTTGGCTGATATACATCAAAGAAAATGATCCCCTTTAGCAACACAAATCCCGTCTACACTGCCTCACCCCATCACAGGCATCGATCCCGTATCTTTCCGAACAGAAAATCGCCTGGATTGGCATTCATGGGTCTCACTTATTAGTCATGTCACGTACATTACGAATGTAAATGCCTCCGAGTAGCGTCTGGCCCACTGTCTAAGAAAAAGCCACATGAATATCTAGGCTGATATTCACAAAATGTGCTTAAAATGCCAAACATCCATAGGATAGAGCCCCATTATGAGCTTCGATTCAGTATCTTTTCTACCGCCATTAAATCGGCTGCACTGGCATTCATGAACCTTACTTACCAGTCACATCACGAACGTTACAAAATGTAAGTTCACGTTACAAAATGTAAGTTCACGTTACAAAATGTAAGTTCACGTTACAAAATGTACGTTCACGTTACAAAATGTAAGTTCCTCCAAGCAGCACCTGGCCACTGTCTAAGAAAAAGCCATAAAGGCTGGTACCCACAAAATGTACATAAAGCTGTGAACGTCCGTTGGACAGAAGCCCCAACATAAGTATCAATTCCCTATCTTTCTTAACAGAATATCGCCTGGGTTGGCATTCGTGGTCCTGATTTTAATAGTCACGTCACGAGCAATTCGGATATAAGTGTCCGCGAGTAGCGCCTGGCCACTGTATAAGGGGGAGCTATCTAGGTTGGTATTCACAAAATATGCTTAAAATGGCAAACATCCTTATGAAAGAGAACACAAGCATTGATTCTGTCTTTTTCCTAATAGAAAATCGCCTGGAATGACATTCATGTCACAAACGTTACGAATATTTCCCTCCGAGTAGAAAGTCTCTGTAAGAGAAAGTCATCTAGGCTGGATTCACAAATTGTGCTTAAAACTGCAAACATCCCTAAGACAGACCCACCTTTTCTTCAATTCTGTCAGGTGAAGTCCTGTGTTACATCTCACCCACAATATTTCAAGTTTTACGTTTGTAAAAAAAGGGCCAAAAAAAAAAGGATTAGATACCATAGAAGACAATAAACTGGTACAAAGGGCATAAAAGGACCAAAAGCTATTTATCTCTAAGATAATACAATACATTCAGTTTTATTACAATGATATACAATGTTCATCCTCAGAAACAACGCAACTTAGTTTGCACGTATCATTCATTCATCCAACCTATCCTCCATACACTACTAACACCCAGATCTCTCCCGCCCATCTCGTTCTACTTCTAAGAAAGAGAGAAAACTTAGCAAGCCATCAGAATCGGCACTCATTAACTATATTAAAGCAGCAAATATTCTTAGGCTTCAGTCACTCAACCTAAAACGATCAATATTTGTGTCTCTGCCAGACAGGAACCCAGAAAAGGCTGGTATTCACGAAAGTAATCTGAACATTCTAGAACATTCTTAGTGCTAAGATGCCACTGAACCTTTTGCTTTGGCTTTTGCTTTTGTTTGTCCTTTTATGTTGTTTTTTTTTTATTTTAGTTTTCTCTAAAAGATTGCGTGGTCGAGGGACATTTGGGCGAAACTTTTTCAATATGTTTGTCTTTCATTCATCCTCATTGCCATGTTCTTTTCATCCTCTTTAACCGAGAGAATGTAAGTTATCACGAAAGTTTACATTATTATGCTTAATGCTGAAGTCCAAAAGTGCCTTGTTTATTGTTAACGCAAATTCATATACTGGAAATTCATTTGCTTGGCTTCTCGTGAACAAGCTTTACATATTATGACCTTTATTGATAGGTTGATATTCGGATTTCAATCAAACATGTTTATAGAGTGCACAAAAACGAAAAAAAAAAGAAGACAGGATCAAACAGCTCCAGAAAGTGACATCAAGTATTGACCAAAACAGTACCAGCAGAGTACCCATTTGATTCTAATGTTTTCACCACTTTCTGTATTAGTGCTAATACAGCTATGCTGCAACAATAAGAACTGGTGAAAGTAAAGTTCAAGCAATAGCACCTTGCCATAACCTCCACCCC
>JAWQUT010000046.1:2408985-2434626 GCA_033807755.1 Ellobium chinense | reverse complement strand
AGGAGGGAGGGACACCAAATACAATTATGTTATTCTACTTCTCTCAAAGAAATAAGATTTTGCGATAAATGGAAGTTGCAGTTTAGCGGATTCTGGTTATAAATGAAGTCGACTGGACTACATTTCATAAGCCGAAAGAGAATATTGATCACAACAAATCAGTTAAAACCAGAATGCAAGGAGAACCTCCAAATATATCTTCTTTTTTTTTTTTAATCAAGAAGGGAGAAAACAGCTGTAAGAGAGAGAGAGAGAGAGAGAGAGAGAGAGAGAGAGAGAGAGAGAGAGAGAGAGAGAGAGATATTTCAGTAGACGCATATCCGGTTTCACTTGTGTACGTTTTCCTACTAATTTATGAAGTTATATGTAGTCTTCGCCGATTTCAAACTCGTGTCAGGTCAGCAATCTATATATTAAAAAACCAATTATTTTTAAGGGAAATGGTGGCCTTCAGAAGGATGTTACGTCATTGTCATGAAAGATTCTTAGAGGATTTCTCTGATCAAGGCCTGTTCTACGTCTTTCCTTTCAGGATGATATTATGTCAACACTGGGTCCAGGAAGCCACTTATCTTGAAATAATTAAAGGTCCAGTAACGTTTATTTTGTTAGTCTGTTCCTGGTTTCTGGCCACCGTAATTCCCAAGTGCTGCGCTCCCCTTCATTAAATACGTGACCGTCGAATCTCAAAGCAATGGCTGTTATATCATCAGTGAATGTTTCGTCTTTTTTATATTGTTATTCTTGTAAAGTACAACTATTTATTGTAAAAAGAGAACAAAATTCGTAAAGTGAACGATTTGTTTCGTCTAATTTCGGTCTGGTGACCCTTTAGTATTTCTGTTGGTGAAATACTGTCGTATCATTCATCCTGCGATATTTTTTTATTGATTCACAATTCACGGTCCCAATCAACTTATAAACTTGCTTTTAGATCTAGATCAAGTGAAATATCGAGGGATGTTTTTGCCTACCTGATCTAGAAAGGAGAAAGGAGAAATCAAATATCTGAAAACTTTTCGAGTAAACCGATATGCCCATGGAAATCTCCATGGTCAGTTTTATTTGTTGCTGTGCGACGTTCCAAAATAGTGTGTGTGTGTGTGTGTGTGTGTGTGTGTGTGTGTGTGTGTGTGTGTGTGTGTGTGTGTGTGTGTGTGTGTGTGTGTGTGTGTGTTCGATGCAAAATTAATAAAATGCGAATAGGTTGGGGAATTTCTCACATTACAGATCTAGTATAAGAGTGGTTCTTGCAAATGTCTACATTACAGGACAAAATGATTAACGACAATGTTACAAAAAGAAACGAAACTAATCCAGGCTTGTGGCTTTGACAGAAGAGACTGCCGTGGTAATTTAAAATATTGTTGTACACATAATCTTATTTTCCCGAAGTTGTAACAAACGTGTCCATTTTCACTCTCCATTAATTGCTTATGTTCACAGAATAAACAGCATTAATTTCAGAATCGCATCTGACACATAAACAACAATACCCCTTCTTTTAATATTTCTATCGGAATGCGGTCACATTTCAGTAGGATAAGAGAATTCCCTAATAGGCATGAAAAGTGGAAAATCTGACACTATTAAAATGCACTTTGTGGAAAGCTTTGTATTGGACAGTTTGGCGTCGATCCAGACTCCCATGGCTACAATATTTTCATTCTAAATACGCCTTTAGCCATAAAGAAGAAATACTAGACTTTCCTCTATTGGAAATGGAAACAGTTTTAAGCAAATAAATTTCTCAAAGAACACAAGCCACCATATTTTATCGATCACTAGTCTAGTTCCAGGGTTGGTCTAGGTTATCTTTAAACTTTTATTGATGCATCTTATTAATACAACGTTCTGTATAAATATTATGTCCTGACTGATGAATGTGCAAAGTAGACCGTCTGATAGAATTTGAATCCACATATTTCTAGTTCTAAACATCTGCGGATACAAAGCGTGGCGTTCTTTTTTAACATAAAAATCAACCAGACTTCCAATTTACAAAACGGTAGAAATTATACTAACCAAGTCGAGATTTAGTGGAAAACAACATATTTACCATAATCTTCGATAGTCTATTATCCTAGTTCGACTATATTAACATTCCCNGGGGGGTATGGGAGTGGGGGGAGAGAAGAGGAAGGGGCTGAACCGAAATCATAATGTATAAAAAGTATTTTATGATTTATATATTAGAGATTTTTACAAAAGATGACACAGTAAGCTCCAGATTATCTCGTTTCCAGTGGAAAAGATAGGAGGGCCAAACAATTTCTGGTCATTCTGCACCCTTTGGGGCATGTACATCATACAACCCGCCCCATAACAAGCGATACAGAAGAGCCTTCAATGCCTTCGCTCCACAACAAGCGACACACTGCACATCAGTGCACCCCAGTTGAACACACTGTATAGAGCACAGCACTGCTTACACATTACTCTATTTACATTCTGCCACATCGCACAAAACGCATTATTTCAACGGAAGAATGTCGGCCCGAGATCAACACACAGAAAAGCTCTTCTAACTCACCAACCACCTAAATGGGTCAAACAATATATCTCCTACAATTTCTTCCTGCACAGTTTAGGTTACCTTACCAAAATTGGGTGCCGTACGTGAAACGGTGTGAACTCGTATACCTAACAAAGTTGCGCGCATAAAAATACAAATCCAGTCTGCGACAGCGTTTGTTCTTCATTAATAAAATCATCATAAATTTAAGACAATTCTGTTTAGCGTCATACATGTTTGAAATCATGGCAATCCATTCTTAGATGGTCGTATTATAAAATGATAATGAAAATATTATCTCAGGCTATAATGGGATGCTTTGATTCAGTAGCTCTCTGGAGATGTTCAAAGCAATTTCTGAAGTGATGTCAAAAGGAAATATTCATGAAGTAAACAATATTCAAGGCAATGCTATTTTAATATTCATTAATGAAAATAAAGAATACATAGTATCGTCCTAATAACGAGCTTGTGTATTCCGTTTCACTTAAGACACTTTTTTCTGCTTAATCACAGTTCTTATATTCACATGCCTACTTCTCTTAGCTGCAACACTTTACAGAAAACCGAATAATTCCTCCACTGAGAAAGTCGAAAATAAACATCTCCGGTTAATCACATTCTTTGCATTTAATAGGCACATGCTGTGTGCTCCTCCCTTAGACTTTCAGTTAATCGGAAGTGACTAGAGAATGTGCCTTTTATTACCAAGATGACCTAAGGGAACAAGCTGTTTAAGCGAGATCAGGTCCCGAAATAAATGGCATTTGGCACACTTCTGAGTCATACAGGGACTTCTGGGAAATTAGATGTGAAGCAATGAGGAAAAAAAACAAAAACACCGAAAAACAAAACAACGAAAAAGACCGGCTTTAGTGTTCTCAGCCGGAGCGTCGCCATGTTTTACCAGCGGCCATCTTGTTTGGCGGTAATTGCTCCATCGGCAGCCCGGAGCCTTGACGTTTTGTATAATCAATACGAGATCTCAATCGCTGTGGCGTTTTCTCTGAGCGATACTTTTATGCCTGCTTTAGAAACACTTGTAACACCTTTTTATGGTGGGTTTGCTTTTAACAGCCTTCAAATGTGTTGGTTTTGCTTCTTACTTTATTTTATGACATCCTCTATCTCTGGTCTTTTCACTTGCCCCATTAGAGTTATGGTCATTAGAAAACATCAACATGTTCATGTACCTTCGCTCCCAATCAACTACCAACGAACCAACCAACCAACCAACCAACCAACCAGCCATCCAACCAGTCATCCAACCAACCAACCAACCAACCAACCAACCAACCAACCACCTATCTCCTTAACTACATGGCAACCTCTTTGCAGTGTATCTGTTGAGGTGCCAACCTACTTTCTAAACAACCAACCATTTACAGACCTATTTACCTGTTTAGCTGACAAGCTAGTTACCTGCTTAATAACTGATTCATCTACCAACCTGTCGGCACACAGACCAAGCCAGCTACCTTCCTCCTAACCTACCTCACCTCTCCTCTCCTCTGTCTGTCTGTCTGTCTGTCTGTCTGTCTGTCTGTCTGTCTGTCTGTCTGTCTGTCTGTCTGTCTGTCTGTCTGTCTCGCCAGTTTTCTTAACATTTAATTTGTTGTCTTGTGCACTCTCCCCTGTTTCTACAATCATCCTCCACCCCACTCTCCTCCCCTCCCCCCCTGCTTTTTTTCTTTGTTTGTATAATAGCCTATTCGCTTAATTGTCCCAGGTACCGCCTGTGTCTCTGTCTCTCTGCTATTGCAGATTAATTAATTCACGAGGCCATGTATAATATGGAAGTTATTGTTCTTATCCGCGCCAGTGCAAATAAGCCAGTGGCCATTGCATTTGCCACCGTTATCAAATAACATAAATCAAGTCTGCCTGCCTGCCTGCCTGCCTGCCTGCCTGCCTGCCTGCCTGCCTGCCTGCCTGCCTGCCTCAGTAATCTGACATCACCATCACAGTGCACTGTGAGGCTCTGCTGATCCTTAACTTCTTTTGTCTTTGCCGCAGAAATGCATCAAACAAGGGGAAGACCTCTTGCTCAGGAGCTTGGTATGTTGCACCATGATTCACAGACTTCACGTTATCAATTCGATATCGTTTCTCTTTGAATGAGGTCAGTGCAGCGCTTACGCTTGTGAGCCGCTTTGGTCACTTGCTCAGAGCAATACACCATCATGAGCCATGCACCATTTCGCACTGTGATGTGCAAACTTCCATGTCAAGTCCAAAGAAAGCTGCACCGGAGTTGCACACCAAGACATGCTGAAGAAAAAATGGGCTATCTTTGGATCAGTTTGCATTGAACATACCTTGGTATGCCGTGCAGTTCTTTTTAGATTTGACGTGGAAGATTGCACATCAAATTGCAAAGAGATTTATTGGTTATGATGATTGTGATTATTTTACCCGGGAATGCCTCATTACACCTCATTATTGAATTGGAGGCCAAAAACAATTCTTAGTACTAATAAAGATAAAGAAAAAAAAAGAAAAACTGGCCAGTGAATCAGTGGTTTTTGATATGTCCCTTACGACTTTTACATACACTGTAACAAAACACTGAGAGTGATGTCATTCAGTAAATCACAAAAATTAAAGTGATCATTATAGACGGAGTGCCAGTAGAGTGGAATTCGAACGTCTTCGGTGCAAACGATTCTGCCAGTGCTGATATAATTCACCAGATCACACAGCATGGTACTTGATATTAGCGGTACCAAGGAATTCGACAGCATTGGATGAGCGCGATTCTGACCACTGAAAAGGGAATCGATCCAACCACATTGCTTAACGCCACAATCTACGGTATATTGTATTTCGAAAGAACTGGGTAAGAGCGATTCTGACCAGTGTAGACCGAGTGTATCCCACCGCAAAGCATAAGACTGTTCTCGATTCTGACCAGTGTGGACTGGTTCCGTCCAATCACATAGCATGATAATGCAATAACTATATTTATATAGAGTGAGTGAAATTAGAAGGTACTGGGTCAGAGCGATTCTGTAGTAGACATGAAATTTGTTCAGCCACATAGCATAATATCATAGTGTTTAATATATGACGGGCATTTGGAGTGTGGAAGTGATTGGTGGGAACGATTCTGATCAGCAAAGATTTAGTCTATCCAATTACAGTACTGTCTGAAGGTACTGGATAGGAGCGAATCTGTGGATGAGTTTTGTTCAGTCACTTGGGATATTAACATAAACCTACGGCACAAAGGAACCCGAAGGTACTGGATACGAAGTAAAAAGCTTGTTTCACCCATCTCTCCAAGGGGGATGAGTCGTACACAGCACACTCATAAGACCCACTTGGACAACTCGGTGAATACTCTCTGACCATAACACATTAACCAAAAGCATTGTGGACTTTGAATTTTGAATTGTATACACCATACATTTGTATATATATAGACTTTTTTTTTATCTTGAGCTAAAGAAACTGAAAAAAAAATATTCTCACCAGTCCCGATGAAATCAATTGAACAACATCCATTTTTACAATAGTTGCCGAGAGGAGTTGATCGGAACGATGCAAATGGAATGCTAAGGTGCCAAACCTACGACAGAATCAATCACCAGCGACCTGGTTGACTCTTTATCTCCGGTCATTGATCGCCACACCAGACAAAAACAACCAGGACTTAACCTTTAGACTCTCAGGAAATTACAAAGTGGCAAAAGAAGCCTCTCAACATGTCTAGAATGACCCAGATGTCATATGGCAAAATGAAACAAAACAAACAAACAAAAATTATTGAGGTCATCCCATCCATTAAAAAAAAAAAAAGCCGACCTTTCCTCTCTTCCACAACCCTCACCCCCGCCCTCTCACCCCCTTCTCCCACCCCAAAAAAAATCCCCTTTCGCAACCCCTCAAGAAATGGAAAAAAGTCTTAAGAGTCCACATCTCCTGAATCACAATAGACCATATCCTCTGAACTTTAAGATACAGTAGTAATCTACTGTACACTGTATGTCTAAGGAGAACCTACACGAATCTGTCAATCTGTCACACTTCAAGCCTTTTCCTCCAATAATGTCAAGAATAACTGCTATTGCTATTGTCAACGCATAACAATTTCACATTAGTAGTTGTCTCCAGAACGCCGGCCCATTAAAGTTCTTGAAATTTGACAAATTACAGTAATTTATTTACACTCTTCAATTACGACCTGTGAAGCCATTGTGACATCATCAAAAAAACAATAACAACAACCCAAGTACCTCTATGTCAACCCAATTTTTTTCACGTTAAGAACGACATATGGCGACCGTATTTGGTGACAAATTTAGCCTCCACTCAATCGTAATTCATCGTTGTAATTTTAGAGCGGGTTTGGTCTAATAAAAACAATAAATGTATTTTTTTATTATCTGGAACATTCATTTTTTGCAACATTATGATAATCAGTATGTCCTGTAAACTGCCTGGTAATGGCTGCCTTTAAGAAGGACAGGAAAACAAAGACTGGCCATTGCGGCTGATGGGTTTATCTTTCACTAAATTACTGGTATTTTCCAGGCTTTGGATTTTTAAATCTGATAAAAAAATCAATTTGGCCTCCATAAAACATCACCACCTCGCAGTAATATTATTCCTATCACTCTCCAAGACGCGACCCGCTTGACTCTTCCGGGTACACCAAAAGCTTGCCGGAAGTTGGCAACTGTTGCTAGAGTTAAGATAACAATGGCGATTTGCAATATCCGGGCAGATAGCCATTAGTGCTTCTGTAATTTTTTTTCCTCCAAATTCTGTGGTCTTACTTGTAGGGGTTGTCTCTCCTTCCTTGCCCATTACGGTTGTTGCCCCATGGCAAATTACATCGTATTTAAATGCAGATGAATGAAAACACTCAAATACAGCACCATCTGGTTCAGTGGTGGGTCGATACCTGCATTTTTAGTGAGCGAGATATTCAGCCTTATGTTAAAAAAAAACAAAATCGAAAACATCGATACAGGGTGGACATTTCGATTCCTTCGATACCCTTACTATTTCTATGTTACTTCAAGGACAAGCAATCTGGGCCAGACAAACCCTCGATTGCTGCTTATATCGAAATTATCGACATAAGTATCGAAATTCCCGAGCTGAAGTTTTGATAACCGGGATGACGTGGGTTTTGACGTATACCTAAAAAGCTTCCTTTGTTGTTGTTTGCTCTCAATACATCAGGCTTTAAATTTATTTTCAATCCTCACGCGGGTTCTCAATTCACGTAAAATCGGCAATATGTTTACACTTTTTTTTCTTTGATATCAACTTCTGAATCATTTCCGGTCCTTTTGGTCATCTGCCGTAATCAATCGTCAAAATGATTTTCTTGGCTTCCTCTATCGATGCATCCCATTGTGTGTGTGCGTCTAGCATGCACCTGTTATCACAGAACTGAGCATTTCCAGTATGCACTTCCGTACATGTTCGAATCGCTGAAAAGCCATTGTTATCGCCCTGGTAGAACTGAAAGTAAGTACTGTAATTTTGAAAGCTGCGTCCTCTGATCGTTAGTGTCGGAAGCTAAGACCCGCCCACAACTGACCCTGGACACTGCCTCGACTAAGATGGATTCCCTTTCATATTTAAAATTCTAGACGTTTTATATCCATTGTCTTTACAATAACATTCGGAGGGACAGTAAACTAGCGATAGTTTCTATGAAGAATGAAATGTTTTACTGGTGAAATTGGGAAAAGAAATAGCGCTACCCGATATAAACCATAATGTAGTCGAATTCAGATATTTAGTGAGGTGTCCCCTAAGCCTCACCTGTCTTTTTATATCTTGGACGGGCTTTTTTTTTCTTTAAAAATTTCGCCGCGTGATTGTGAGCTCACGTAACACTTATACCTTTCATTACAAAGCCACTTACACCTATGAATCTTCATTATGCCTTCATTAACGTAAATGCAGAGTTGCGTGGTGGCCCTAGTTTTGTTTTTTTTCTATTTAGAGAACCTGAATATTTTGAAAAATCAATTCTTGTTTGTAGAGTTTCTTATAATCGCCAGTTGTTGTTTTGAATTGCTAACACAAAAGTTGCATCACTCTCCTTGATCAGAGTTCACGGATCAAAGGTTGCGCAACACTTTGTTGTTTGCCATCCTCATGCTTCCGATCCATATCAGGAATTCGCTGTTCAGGCATGACACACTTTTCGAATGGGTGTTGTAAGTAGTCTAGATAATAAGTAGGTACTTGGTATATTTAAAAAGTGTACACCCACCTATTATTAGGGTGTATTTACTGTCGAGGTCCATCTGAATAATACGTTTGGTTAATAATAATGATCCTGTACACGAGAATTTCATACATACTATCAATATTTATAACAATAACTTGATTAAGCTGAGGTACACTAGGTACAAATGAACACACATAATTATAATAGCCAGGTATATTTATTAAAATACGTATCTAATATCAAGAGTCCACTGTTTATAATCAAGATTTTCAGGATTAAATAATTTTTCTCTCTTTAACAGTCCCATGCTACATTTTTTTTCATTGCAGAAATACAGCCCAACACAATTTTTTTTTTTTGTAGGCTTCCAATCCCCTACGCTCCCACGTGTTTTGCCCTTTTTCTTGCCCGAGTGGAATCAATTATGAACAGGGACATATCAAAGTAACAGTAATCAAACATCTCTCTGTCTCTCGCTTTCCCCTTGCCTAATTCTGATTCCATGAGATTTGTGGTATTCCCCCACGTCTTAGATCCACTTCCAAGAGTAACTTCACACCCACAACCGCGACCAGTATTCAGCCTGAAGATTAGACTTTGATCTTTTCTTGTTAGTGTGTTCATATATAGCGCCATTTGCGAATGTCAGGTTGTTGTGTTTTGCGAACCACTGTTCTCTAACTCTTGATCAGCGCCTTCACCTTTGCTGTAGCTACTAGGGGTTGTTGAGTAGATATTTTTGCTGTCTTGGTTAGTTAGATTTAGTCTATTTCATCAGCCCTGAATACAGCAGTGGGCTAGAATCCGCTGTTTGACAACTCTGGGTGTCAGATATTTTAATGACTTGTGTTGCTTTGCCAGTTCCATTAATTTCAAGCTGTTTAATAGTGGCTGTCGGCGAAGAGGACAGTCCTTTCATTTGATAAGAGGAGCTGCTGCTGTTGTTTGTAAGGAAGGTCTGTTCTACTCGAGGGCTGGCGCAACCTTTCTTTGTGCTTGAGGAACAGCGTCGCAGATTCTTCAGCACGTCCTGCACTAACGCACAGTCTTTGCTGTCCTAAGAAAATAGCTCTAGGCTAGCCAACAGTAACATGTGTCGCTAAGCTTTAGGAAAACCTTGTAGACCTGCAGAGGACGGCACAGTTTTTGACCCATGATATCATTGCATGACAACAGAATTCAAAACAAAACAAAAATCTACAGACTCACTAATCACTCTTAGTGACGTCTGTGAGAGAGACCCCCTACGTCGCCATGTGCACTAAAGTGCTGTTGTTGTTTTTTTCCGGCATGCCCAAGGCAGCCGTGCTTATTGACTGCGTGTTGCTACGTGTTTATCGCTGAGTTTTAAGTGCATGAGCCTCGTGCCAAATTACTGCGTGTTTCGCGACATCGGGGAAATAGCAATTAGCGCTTCTGTACGTTTTAAAAGAACTCTGTGTTATTTGGACATAGAACGCTAAAGAAGAAAATCACCTACGGCGGGGATGAGATCGCTTTTGTTGCTCGACTACAGTAACTGATATCGACGAACGGCTTTAGCGTAAGATCTCTGTGGTGGCATAAAACATCAAAATGATGATGCGATGCGACAATGGCTTGGAAGGGAAGCAATATGATTCTTAATCCCGCCTTTCTCTACACTCTGTCTCTCACACACACGCGCACACGCACACGCACACGCACACACACGCACGCACACACACACACACACACAAACACATTCATAGAAATATATACACACACACACACACACACACACACACACACACACACACACACACACCTGATACACAAGCACGCACACAAACGTACACTTTCATTTGCACATGTAAACACACACACGCACACACACATACACACACACCACACACACACACCCAAGCACATACACATACACACATATATACACATATACGCACACATACACATATCCACACGCACACACCCGTACACACACGCACACGAATATAAACAAATATACGAACACTCAAACTCACACTATACCCAGAGAGAATCTGCTGTGTTCTTTGAGCTGTTTCTTGTAAAGACAACGACGGTTAAACTGAAGTTGCTTAGCCAAACAGATACCATCATATTAACTGTTTTTCATACTTTAAAGATATGTTTCAAACTTAAGTGTGCGGCAGAGGAAGACAAATGTGCGTTTTATATTATGACCTAAGTGGTCTATGCTATCGGATGGAAAAATGCTAAACGACAATACAGATGTAACGAAAGAGGCAATGCACATTTTACAAAATAGTCTAGAAAAGAATGGCCATGGGATAAAGAGTTACGATGCATCTAAGTAATTGGTTGTCTCGGTAAGGACTTGCGCACTGTATGGCACAATTCTTTCCCATGGTAGACGTCTGCAAATGATACACACAGATACTGTATGTTTTGCATACCAGCTTATTGGAAAAAAAACACACAAAAGTGGGCATTAACCCTCTAATACCCACTGTGCCGTATATGGCACACGAGCTTGGTGTTTCCATAACATGTGATATGTGGAAATGATTCCTCAAAGTACTAGCGTATAATACTACATATTACTACATACCAATAAATCGGTGAGACAATATATGATTTACAGTAAGTTGAAGAGATCTAAAACATGTACTCAAAATATCTAAAAGAACCAGCTTTGTGACCATATAAACATTTTTTTTTCTACTGGGACTTAGACGGTTAAGAACTACCAAGTGTTTCAAAAATGTTGACTTTCCAAAGAGAAAGTCTTTGGTATTGAATATTGCCAAGCAAGTTCTGGGTGTTATTGAAGGAAGTTCGGTCAAAAGATGTAAGAATGATTTCTTTTCATACGAAGCGGATTGACTTAATAATTTAGAAGAATGTGGGCAGGACATTGCATAAAATCCTTCCCAGAAAGCATTTTTGTTTCTTCTTTTTGAATTTCCTGTTTTCGTCCCATCACCATTCACTGTATAAAATGCTTTGTTGATAGCTTCAGACAATGACTGACACTAAGAGGGTGTTATAGACAGGATGTGACTGTTCCCTGACTTGATGTTTACAAACCCGCAGGATACTTGACACCATTATGCTCCTGGAATTTCGATCAAATCTTCCCTTAAGAACCAGTAACGCCTCTCGCGCTAAAAAGGATGACGTTGTGAAAAACTAAGCCTAAAGCAATGTTTAAATAGTATTCTTTTACCATAAAATCATAATAGTTAACATTGTAGACAAGAAGGTGAGGCACAGTAAAATATCAGTTTTAGGAAATGTTGTTTCACTACTTGGAAGGCCAAAGCGAATGAAGTGAAATACACAACAGTAAATCGAATGGTAGAAATACAAATACACAACAGTAAACCAAATGGTAGAAATACAACTCCTCACGCCTGTGAGACAAGTAAATCGACGAGATTAAACATCAAGAAACCTGCCTGGTTATTGCGACCTGAAAGATTTGCTTCTATTGGCTGATAAATTGATTTACTTCTGAGTTTCTTAGACAGAGTACTGTCCTCGAGAGATAATCACTGGCTGCTGTGATTTTTAAAATATTCGCTTTCATTGGCTGACACAGATCTCGTACTTCCGGTCTTATTCATGAATTCAAGCTCGGCGTTTCTTTATGTTGATCTTTTTTGTTTCTTTTCCAGACCAATTTCCGATGGTCTTAGGTCTTAAATAGAGGCGCATGGTGGAAAAAAAAATTCCATGTGACCTACATAGAACTGCTTGCTGTCGGTTGATGGCAGAGAAGATAAAACAGGATACCGTGTACTTAAATGAAGTTCTGTGCTATGTAGCTAGTAGTAAATCACAGCAGGAATAAATCAATGAATTTTTTTCTCCAGTCACATCCCCTGAAGCATTGAGGCTATCAAATATCATGACGACCGTAAGAAAACTTGCATCAGCGGCCAAATAGCAAAAAAAAGAAAAACTTTTTTAATGGTAATTGAAAGAATAACAATAAGAAAATAAAGAATATACTGCATTTTATATAAGGCCTAGTCCTCTTCCTGGGCTCACTAGGGGCTAAGACATTTTTATTCTGTAATACAGTATTTATATTTATATTTAATATGCACAGACACTCTGTATAACAGAGTACAACACATTTATGCAAAACACAGAGAGATGTTCATCCACATTGGCGAAAATGGACACCTATGTGTTTATGTGCCCCCGAAGCGGGGAGAAACTGGAGTAACTGAAACCTTATGCAAAAGAAATTTAGTACTGCTAGCAAGATGCATATAACATGAAAATGGTGCAAAATTTGCTGTAACCAGATGCTTCAGTTATGTTTTCTAACAAGATTCAAGGTCCATATAATAATAATGCGGTTTATAAGTCTCGTATCCAGGTTTATGCCTGCTCACGCGATTTCACACTATTATTACCCTAGCAGACCTGATCACTCTAGAATTTGTTCAACTCCCCAGAGAACATACAGTGCTGCTGCCATTAACAGGAGCTGATCACTAGCATTCTGTCAATATCTACCACTGCTTATGGCCATATACCCATTTTACCGACGGATGGACCGAGGAAAATGTGAATAAAATGCTTTCCAAAACATTTACAACATGACCATGGTCGGGAATCAAACCCAAGACCTTTAGATCGTGAATCCAACGCCATAACCATTTGACCACGCTGCTTCCTTATCAGACTCTTAGCCAATAATGTTGTAATTCAGTATGTAAACTGCAATATCTATAAAGAGTCGTCTTGGTGTACCTTTGGTAAATCACTGGTCAAACTCACTGAGACTCTTTAATGAAACAAAGCGAACAACCAGTCATTAGCATATTCCATTGGTTTTAGATTGCGCTAGGAAATCTGAGTCCGGCGCACAACACTCGGTTGTTTTTTGGGTTTTTTTCAATCTCTCATGTGAAAGAAGACGAATCTTCGGATCTGATACAGAGTTATGTATGTTGGTTTCTCGATTAATTTCGCTCACATGTGCTATGTGAACCAGAAATATACTGTAGGTCATACATTTTGGATCAGCAGCAGTAGTGTATTTCTGTCTTAAATTTATACAGAATAGTTTTTTTCCCACCTCAAAAATAGCTGAAACCTGTTCCGTTATTTACAACCGCGGCACGTTAAGGAATTTTCATATTAGCATTACTAAGGTGACTTTATGAGGCCAAATTTCCCAATTCGCCTCTTTCATGGGTGTCTAGAGTCCAGACAAATGTGGTTTGGCATTTCGTTTTTGTCTTGCCTTTAAGTGTCATGTTTACCTACGGTGATATTGGTGGATCTGACCTTAATATTTATGCATCAAAAGGGATGTGTGAATGCGCGCAGATATGGTTCGGCGCTTTGGTCACTGCGAATATGCGGAGTCCCTCGATTATCAGGTCACTGGCCGATAAAGTGTGAGCTTTGTACGCCTAGTGTAACCAGGTTATATCTTATTGTTTTCATTTTTTTTTATTAAATTTTAGGTAAAGCCGAGATTGTCCTGATTCTGATATGACTTGTCGACAGCAACCAGAAGTAGGCAGGAGCAAGGATTTTGAAAAGATTATCTTGCTTGAAATAAGCAATTAGAACTCATGGCATTTCCGATAAAGATCTTTGTGAAAGTTTAAAAAAAAAAATATATATATATACGATATCTCCTGGAATGATCCAGTCAAGTCAAAGATACATTTTTAAGCTTTAGTCATTTTTATTGAAGAGTTGCGGGAACTGGTCGACGACAGAAGCTTAAAGCTGTTAAGAAGCTCAAGAAGGATGTACGATTAGATAACAGTATGGACAATCATTTGTAGACAGAGACTTCCCTGGGTTCTGAACAGGGCAACTGAAGACGCATAAAAAAACCAACACGTACTATGATTCTGTTCCTATCGACAAGTATACTAGTTAAAAAGTGTCATATCGTCTCATTAGAACAGTTTATCCTATCAAAAACAACAACAACAACAACAACAACAACAACAACAACAACACACACATAAACAAACAAACAGGAGGGATCTGGAAATGCTTTTGGGGTAGCAATTTTAACCTTCTCTGACCAAAACACATGGACGTTTAAAAGGCCATGCGGGATTAGAAAATGGAAACGGAGAAATGGCATGATGGAACACGTCATTCATTTGAATTCAATCGCACGTTTCACATCGGAGTTTTACTTCACGAGTAAAAACATAAATTCATCCTGCATAGAAAGTTCACAGATCGATAGTTCACTGTCCCTTTAAGCCTCGCGGTAAAGAAATTTGATAAAAAAACATCTAGTGTTTAAAAGTATAAAAAGCAAATCCATGCGAGTTGAGGCAGTGTCCTGTCCACGATCATTCATTTGTAGTTTGTGAAAAGAGTAGATGTCAACGCTGCAGGCAGGAGAAGTTCCAGCTCTGTCTTTACTGTATTCGTTCAATAGTATTTCCTGGACTTAAGTCTCACCAATTACTATTGTAAGAAAATGTTGAAGACCCACTTGTTCAAACGTTATTTTGATCAATTTTTACAGCCGGTCACATCAAACCGCTTTAGTTTCATTGCATCAAAATTATTATACTATGTATATACTTCGTATGCGTGAGTGCTTAGGATGCAAGTTTCTTCTCTCTCACTGAAAACCGTTCAGAGCCTATTTGGGATGATCACTCTAAAAATGCAATATATCCTTATTATTTATTGTTACTATTATTTTTTTTTTTCGAATTTTACGGGTAAAACATTTCATCCTGTACAGTAACTTTATAGATGGAGAATTTACTGTCTCTCCGAACGTCACTATAAAGACAAAATGATATATGACGTAGTCTGTAATATTTGAAATATGAAAACAAATCCGTCTGACTAGAGGCAGTGTCCTCTCCACGTCACGTAAGCTGGGCTTGTCTTTCGACTGTAACAATCGAATGGCACAGCCTTAAGGTCCTATATTAAGGTATATTTCTTCATATCTTTCTGTAACAAATATCCATTGTAATCACTGTAACAAAGGCATATTTCCTTGCAGATGAGTTATCTTATCTTATCTTATCTTATCTTATCTTATCTTATCTTATCTTATCTTATCTTATACTGTAAGAGGTGTTGAGTGGCACATCATTGACGGAACTCCGTCCTACTCATAGAAGTACAAAGAATTTACGTAAAGAAACTTTATGTAAAAACGTCTAGTACGGTATTTAAAATATGACAGCAAATCCGTCTGAGTCGAGGCAGTGTCTTGTCCACGATCACGCTGACCTTTTGTATTTGCATTCAAGTTCAGATGTTAACAGACACTAGCGTTGAAAAGCATGCATAAAAGTGAGGGTTAGGCCTAGGGTCAGGCTGAACGTAGCACGGAAGCCAGTTTGTGAGGTCTGTTTAGGCAGGTCTAAGAACAGGGTGTTTACCGTGTGAGAAACGATGAGCTGGTCGGATAACTGCCTTTTCTTGTGACTGTTGTTTTGAAGTCAAACACTTCCCCGGCGAGCGGAGCTGCTTCTAGATCAAAGACACCATCGACTCGTCTGATTAATTAATTCCTTTTGTAAAAGGTAAACAAAAACAAAAACAAACTTCGCTCTAACTGTCATTTTATTCTCTCACTTCCTCCAAGGGCTCTCACTCTCTTTTTTCAACCTTTCATCCTTCTATAACTTCTAGAATTTCATCGCCATGGAAAAATATACCAGTGGGGCCTCGTCGGCCATTGCTGTCGTCTACTTGTAATTAACATTATAGTCCAAGTTTTAGGTTATGTATTCGTGCCATCATTACAAGGTGTGCTCGAAATGATAAGCATGAAAAAAAAAACCCCTCACACTCTTGTAATTTGACCAGTCGGAAAGCGCGATTAGCTCTTATTGCCTTTTTTATGGTCTCACTGAGCATGCTAATGCTCCCTGTTTCATTTCCAGCAATGGTGATTGGTAAGCTACCTATTGAAATGAAGACTGATATTAATACAGGCAGGTCTGAATGATAAATCATTGTCCAGACACAAATCTGATCTCAATAGTTCTTTTATTCTGTGTTAAAGAGAACTTTAACTGATAGGGGAAGTTATCTGCTTCACAATCTAATAAGTCCACATTATTGTTCCCAAATTTCAAAGCCTATGTTCTTTTCCTTTCTCTAGAAAGTTTATGAGAAAACACAGCTGGAATGACGGGATTTTCACCCTGCGCGCGCAGCCATTTCTGGTGCTGCATGACGTCAAAGAGCAGGCTAGCAGATGATTTGTCCAGAAGGTTTGCGCAGGCGTCGGCATCAGTCGTCTGTTAGCTTTTTTCGTTCTACGACATCACACAGTACGAGTAATGGCGGCATACGGGAGATGAACATTCCTACATTTAAACGGTATTTTCTCAAAGATGGTCTGACGGAAGAAAACTGATTAGTTTACAGTTTTTGAAAAAATATGTGGATTTTTTTAAAAGCAAATATCTACCCCTGTCCTTTTAACTTTGATGAAGTCACTCTGAATGATAATCCAAGATGTCGCTTTGCATTATTTTGTCTCAGTCGGCACTTTGATGCTTTAGGAAGAGTAAAATGAGATTACTTTTTTTTATTCACGTTCTGTTAGCTGATTAAATTTCTGTTACCCGCCGTGCGGGATATATGACCAACTTTATCTAATCGCTTCATAGACATCGATAGCCTGTTTTTTGCTGACGTCACTGACACAAACCAATCAGTATGAGGAGAGCACATTTCACCTGACCATTATGTTACTTCCGGTTACGATGAAGCATCATTTAACGCCAAATCGGACCTACACTGGCAATAAAGAATTCGCTGTAATCCTTAACCAGTACAGTAAGACACTGGTCTCCTTCTTCTTTGTTCTGCGTGAGTGCTCTACACACACACACACACACACACACACACACACACACACACACACACACACACACATACATACATACACACATATACACACACACACACACACACACACAGACACACACACACAGACACACACACCTATTATAAAACAAAGAAAATGCCATCCCCTTACTGGAAATCTGTGCTATGTTATATCTCAGACCAAATGAAATACAATTGGACGCATTTATTACGGCGACGGTTATTACAAGACCCCGGATATAGCGAAGGAGATTTGAATCATCGTTCCTCCTTTTTCTTTCTTACTATTTAAATAGATGAGTCATAACGGAACTGGAAGAGTGAAAAGCCCTGCTCTTAACGCAAAACTACCTCACCCATAACACACATTTTTATGTGATTAGTATTATTCGCTACTTGAAGGGTTCATGACATCACGCTGAAATAACAATTTAGTCTATTGGTGGATAGCTCTTTGATTTCACAGCATGCAATAACAGGCCACGAGTGACAACTAACATCTTGGGTTGGGAATTGTTGCTCACGGCAGGCCTCGCTCAGTACTTTACCTTGGCCTACGTCTCTCATAAGCGACAAGACTAACACCCCATTTTACAAATGGGCAGGCAGGCAACGCACCAGCGGCGAAAAACTACCTAGCCCACCGAAAGGCATCATTGACGAATGCATTAGACTCCGTGAAAAAGTTGGACGATTGGCGAATCGAGCGGTTTGAAAAGATCTATCGGAGATTGTATTTCGTTGCTATACACATTCTTTTTTTTTAAAAAGGGTAAAACAAATAAAGAGGACTGATGTGTATAGTTACTTTTTGTGTGATTTTCTACGAATTTAGGTGAAAACCGCATGTTTTTACGTTACATAGTTCTCAAGAAATCTGTGACACAAATTTGGCTGAAGCGTTTTATTAATATAGATAATTCACTTGCCTGAACACCCCAATCTATACAACAACAGTGCACGGTTATAACGGTCAAATTTTGATGATCCCTACCACCCCACTGTTAAACAAATTCTACTAGCCAATAACGTGTTCTGAATTTTCTACAAATTCTTAGTCATTGTAGTGCAGGAGTCGAATCTGTTATCACTGGGATGCTAGTCTCGATTTTTTCATATGTCCGTAGAAAAATACACAAAAGGTAACTATACACATCAGTCCTCTTTATTTTTTTTAACCCTTATTTTAAAAAAAAGAATGTGTATTGCAACGAAATACAATCTCCGATATATCTTTTCAATCCGCCCGATTCGCCAATCGTCCAACTTTTTCACGGAGTCTAATGCATTCGTCTATGATGCCTTTCGGTGCGCTGGGTATTCTTTCGCCGCTGGTGCGTTGCCTGCCTGCCATTTGTAAAATGGGGTGTTAGCCTTGTAGAAACTAAACGTTAAATTTGTGCAGCTGTCTCTCGGACGGGTTGTTGGCAGTCTTCAAGGCGAAGCAAGAAAGCCGACACTATGTCGTTGCGTGAGCCGCTGGGGCTTAGCAAACAATCACTCTGGTTCTTTAGGACATATCGTAGGCAGTATTTGCCTATCAAAACCTTGACCCGCCTGATAGACGCATTAAGACTCACCATGAGATGTTAATCCCTTGTCCACGCCCTGTCATAAAGCGGATTTAACGACGTCATGAATTGACCCTTTTAACGTTTACTTCCTCGTCAGTAGACAGCCCGGAAAAGCGCCAAAGAAAGGACCAGGGATGAAGACAGCAGAAGGGGTCATGGAGATGCTCTCAGTGAAACGAGGATTTTTTGAGCAAAGCCGATATCACGAGGTGTTTGTTTGAATTTTACAGCCATGAGCCAAACTTTGTATCTTTTGCAAATCAGTTTAAATTTCATTATCCAGTTTGTGATTTATTTATCTCAAAGAAATCGATACTTGTTGAATATCTCTGAACCAGAGTCTTCGTAAACAACTTTACAGTTGCTCGGGTTACGAATTTTTCAAGCGTAGCCATCTTGGGAAACGTCCACTGACATAGCTTGACGGCTTGCTGCAACATTCCTGTAACTGCCTTCTTGGGAACTATGAGTTACGGCATTGTTGCA
Organism: Ellobium chinense; assembly: GCA_033807755.1. NCBI lineage: Eukaryota > Metazoa > Mollusca > Gastropoda > Ellobiida > Ellobiidae > Ellobium > Ellobium chinense. The sequence continues at coordinate 2,415,023 of JAWQUT010000046.1, read as the reverse complement.
GTTAAGTAGTTTAACCCTGTATGTTAGGTACCACAGAAATATCGTACTAAGCCTCACGTTGCTCTGCAATCTTCATCCCCACTCCCCTCTCAGCATCCTTCCACCCACAACCCTCATCCCTGCAATACCTCATGTAGTCCTGGTGCTGGCAGGATTTCCGTGTCCATCTGAGAGGTTAAGAAAAACACCCGAGATTTTATGATTCTACACCACAAGACGCTTGAAAAAAAGCCAGGGTATCAAGCTGAAATGAATTACGTTTTCTTTTTATTGCCATTTAAAGACATACATATATTTGGGTTATTATTTTAAGAAATATCTGAAATCACAACATCAAGAATTTATTAAACCATATGATCCGATGCTTTGATTAAGCTTCCTCGCCTTACTCTCTAGCTTCCTCCTCCATAGCCCCCCACCCTCCTCCCCTGGCCCCCTTCCCCGAACAACAATACAAAAATCCGATTGTCCATTCTGTTCCATTTACTATTCCAAACTCTCTGTCACGACAAAGCCGGACTCAAAAGGGAGATTATTCATCTTGTCCCAGCCTAAGGTGATTACTGTCAATCATGTGGGACAAAGAGATATTTATCCGAAGACACTTCATTAGCAAGGCAACAAAAACAACAAGACACGTATTAGAACCCCTGAAAACAAAGACAATACAGAGGCAGCGCTAACCTTTGTTACAAGAATGAGCAATACAAATACACTGCCTTAAATACATGTATACAAACCTGTCTTGGATATAGCGGGATTATTTGGGCAAAAGAATCTGGCCGTGATATCTGAATTCACGTTGAAAGCAAAATCAGTTTTTGCTTTGAAAAAACAAAAGCGTAAAGGGGATAACAGTAGAGGACGATGTCAGTTTACTTCTATGAAATGTGCATTAAAGGATAAGAAATGGGAATTTTTTATCATGCCGTTTTAATCGAGGCCCCGTTATAACCAAGGCTGTTGTTAATGAGGTCTTCTCTATAAGCCACTTGATAGAAACATCTCGTTCCAAATCTAAATTTATTCATGACAAAGGCCAAAGCTTTTGTGGTCATTACTGTGCAGGCCATCCTAGTACCTTCTGCTATATCTGCAAAAAAGCCCCGAAATGAAGGTTGTTGTCTGCCGAAAGCACACTACAATAGTAGAGTAATATAATGAATAGTGGTCACTATGTCACTTTAAATCTTCTTGCCAGCATTAAATCTTTGCACCAGAAGTGATTCTCTTTAACACAACCATAATATGACAAAGGCAGTGGCGTCCATTTTGTACGTAGAAGCCATGCTTTCTAATATGCGCTGTTCGCAGGTGCCTGAACATGAAATATCAAGCAATCAAAAAAAAATTCTTAAAGATCTTTACTTTCAAATTGTTTCCAAATGATTCCACGGATTAATACGCCCTGGATTTGGACATGCTAGTGATACGTTGTCACTCTCTTCTTAAGGACTATTTAAGATTGTCCATCGCTGGGATTCCTCCTCCACCCCCNAATAAAAATATAGGCCAATTTCATAATGAGGTTTGTGCAGCATTTATGAGTGTGGTCCGTAACGAGCGTCAAAGATCACCATAACCACTGCACCATTTTGTACTTTAACATGCCCTCTTTCATGCCAAAGCCTGAGAAAGCTGCACCAGAAATGCACACCAAAACACGTTCAAGGCAAGCTGATCTACAAATCTGATCCTTGATCCGTTTGCACTGAACATGCTTTGATTTGCATCTCTGCTGGAGCAATGATCTGTGGATTTGACAACATGGAAGATTACATGCCAAAGTGCCAAATGGTGCATCGTTTACAGTATTGTATTACTGTAGGCACCCCACTAGGATGCACTGCGTAAAGTTCACCGTAAAATCTCTCTGTTCGTGGTATAGGACAAGGATAAAATGGATATGTCCTTGTACCCCACTTTATCATGCGAAATAAATGTAGTGTCCCAGCAATCTGCGACACTAATTTCAGGCTATGCCGCCAAAATAGCATTAACATCGCCTGTGTCCTGGTTGTTATGAATTCCAGTTAGTCATGGGCAGTATCAGTTCTGAGTATCGATTTCAGCGAAACCTAGCACTGTCCATGTGGATATCCAAAGGCAAGCGTCACATTGCAAGCGATACTATCTCGAACCTATGCCATTTTCGAATCCAGGGCATTTTGCATAACAATTGCCCACCAGGGAGATAAATAGTGTGTGTGTGTGTGTGTGTGTGTGTGTGTGTGTGTGTGTGTGTGTGTGTGTGCGTGTGTGTGCGTGTGTACGTGTAGTTTTTGTTTTCTCTTTTGTTTCTGTGAGAGATGGCGATCTTAATGAAACATTTTCTCAAAATGCGGTTGCTACTTAATCATCAAATTTAACACATACATCAAAAGCATATTAAATGCATGTAATTATACAGGGGATTCATTTTTTGTGTCTCAGTGATACCTGGAAGTTGCGTGGAATTAAGGGAAAGACTTCTCTCGAAGTGATATTATGGCAAATAACTTCGAAACCTAAACTGCCTCTGTAATTTTTTGCGTTATTGTGTCTTGGATACATGTGTAAGATATGGTGAAAAAATAACAAGCGTATTTGGAGGTAATGTTTTCCTAAGATCACCACCAACAACCGAAATTGGTGCGCAATTTTGCATGCAAATTATTGTGAATTAGTGAACGGCAGTGCGCACCAAAGAAAAGAGCTAGAGAATAGAATATATGTGATTTTTGCAGTTGTCAAGGAGATGAATTCTGCGTTTTCTTAGGATGTGAACAGCCAATAACTGAAAGTCACAGATTTATGGATAGAAGATTTTACGTACGGTCTAACATGTTTGAGGCAAAGAAGTTATTTGACAGCAGGAAAACGAATGTTTTAGTCAGATTAGCTAAATACATCGAAATTGCGTTACAACAATTTTAGTAAAAGTATATATAGCTGTTATGTAGTTAGATTAAAAAAAAAAGAATGAGTCAAAGACTGAATGATTAGTAGTGAAAGTGAGTGGTACATATTATTGTTAAATGTAAAATGAATGAGTACGTTGTGAATAATACGTGAATATACCAGTACATTGTGAACATGTGTGAATTTAGTAAATACAATGCTTTAAATGTTCATATAATATTGTTGCGTTGTAGTTTACATTTTGCCCGTGCACCACAGTTAGTTGCGGTCTGGGTTTATTCCTAATAAACTTGTTAAAAATATACTATATTCTATACTGGAAGAGTAATGGGCTCTCTTAACAACTTCTTGAATGCTAGACCCTCTCAAAGACGTCTTAGGTAATACCTAATTTAATTTGCAGGCAGCAAGTATCAAGATCATTAAACCTATTTCAAAAGTGCATGTATTTTCGATCTCTTTACAAGTTTCAATAAATTCAAAGTATATAGCTGTGTATCGAAAGACTTCAAAAACGTGAAGCGATTCTTGAGTCTGTCATTTGTTTATGGGTGAGAGAATCGTTTAAAGACTCAAATTTTTTCGATACTTGGAGTATGAGAACTGAACATGACGATACTTGAAAATTCAGATATCAGTCCACCATTAGTTTGTGTTCCTTTTAACCTCAGCCGGTGTTTATTGATTTTTGTGCCTCTCTCTCTGAGTGCATGACACCAGTATTTATTGATGACAGTGGTTACTTTAGTGGTAATAATATTGGTGATGATAGTGGTGGTGGTAGTGGTGGTGGTTATGATGATGGTAGTAGTGATGATGCTGCTGATGGAAATATTTGCGGTGGAAGTAGTGATTATGTGTTGACAAAAGAGGTAATTTTTGGCACCGAGAGAGGTCATGCTATGCACAAAAAAAAAATGTTTTATTAGAAAGTCTCTGCAAATCTAAGACTCTCCATACTGCTGTGTACGTATCAAAGAATATAAACATTTACAGAAGTAATATTAGCTATTTTCCGCACGTCGCAAAACACCATCTTCTTTACNGGAAGGTATGGAAGTTCTCTGTCAATGACGTCACGTTTTTATAGGGATAAGTGCTTCTTTTTCTATCCGTGGTACGCACTGAATGAAGACTACTCAAGGAGAATCAACAAAGAACAAAAAAAAAAATACTGCTCACCGATCTAAGACAAAAAACATGACATGGGACCCTTGGTTGCTTGAGAGACAAGCCATGCGACCCTGAAACACTTGCATCATTAATCCCATGATTATTGGGACCCTGTGTGTATCGTTCCTATGTTTGGCTATATTGTTGGTCGTAGACGTTCTGACGGAATTTCAACTAGACAACATCATAAGATTATTTTTCCACGTGTAGCCATGCACCTGTTTTGAGCAATGGTACCCTTAATCAAAGCATTACATTTAAAATTTCTGAGTAAAAGAGCACGATCCATGCAGCCATTGACAATCTTGATAAAGCTTATTTGGGGGAAAAACTGTGATCATATGTTAATGGAAGAATAGAATTACTGGCGAAAAGATGGACTTTCATTCAGTGCACATTGTTATCTGTCCATTTGACACATCCGTCTCCGGTGAGACTCAATGACTCTTTCTTTCTCTCCATTTTCTCACTTTCTTGCCTTCGTCTTCACTTTCTTTGATTTAATATAGATTATGTATTGAAGTTGTGTTATTGGCCCAAAGCTTAATAAAGACTTTGAATCTTGGTAAAAGAGGTAATTGTAGTTGATTACCATAAGCCATCACCATAAACATCTATTCTTGCGAAAAACATATATTTTTAAATACCTACTTTTGTCAAAGAACAAAAGAACTACCGCTTCAAACCGGACTTCTTGAAAATAGGCAGTTATGGTATTGAGGATTTGTAAGATCGGTAACATACTAAGGTTGCATGCAAAAAATCTAAAAGATAGAAAAAAGGGTTAGGCCGTCATCGATGTTTAAATGTGGGCAGATGAAAGTAAGCAGGCTACAGTCCTCAAATTAGAGGCAGAAACACAGATATGACTTGAGCATCACATTACAAAAGTCCTCTGTGATACAGTATTGGTTTCCACTATCCATCAAGTTACATGACTGTGAGAAAGAACGAAACAGAGGGAGCGAAAGAGAGAGAGAGAGAGAGAGAGAGAGAGAGAGAGAGAGAGAGAGAGAGAGTGAACAGACAGACAAGCAGACAGACAGACAGACAGACTTACAGCTTAAACTAAAGACTGATCAAACTACAGCACATAAGTGTGCGACAACCTGTAAACGGACCTGACGTGTTGAAAATTTTATCTAAAAGGGAGATTTTTTTTTTCACCATGGTATTTTTAAAATGGTAGCTTTAACCCAAATACGTTTACATACACTGCGTTTTCTCGCTGAAATCTATATTCTACACTTTATATCACAACGAGTACGACTGATGTATATAATCCGATAGTGAAAACATAACCTTATATTGTCATGTCAGGGTACCTTGTCACCATTGCTGTGTTGTCAGATACTACCTCATTTCTGAGTTCGATCATTTCGGTCCACAGCAATCTCGATGTTGATAATAACATTCTGGTGTCTGTGTTCCAGAACCATTTCATTCCGATCAGTTTCTGAGATAAAGAAAAACGTTTCCATATTTTTCATATCAGCACCAATACAGACTGGAAAAACAGATACGGCAAAGCAAAGGAGGGATGAACATCAGTAGAAACTGAATCGAAATTGGAAAAGAATACGTTTTTTCTCCCATAAGTAAGCTATTTTTAGAACATCTATCATGTGGGATTCGATCTCCTGTGGGTCCAAACGCAATAAGGACTACTTTCTTTGGTCTGGGCAGTATATTACTACTCTCTCGTGAGACGGACATGCAAATCAGATGGCAAGGAAGATTTTCCTTTGTAGAAGTGTTAAGTTGTGTTAAGTTGGAATCTTTTTGAGTGTTTTGGCTCTGAATTTGGTTTTTGTAGCTGTTTTCTTCAAAGTTGAAAAGGAGAAACAAACTTCACCTTGCATAAGGGAATTCGTGGATTTTTCCGAAGGCTTGACCTTTTCCGTTTTCTCGAATGGACTCAAAAATCTAAAAGAAGGCCTCGCCGTTAGAGAAATCCATGCATT
>JAWQUT010000046.1:2402503-2406158 GCA_033807755.1 Ellobium chinense | reverse complement strand
CCCGCCCACTCCTTCTACCCAGCAAAACCACTCCAGTTTTCAATGATTTTCCTTATATAGCATGTCTATATGATGATAAAGAGCAAGATTACTCTAGAAGAGATGAGAACAAGGAATGCTGACTGTCTGTGAAACTTATATAAACATAGAGGCAAAACACGTTAGATGAGAAAAGTAACATTTAAAATGTTTAGTCTGTCATCAATCAATAGGATCAGCGATATAATTTGCATTGCAAGAATAAACAGTGTTATATAAACAGTATAGAGACAAAATTGGAACATCCATTAAAACGACATGCATTATATTATGGCATATGATGACATAGAATACGCATCCCACCCCCTCTCCTTCCCACTTCCGTTCTGATAGCTTGACATTTTGCCGCTTCCTACATATTTAAGTATGAATTTATGATCACATTTGAGAAACTCATATTCGATACATTGATGTTTATCCTGAAGAAATATAGTCTATTCTTGCATGTAGGGCCGGCCAAATATGTAACCTTTAAACATGGATTTTGTAATTCTAACATTGCTCACAATTTCAAGAAGATACATCTGGTAGGTATGATAAGTCCTGTGTGTATCTTCTATAAATGCCCACTGATAACGTCATGGGCCTAAAAACAGTTTCAAGAACACACATCTGTGAGTGCAGTGGGACTATTTATACGAGCCATGATAATTGATATAGTTACTTAAAACCTTAACAAAAACAGGTGGTACTAAACAAATCTACTGCACATCCACAAACTGCTCTGTTTTTGATAGTGAGGATTAAATTATTGGATTTCATCAATGCTAACATGCCTTGTTCATGGGTGAAAAGCTACAATGATCCACAAAATCTTCATCAGTTATTCTGAATACACCCTCATGATTTGCATGTACTCTGATATATCAAATCAAAGCAAGGCTTACACAAGCCAGGTAGTGAATGGTGCTTCAGTTAACCCTCGCTACTGGTGACAAAAGTCTATACATGGATGACAATGAAAGCTTTCTAACAATAGTCAGTAAGATACTAAACAAACAAGATAGGTAATTAATAACTTTGAATGCAAAAAATGTTCATGCATAAACTTAATTTCAAAGTCAGAGAGAAAACAAAGATTTGGAAACAGGGAAGAAAAACAAGAGGAAAAAAAATCGAAGACTACTTACAACGATTGCTTCCGCTCCTCGTGGGGGTGTTTTGCCTGCCTCGTTTTCGCGTGCGCCCAGCAGCCTCCTGGGTTTTTTTTCCCTCTCCACGCTGGTGTTTCTTTTTCTCCCCGGACGAACGCAATGGCGGCGTAGATGGTTCCAGATTACATAAAATTGATGGGAGAGAGCACAGACACAGACCTGACACACGGCCCAGCCAGACCAGTACAAGCAGAATCTGTTGAATGAGCATTATTTTCTTGATGGAATGTCTTTTGTTGTAGATCTATGCAGCAGATTGAATAGCATTCTTAAGCTCTCGGCTGTCGCTCTATGATAATGTTCTTTCTAACTTTTACGTACTCCCTGTCAGTCAATCGTTCGTGGTAGTTTTGGGTCATATCGAATCATCTCCTGAACACGTCACTATACTAACCCTATTCGGACACACCCTGCTGTCTTCATCACACTAATACGACTACTCACGTTTATGTTTATCTCTCTTTCTCTCTCTCTCTCTCTCTCTCTCTCTCTCTCTCTCTCTCTCTCTCCCTCTCCCTCTCCCTCTCTTTCTGTCTCTCTTCTCCTCTCTCTAAGCACACATACAGGTCTTCTGTTCCTTCAATTCTTTTCAGCTCACCCTCTCTGTCTGTCTGTCTGTCTCTCTATTTCTTCTTCTCTCTTCTCTTTCTCAAACACACACTCATGTCTTCTGCTCCTTCAGTTCTCTTCAGCTTAAGCTCTCTCTCTCTTTCTCTCTCTCTCTCTCTCTCTCTGTCTCTCTCTCTCTCTTTCTCAGTACCACACATAAGCCTCCTCTGACGATACCGTACATTTCAATTTTCGATACCAAAATGTTACTTCAACATGCAAACCAACATATATTATATATTTTTCCCAAGCCTGAAACATGCAGTAAAACCTTGATTGAACGTCTTGTGGTTATAGCAGCAGACCGCCTGTTCAAGATGGACGTTCAGTCACTAGTCTTGTCTTGTTTTAAAATATCATTGTCGCAGTCTATGAAAGAAGAGATTTAATATATTATTTTCAGCTAAAAGGGTGTTCGTGCTATCACGGGTTTTACTATTTTTATTTCGAAAAGGGAGGTCATTGGCTATATTTACTCTGATATTTTACTTGTCTGAATCAGCCAGTCAGAACAAATAATCCTTTATTTGTCATGGCCTCTGAGTGAGGGGTCGAAAGGTGAATGACTCAGCAATACTGATAGTTATTAAAACTAAATATGATTCTGCCCAGCCACATAAAACTTTTTGAAAAATGTGTAATGAATTTATTAAAAATAGTCGACGTTTCGTGTATAACACTTTCTCAAGATTGACAATGCAAATTTAAGACATACAAAGAAAGGCAAGTGAATACATGTCTGAGAGCCAGAAATAGAACTAGGAATAGAGCAACTGACAGATGTAGTGAAAGGCTTATAATATACTTATAGTTATTGATAAATAAGCGTTGTGATTGGACAACAGAGCTACGATGTAATANTTTTTGGGGGGGGGGGGGGGGGGGGGGGGTCGGCTGGTGCTGCCTTTAGTTACCTTGAACGCTTTTCTAGTTTTTCGGAATGGCGAATTACTTTGGGTAGCTTGTCAAACACTGTCGAATTTATAAAGAACTATTTCAAGTGACTTGAAAATAATTAGTTCCTAAAATATTTTAAACACTTTACACTTATTCAAATATTAATGACACCTTTCTATTTTGCAGTTAGCAAGTTGCACAACATTGAAAATGCCTATTCCGAAGCAAATATTATGATTGCTAAATTGCTGTTTCCCTCCTCAAAACGCCAGTTCAAAGCTAGAACAACGTGGTCATTGAGTTACAGTGCTGGACTTTGATTAAAAGGTCGTGGGTTCGAGTTTTGTCTTTGTATTGTTGCAAATATCCTAAGAAAACATTCCATCACCTATCTCAGCCCGCCCGCCGGTGAAATGATTTCAGGAGAGATAAAGAAAGGTACTCTCTACACCTTACGATCAACGCCGATGAACGATACGGTGTGCTCTCAGGGAGGTGAGAGGGTTACTGAGGAATCTGGTCTGTTGGGTTTATAATAATAAAGTGATGTTGGATTGTGTGGGCGTTGTCTGTTACGATACCTCATACTACTTTCTCTTATTACTGTTACTGTAAAGGGCTTTGGTAATTACTGTTTCTGCGACCGATCATGATTTGTTAACTCCAGTGAAGCTAATTTTCGATTTAAGCAATAAAAAAATGGTGTGATTACGCCATCAAATCTCGCTTCCCAAGTAATGTATGCATCAGTCAATTAAAACCAATGTAATGACCAAATCAGCCAGAATATGTGGAAATAGAAAGTAATGATTTCTGGAGTTGTGGCTTGCAATGCCCCTAATGACCGTGTATACATACTAACTAATCGTGGCCGTTTATCAAACCGCACGATCCATTTCCGTTGCTAATTTAGTATGAATACAATCACAGTAGTCTGGACCACGCCTCTTTCGCCA
>JAWQUT010000046.1:2372503-2397503 GCA_033807755.1 Ellobium chinense | reverse complement strand
CCATAACTAGTTACTATCAGTAATACTAACCTAAACACACATATTCTAACTGTCACACAACCTCCAACCAACCCCCTCAACGTCATAATCAGCATCATCATCATCATCATTATCGTCAGTATCATCATCATCATCGTCGTCGTCGTCGTCGTTGTCGTCTTAGCTCTCATCAGCATTTTGTCCGTGCTGACATATAAGGTCCGTATTTTTTTTAACAAAGTAGGTCACATGCCAAAATTGTCATCACTGTGTTTAGGATTTTAAATTGTTTCCGATGACCTTATGGAAATTTTGTGGCCCTAGGCGTGAATCTAATAATCCACGTTATTTAGAAAAAAAAAAGAACAATTTAGGACATTGCCCAGAACGAACAGATAAACAATGCCGCTATCACCCTTGAATATTTGGGAGTTCGATTAAAATCTTCGGAATTTTGGGGGCTTTGGTAAACTTTTGGAATTTCGTTTTGGAAATTTCGTTTTTTGTTGTTTTTTTCAATTTCTTTTTTTTTGGAAATTCGATGATGTGATTTCAGTTTTTTTTTCTTATCTCTTTGTTTTATCATTTTATTTTGTAAGGCATTTTTCAGAATTTTTTCAAAATTATTTGTCATCAGATTCATGCATGGGTTAACGAAATTCGCTTATGAATTCCAGTAATTGAAGATGCACCATCCGATCGCTAAGGTGTCAGGCAAGCCCTGCCTATAATTATATGGTCGTGGATACTGCTTCAATAAATGGATTTGCTTCTCTATTTCAAATGTTACACTTTTTTTTATTAGTTTTCTTCACTGCAACGTTCGGAAGGACAGTACAATGGCGATTTGCAAGGTTTTTACCGAGCACGAAAGTCTGTGCTCGTGAAATTCGGAAAAAATAGGCCTGTTAAATGTTCGAATGTAGTCATGTATACNGAAAAAAACATATAAGCCTAATACATATGAGGAATTCACGATAATATCAATATGATTCAAGATACTAGATATAAGATACAAGTAATTTTATTTAGTCTAGCTCAAGTTATAAAAACATATAGACCTAATACATATGAGGAATTCACAATAATATCAGTATATAGCAATTAACATACAACACGAACGTAATCATATCATATAATGGCGGGGGTAAAAGGCAATACATAAAGTAATAGATATGAAATGTAATGAGGACATTATAATCCCTAACCGTCGATGCACCTGAAGTGATTTAACACTTTGTCATCTTAGTAAATGCTAATTAATTGACTGCTTCCAGCAAATGTTCGTCTTTTGTTTTCATAAGCTGTAGGAATTTGGACATGTTTGATTCGATGGACCATCACATGATCAGGGTTTTACTGTGACTAATCACATTTCTTCGTCTCCTTCTTGTTGTTGTTGCTGTGGTTGTGGCTGCTGTTGTTTCTTTTTACTTTGTTTTTGTTGTTATCTTTTTCTAAGTCTCTTTGCTTTTCTTTTTTTTTTCTTCCCCTTTAAAAAAATCTTCCTCACCTTCCTTTACTTTCTACGTGTTCTTCTTTTATTTTTATTTTTTTTTGTTTCGTCGCGAGTGTCAACCACAACAACCATAACAACAGCAATATCATCATCATCATCATCATCATCATTATTTGCAAAACATTTATCCGCACTGGAATTAAATAAGTAAGGCAAAAAAAAAAAACTATAACAATTTAACAAATTTAATACAAAAATTTTCGGACTGGCGTCCTTCTTCACATCATCATCATCATCATCATCATCATCATCATCATCATCATCATCATCATCATCTTCATTTTCAAAAATATAGACTCTCAAAACTGTGGCATGAAAAATGTGATAAAAGTTCCAAATTTTCGGACGTGTGTCCTTCATCATGGAACAAAAAATAATGAGTATAATCATCATCATCGTCATCATCACCATTAACAACAACAACAACAACAACAACAACAACAACGATAACGAAGGTGATGACGACCATCACCATAACAACAACTACCACTACTGATATGTTCAGTAGCTTATGTTCAGTAGCTCAGGTACTATAATGCAGATGAACACGTAGAGCAAAAGTACAAATCTATACTGTAAATATTTTTATGACCATACTGATACATTAACCACACGTACATGCCTGAGCCAGTCGTCCATGCCCAAACCTACTCGCTCACACACATGCCACATTTCCTGTCTCTTTGTATGCTATCCATTCCCTCCTCCTCCCCCACCCCATCACCTCCCTTGAACATCCTTGCATCTGTATGCATCTTCAAACAATTTGCATGACATTACAAAGCCAGACCATGCCTGACACCAGCGTTCGCGATTGGCAGGGACTCATTATAAACCTATATTTCTTCATTCATTTCAGCTGAAGTTCGCCTTAATGCCGTAATTCCAAATGGACCTCCTATGTCCTGATCGCCTCATCAGCTTAATAACAATTCACACGAAACATGTCAAACCCTGGCCTGTCCCTCGCCTGACACACTTTTAATAATACGGAGTCTCTCTTCTGGACGATGCTCGATTTAGAATCCAGTTTTGCGTGCATGGCGAGCTCGTGAGAAGAAAGACAGCTTAAACCAGTGGTTAGGGTAGTCTCATTAACGTCATAAACTTGAGCCGTCACCTGATCCCCCATTGTCCAGCCTTATTAAAATGACCAGATAACGTGCGGGTGTCGAGCTGTGAGGGCTCGTCTCGGGCATTTGAGAAGAGTCTGACGTCACATGTGGGCGTTTATTGTCTTGAAAAGTGACTACAGGCCTACGGCGTGATCAGTTCAAGATTAGTGGGTGTAGGTGGCAACGAATTTAGGACAGATCACCTGGCGGTTCGATAGTAGCCTTGAATATTTATCATTGTCTCTGGACAGTCTATACTGAAAACTAACCTTTTCGCTTAGTATCCATCCATCCATCCATCCATCCATCCATCCATCCATCCATCCATCCATCCATTCCTCCCACCCTTCCTCCCTCCATCCATCCATTAACCCGCTTTACCGTCTGTTCGCACATCCGTCCGTGCGTCAATCCCGCTATCCAACTATCAATCCATCCATTCACCCATTCATCCATCCAAACATCCATCCATCCATCCATCCATCCATCCATCCATCCATCCATCCATCCATCACAAATATCATTTATTCAGATTAAATTAGAATGCTAGCGTCAGGTACAAAAGGAAGAGCCACAACATTACAATAACAACAATTACGTCAAGAAATTATTTCAATCAAAAGTAGCAACAATAGTGAGGTCAAAAAATTACGGAAATTACGCTTCGATTTTAATGGTCATTCACCTCACAGTGCTTTAAAAAACAAATCCCACACAGTAACCTTTGCGCGAAAACCGCAATGGATGAATAATACACTAGGGAGGGTCTCCAAACAGATGATTATTACAAATTATCACTGTCAGAGATCGACAATTATTCGGTAGTTTTCTGCATTTCTGGGTAATACCAATTTCAGAAAACTAAGACGGAATAGATGTATGCACTTTGAAGAGAAGAAGCTTCTAGAGTGTGTAGGTGTACACAATTGCGAATAAAGGGAAGTTAAAACACATCTGATTTGCTGGTTTATGGGGTCGTCAGCATAGATGATGTTGGTAATGGCTAAGCCGGGGACAGTGACTGGAGGGGTGAGGTGACAGAAAGTGTGATATGCACTGGTTGACTTCTTTTATTGCCATCCATCCATCCATCCATCCATCCATCCATCGTACGTCTCTTATCCATCCATCCATCCCCCTATCCATCCATCCATCCATCCATCCATCCATCCATCCATCCATCCATCCATCCATCCCATCCATCCATCCATCCATCCATTTATCCATCCATCCATCCGTACTTCTGTCTGTCCGTTCATCCATCCATTCATCCATCCATCCATCCATTCATCCATCATCCATCCATCCATCCATCCATCCATCATCCATCCATCCATCCATCCATCCATCCATCCATATATCCATCCATCCATCCATCCATCCAAGTCAGATAGCCCCATCGCCATCTTTTTTTTTTTTTAACCATGGTAATGGAAAGGAAATTCGCTGTGTGTATTCGTGTTAACCTCAGTCTCACGAGCATGATCATATTATTAACATCATCAAATCGATCTTTCTGAAAAAGCTTGGGAAAAAAACAAAGCTTTCCATATGGCTCACCTGGGTCAGCAATGCCTTCATTTTATTTACTTCGTATCTCTGTTTTCTAATCACTACGCTTGTTTATCGTTAACCACCACTACCACCACCACCACCATCACCAGCACGGCCATAACAACAACAACAACAACAACAACAAAACAATAACAAAATAACAATAACAACTCGGCTTGTTTATCAAATACTATAGATATCATGCAAACATTCACGCTTTCGAGCCTCAGTCTGAGGCCATGCCATGCCAAGAACGGGATTGTTTGTTCTTGTGGAATGATTTGGAAAGGTGAATTAAATGCAAGAAGTTCCCCAATCTATCTGCATTATTACTTGGGGCACCAATAACGTTCTGCTTGGACAAGAGAGAGTTTGCGCATAACCGATGGAATCTTTGTCAACCGTTACTGCATCAGTGCTGAATGTAGCCCTAGTGGCAAAGTTAGTACACTAATTCTTACGATAGTATGAGATCCAATTCCATCGTTAATACGCAAGCTCTCAAGTAAGAACTGGGGATCTGGTCGTTAATGGTGCAGTATAAATGCAGAGTTGACCCTCGATCTGTAAACATGACCATAGATTACTTTACTTTCTTCTCTGACTATGTAAGACAAATCTTAAGTTTAGGGTACCGATATTCACTTCGGTGTGAGTATGGGTGGAATCTAATGTGCCCAGCTTTAGTAGTTAAGGAATCTAAAGAGCTTGTTTACGGATATGGAGATCAGATCTAAAGATGTATTGTTTTAAGCAGTATTTTCTGAGAATTCGGTAAATACTGCAACTTCCAAGAAAGCTTAGACTAATGACTGTAGGTTATAGGCCTGTAATTGTACTTTCACTTTTGGGTCCTACAAACTTAGGGGGTATACTTCATCTCCCCTTTTCCCTCTTTTGGCATGCCCTGCTTCCAGTAATAAGGGCTCCAGGGGGGGAATTTTGATATCATGGGAATCTTTGTCCATTTTACTTTATTTTACCAGGCACTATTTAGCCCTGGGCTGGAACTGTCAGGTCAAGGGTGTGCTCAGGCGGAAGAGGAGGGGTTTGGCATTGACCAGTGAAAAATGTAGGCTCTGTTTACAAATAAATAGCAACCGAGCTCAAAATTTCAATGGGCTTGCTAGGGTTGGGTAAGTCTTAAAATTTGGGCCACATAATGAGCTTCAATCTGATATGGGTCTGGGTGAAAGCTAAAACTTTGGGTTCAGAGGGCAGCTCAGAATGTTAATATAGCCCATAGAGGAAAAAGGGTCCAATCCTATAACAGGTCTGTAACCTTGTAGGCGTTTCCGGGAAGGGAGAGTAGAGAAACTTATTTACGTGGTCAAGAAAGCAAATAGGAACGGTTTGGAACCTTACACTAGGCACAATGATCTTATACATGATATAAAGTTCATACAGTTCATTGCTCACATACGTCTTTCAGATTAATATGATTTCACCGCAGAGGGCACTGTGTAGTGTCTAGAAGAGGTTAAAAAAAAAATCCCCGGTTAACTTTTAGGTTTCTCAGTGCCGTACTTTTAACGTCACAGAGCAGTGCGAAACACCGACCAATCAGTGAAAGACAATCGATCACTGTCATCGCCGCTAAAAGTACGTTATTAAATGGTTTCTGGGCTGGCAATCTCATCATTATTTTAATCCATCAGTGTCACTTTTATAGGTCGCATCTAAAATGTATAATACGATTTGACACAGAATGGTGTGTACCAAAAATTTGATCTGATGTAAATTTTGGTAGCATTTTGTTTTAGATTTTTCACCAGGTTCTGAAGAGGGAATTTGGTAAATTTATGTGCGAACAACAATACCAACAGCAGCAGCAGCAGCAGCAGCACAGCAGCAGCAGTAGCAGCAACCACAACAACAACAACAACAACAACAATAACAACAACAACAACAAAAAACAACAATAAAAACAACTACAACAATAACAACGACAACAACGCCAGTAAAACAACAACAACAACAACGAAACTTACGTAACAATTTTATGAGGACTGAGGGCTCTTCATACTTCTCTCTATCTCCTCTTTGTTAATGTGAAATACCATCTTATGCATCGGCATGTATCACATTTTCTGGTAAGAAGAATTATCGGATTGCTTCCCCTGTCCACAACTTTTCTATCTGTCTCGGTCACCGCGTGTATGCATAAAGGAGAACGTTCAGTTTCAGGCTCCAATATCATACGGACCGTCATGCGTGTATAACATATCATGATGTTGTGATTACAGCATACTTTAGGAGCTAGATGTGTAATTCATGTCTGGTTCTAAATCGTAACACGCAACATAATCATAACACTAGGAAGTACATACCACCTTCTGCCAATGACGGTCTACATGAGACCCGAATTTTAAAGACAAAAGCTCTCTAATATTTCCAATGTGAAATTAAGAAAATCGGGTTCAATTTAGTAGTACAGATGGACCGTACTATGAAAATGAATAACAATAACAATAACAATATGTTTATTGAGCTCAGACAACTACCTGTTGTAAAAATAACAATATTTTCAACAAGCAATTCACATTCCGCCCTTTATCTCTCTCTCTCTCTCTCTCTCTCTCTCTCTCTCTCTCTCTCTCTCTCTCTCTCTCAACTAAACCAGTTCATAATTATAATTTCGATTACGTCAGAAATTCGACTGGTGAGTAAAATGTGAATCAGTGCTGAGTTTGGAAAACAAAACAAGGACTAGAGCATTGTAACAAGCATGCGGTTGTTGTTGTTGTTGTTGTTGTTGTTGTTGTTGTTGTTGTTGTTGTTGTTATTGTTGTTGTTGTTGTTGTTTTTCGAACAGACTTGACGTTTGAGATCGTGATGTCCTACCGACAGATATTCATCGCAGAGACAATTCTTTATTAGTAGTCAGCTCCAGTAAAGCTCACTTGCCGATTTACGTTTACTGTCAACACTAAAGTGACTGCATAATCAAATCTCGCTTCTAAGATGCATCAGCCAATAAAACTTATGTTACTGACTATATGAGCCTGTCGAGTTCCTCTGTGTGGCGATGAGAAAGTAGAAAGCGGAAGCTATGATTCTTGGAATTGTGGGTAACAGTGCTTGCATAATAAGTGAAAATGATCAGGTGTTTCTCTTGTGCACAAATTTTCAACCTGAACCTGTCCCTGTCCCCGTGGGTGCAAATGTCATGAGTAGCTGGTGTAAAACAACGAATTGAATTTTGATTACGTGACTGGAAGAATACCCGGGTTAGCCGCTCACCTGAGTACTGCACCTACTGACCGGACGACTGGTGGAAGATGTACACAACAAGTTGATTACAGCTCACGTGACTGACGAGATTCTCCCAGTGTTACGACCCAAGTGACCTCTGACGCGTCCCATGTCGTCATTCGAAAATTAGATTGTATTAGAGATGTAAACTTATGCAAGCCAGTCTGGTTCCATAGTGCTTTTATGGAGATCGATCTGTTCGTAGTGGTAAGAGCCCTAACCCTCACTCACTCAGTGCTAATGAATGAATGTGTTTGTCCTGTATGTTTCTCTGCATTGTTTGAAACAACCCATCCCCCTTCTGCTCCACTTTGCTTAGGTAAAGTTTGTAGCACTGGCGTCACTAGTTATTTTTGGTTACGGAGGGGGTCACACATATTGTCTTTGAGCTTTCCACTGTTGTTGTTGTTGTTGTTCTTCTTCTTCTTCTACATTTTGTTCTTGTTCTTGTTCTTGTTCTTCTTGGTGGTAGCACTAGGTGCTGGTGGTGGTATCACATAATTATGTTCATGTTTGTTTTGGTCAGGAGTCTTTGCTGGTGCAGGTAATGATGACGGTAGTTTTATTTTTGCTTGTTTGACAAATACTGTATTTGCAACAGTTATAGATTAGATACACATGTATCTGCAAATTATGCACAAAATGTTTTCCCAGTTTCTTCATAACTTTTGAAGTTACTAGACTTTGAATTAAGTTAACTCTTTTTAAGGGCCTCTGGAATTTTTGTTACAAAGCTGCACGTGCAAGAAAAACTAGCGAAGTTCTCCTTCTCCCGTGTCCTCCCCAAACCAAGGCCCAACGCTTCTACTGCCAAAAAAACAACAACAACAAACCTGGGAATGCTCACATATAACCCCCAGCCATTGTCATTATTTTTTTTGTCAATAAACAAGAATAATCTTTTGCAAAACGCAGCACATCAAATATAGCTTATCAGTTCTTTTCAATCGATGTCAATACTTCTGAGCGGTTCCTACATTCTGATTGCCTCAGGTAGAATCCTTCAACTTAGTTAACACTTCAAAAAGAAAAAAAAAATCTGAAAAAAATCTCTGAATCAGACAACCGCCCTGAGGGATATTAAATAAAGCTAAAAAAGTACTTAACAGAGCGCAATTCGGCACAAGCAAACACTCATACCAAGCTAATAGAGCATGCTCTCTCAATAATTAATGTCCTCAGCCATATTACTGTAATCAGTGGCGCATCTAGGGGATTGGAGGTGTGGCATGACGTCGTGCTTTGGGCGTCACTTGAAGTGGGAGCCACTGAGCAGATTTTATTAAGTGATACCAACAATTCTGGAGTAATAGGAAGAGAATCTACTTCAGATGTATAATTTGTCTTTGACTGTCATAAGTTATTAGCAGAGAAAGGCCAGATAGTTTGCCCACATTTATAAACTTATCAGATAAAATTAGAGTACCTGGTTCAACAGATGCTTTATCACATAGTGTATCTCACAGTACCACTACTGAGTGATAAGTGCTGAAAATTCCGAGTTTCACGGTATGCAAATGTAATTTTAACATAGCCTCATTATTTGCTAATTAAAAGATTAGAGAGCTTATTGAGAGCTTGCGCATTAACGATGGGATCTCCCACCATCATAAGAATTACATTTGTGCAGCGGTGGTGAATGTACACTTAGTATGCTTTAACATGCAAGGTCAATGTAGTTTTTACGATAGTAAGGGATCACATCGTTAATGCGCATGTTCTCATTAATCTCATGTATTTTTGAGCTGCG
Organism: Ellobium chinense; assembly: GCA_033807755.1. Taxonomy (NCBI): domain Eukaryota; kingdom Metazoa; phylum Mollusca; class Gastropoda; order Ellobiida; family Ellobiidae; genus Ellobium; species Ellobium chinense. Next base: position 2,388,331 of record JAWQUT010000046.1, on the reverse strand, counting down.
ATCATGGTAAAGTTGTCTCAAAGATAAGTGTTAGATGTTTGGACAGGGAACACGATTCCAGTGCTTGGCATAGACGGTACTTCCCGAAGATACGCCACTGACTGTTGTCAATTTGATCTCCGTCCGGCAGTAATCTTGATTTCCTCTGAGACCAGCAATAAAATGAACATGCAAACCACAAACTAAATTTAGCCCGTGACATGCATGCACTTTACTCAACCGCAGATAAAACATAGATCGCTGATATCCCAACAGACAGAGGGTAACCAGTGCTTTACTGGCTTCCCATGAAGCGTTCGGTGCAAAAACTATTTTTAGAATAGAAGAAGAAGTGACCTCAACCAAGATGCTGAAATCTAGGACAAATTTTATATCTTTCAGCCAATCAAAATTGATGCTTATGCAGGAACTGAGATGAAAGGTTCTGAAGGTCAACGGGGCCTTCAGGTATCAAATTTTTGTTTGCTACGGAAATCGAGAGTAAATTCATTTCTATACACACAAAAAAACTTTGATTTTATTTGCCGATGGTCGGAGATTGTTGATAAATTTTCAGTGCTTGTGTCGCATGTAATACTAATTTAAATATAATTATATATACAAAACTGGTCTTGAATCACGATTTTTTTTCAGATTTTTATTTCAATGCCTGGGTTGATCTCGAGCCAGAATAAAAGTAGGTTAGTTTCTTTTTTTTCCTCACCTACTGAAAGAACACACGTTAAGCGTTTGATGTCAATCTAATACTCAGTAGAGCCAAAAAGTGACTTAAACTTTGTAATTTGGCTGGTTGCAAGATATATACCTAGGAGAAAAATTCAAAGAGGAGATGAAAGAAAGATTTAGAAAAATCTGTTGAGTGCTTTCCCTTTACCCAAGGCCTAACCTGAGCTTTATTTTTGTACCCATTTACTTCCTGCTTCTCTTATAAGAGTACCCTGTTTTAATCTCCGTCTTCCTATGACAAAAAAGCCGCATATGCACTACAAAGTGTGATGCTTATGCAGCTTTTTGTCATGAGATTGCAGATCTGGTACAGTGTATGTTTCCCCAGTGTGACATTGCCCTGTCTAGTCCATTATGTTCGAACCTGTGTGTGCGTCCATATATTTGACTTGGACAGCTTGCCAAAATATAAAGCTTGATGGTCGTTGGTTAAAGAGTGTGTGTGCGTGTGATGGGGAGGGGAGGGAACGGGGAGGGGCAGGGGGAAGTGCTAGGAAAGAATATTATATCTAAGTCTCTTAATAGCTCTAGTTTTGCTGATCTTCAGTTTTGTGCTGGGAAAAAAACCCATTCTCAAAAGTACCTTCTTTCTTAGAGGAATGGCATGGGCGTGTGCAGATGTTCATTTGATTCCGAACTGACGGCGGGGCAGTGGGTGCCAATGCAGATGTATCGGGTTTGAATCTTGCCATATCATTTTCTTTCTTTCTTTCTATCTTTCTTTCTTTTTTTCTTTCTTTCTTTCCTTCCTTCCTTCTTTTTTTCTTTCTTTCTTTCTTTCCTTCTTTCTTTCTTTCTTTCTTTCTTTCTTTCTTTCTTTCCTTCCTTTCTTTCTTTCTTTCTTACTTCCTTTTTGTCTTTCTTTCTTTCTTTATATGTCTTTCAACAGCACTGTCTCCTCTACCCTAATCTGTATGAGCATCTGTTTACATCTATTCATTCATAGTTCAAGACCAGGACAAGAGTTCCATTCACTGCCTTCATTTTTCAGTGTAGATTTATCTGTGTCCTAAAACAGAGCTTAACTGTGTGCAATAGAACTCGACATTCTCCTGCACATTATTTCTCTTAGATGCAACCAGATATTATATGCTTGACGTTTTATGCCTCCAAAAATGGACGGGCAACATTCTAGTGCAAACAACGTTTTCATTGCAAAACAACAACAGAAGAAGAAGAAGAAGAAGAAGGAAGATGATGAAAAAAAAAAGAGGAAGAAAATAAAAGGAAGAAGAAAAAGAAGAATAAGAAGAACAACGAAAGTCTCTTATACACCCACTATCTTCCATGTTTAGTGCTTTTTATTTTTTCTTTCATTTCTTCACAACACAATATGTTATATTATTGTGTTCACGTTGAAAGACACGTCTTTTTGATATCATAATAATGATAAATGTGATTCGTAAAGGTATTATTATGAAGGCAGTGTACGCGCTGTTGACTTAACTCTAGTGCTCCCGGCGCATCGGGTCCAGCCGTCCACAGGCTGCGTGATCCAGTTTTGCGGATGACAAGTGTTCCGTGTGTTGCCTGCTGGCCGATCAGCTGACACCGGGCTGCAAAATTTGACCACTCCTCATACAGTTGGCTTTTTGGCATTTGAATTTTCTTCAGCCGCCGCTCCCAGCGTAGTGCTATGTGCTACGCGTGCATGATCCATACGTTAGTTAACGCACTGCGGTATCCACGGGAAACTCCCAAAACATTAGTAGTGTTCACTGTGGTTAACGCAATACGTTAATTAACGTATGGATTATCCATATGGCCACTGGTTCGGCCGTATCGTTGTTAGGGTTTACATAATTATCATTTAGGTAGATCAGCTCACTTAATAACTTTTTCAACTCCCTTCATAGCTACAGTGCTCTTGCCATTTGTTTTAGAAACGATGAGATCACTAGCATTCAGACAATGGCTTATAGTCAGTTGCTCTTTTGATAGAGCGGTCAAATGAAGAAAATCTAAATAAAGATAATGCTTTTCCAAGGCACTCACAACATGATTGTTTACAGTTGTACTCTAGGCGCTGTGACAAACTAAACACTAAACAGAGCAACATCGTTTCCCTTAAAAGCTTTTTGCATGGTTTTATGTCTGACGCAAAGAGCTAGACAGGACATTGTTAGAAACGGAACTCTTACGACTTTTCATTATTCGTGGATAAAGAGTACACCGGAAGTGGACCTCATTCAATGACCACCTACCTCTATGCTCCTCGCTTTTAAAGGATCAGCCCGGGTATAAAAGGAACAAGGTTTATTGAAAAACTAACTTCAGTTCAATGGTCACACTTCACAACGGGAGGCGATATTTTTTCCGAATTTCAAATGTTCATGCTTTCATGCGAATTTACTGTCCCTCCTTCCTTTATGATACAGAAAATTGATATTAAAAAGGACTAGTCTTTAAACCATGAAAGCACATCCGTCTGAGTCGAGTCTGGTTTTGTGTGAGGAACAAGGATGCCATTGATGAAAATCGTGACGTTTTAAGCCATTTTTTATTCAAGAGTAAAATTCAATATTTGAGAGCTTGCACATTAACGATGCGATATCTTAATATCGTAGGAATGACATTGGTGCATCGGTGCTATGCACCCTTAGTATCATTCAACATGCAGAATTATTGTAACTCTTACGATGGTAAGAGATGCCATCGTTAATGCGCGAGCTCTCAATGTAAAGAAGTCATGATCAGTGGCGAAATTTTTGGAAGCAAATGTAAGGAAAGATAAGTTGTTTTTTTTTTGAGTGACAAACTGGTTACGGGTAGAAATTGGGAGAAAGTGCGTCCGTGTGTGTTAAGAAGTTTACAGCATTGGTGAGTGTGTGGAATCCTCAGTTAAAGAGAATATTCCGTAAAGAAAGATCACACATTATCCGAAACTTTTGATGGTATAGTTACCTTGGAATGCAGAGATTTTGACGCTATTTACCTCACACGAACCTCGCATAAAAAAAAAAAACCACAGTAAAGTACAGAATCTTGCAAATATCGCATACCAAATCTTCGCCAGTTCTTTTCAGACTCCAACGCTGATATTAAATTTTGATTACCATATTCACTCCCCACACCGCAACCCACTTCCACTCCACAATAACCCCTTCATGGTGCGAATTCAGCCCTCCCCACCTTCCTGCTTTCTCTTTCACTCCGTACCACGCCCCGTTGTCAATTACCGGGCTGAGCTATTTGTTAAGATATGATGCAGGATCTCCTCTTGTCTAAATACATGTGCCCACAGGCGGTAGTGAAGTAATAGCTCTAAATATGTCGGGGTAATTTCACTCTTCATTCTTGGAAGCGGCATTGATTTGATTCTTTATAGATTATGATTGTCTGTGAGTAAATTACCGATACGGGCATGAGAGGAATTTTGCTGAAAAGCCAGACACTCGCTTGGGTCTATTTTTACACATCATTTGAATGTACCCATCAACACAGTGTGCCGCTGCCGCAAGGCACCCACATGGTCCCATTTATGTAAGGCTCCCACACGTTCCCATACACTACGACACCCACATATCCACACATAAACCATATTATGTTCCCATTGTCACGGGATGGTCACATGTTCCAATACATGCATTCACACAAGACATCCAAATTAATTATTCCATTTACGCAAGACATCAATAATAGTCAGTTCCCTTTTAAAAAATCCCTATTTACACAACGCACCCACAGTCATGTTCTCATGTACACAACACCTACAATCGTTACGTTCCATTTACATGACATTTACAGTTCTCACGTACCATTTACATCACACTTAATATCGTCAAGTTCCATTTACACAAGGCAGTCACACAATTCTGTTCTCAAAATGTACTCATAATTTTCATCGATACTCGTATCACGCAACAGGTACCTTCACGTTTTCGTTCATATCAGACACTCATGCTCTCATTTTTATCAAACATGTTAGGCTGAGTTTATGACCTAATTATTATAAGGCGGTGGATGAACCTGTGAGCGTGTGATAAACCTGCGCTAATTAGCGCATTGCGTTAACTAGGTAAACACAACAAATATTTTGGGGGTTTCCCTTGCCCACCGCAAACGGTCACTGATGCGTGGGCTGGCGTGCAAACATAATGTGTGCATCTGAAGATAGCGTGTAGGACAGTTACCAGTTATTATTTTGAGCACAGGACAGATAGGTGCATGCTGGGGTTTTATGGCAAGCGTACAGGAAAACATAATGTCCTTTGTGCTACGAAACACTGGTCCTAGATAGAAGACACTAAGCATGAATATGTATCGGTTGAGAGCTTGCCCAGTTAACGATGAGATTTCTTACCAGCGTAAATATTACATTAACACTACATGCTGAACATTACTGAGAGAGCGTTCAACGCGGATCCCCTAATGTAATTCTTACGATGGTAAGAAATCCCATCCTTAATGCGCAAGCTCTCATGTTTTATAAAAATCACTGATATTCGTGAGGAAGAACAACGAAAAAAGAGGGTGTTGTTGTTTTGTTTTGTTTTGTTTTGTTTTGTTTGTTGTTTTTTTTTTTTCTTTAGTGCNGGGAGGGCGTGAGTGAAAATTATTGACGTAATGGAATGACGTAAGCATAAAGTCCCTAAACGTTATTTGAACTGATCCGGATCTTGAATCTGTAGCTTATTATTATGACTGAGAACCTGGTCATATTTTTAATGCTGTTTACGCGAACAAAATCCGGCTGTCATATTTTCTTCCTCCTCCTCCTCTCTCTCTCTCTTTCTCTCTCTTCTCTCTCTCTCTCTCTCCTACGTAAAAGACGAGTTGAGAACTGATTTTGGGTTATTACTAAGTCGAATTCGGAGCTTTTGCTGCGGGCGTACACCAGTGATTAAACTCCGTGGCGCTGTGGAAAAAAGCTGCAAGCCTGCGGGTAGAGACTAAACAGAACTCTGACGTCGTTTGGAAACAAGGTTCATCTCGTCTGCAGTGTCTGGCAGGAGGGAGTGGCTGAAAGGAGATGTTCCCTACCTTACCAGTAATCCTTGAAGTCGAATTTTTTTTTTAAAATCGCTTTATTGTATCGTCCACTTTATCGCAACTTTCCCCAGCTTCAATGGAATTGTGGCAAAGTGGAATAGATTTTAGAAATGGAGTCGGAGGAGAACCTGGCTCGAGTTCTTCAGGGGAGAGGCAGATTCCAGTAAATATCTAGTAAACAGTTCTGTTCTTATACTGCCTACTAAATGCTGTTGTTGACTTTGTCATTGTCGCTGCTGCTGCTGTTGCTGCCGCTGATATTTTTGTAATTGTTGTTACTAATGTCGAGGTTGTTGCTGTTGTTTTTATTCTCCTTGTTCTTCTCCTTTTCGTCCTGCTCCTTCTCCTCCTCCTTTTTCCTCTTCTTCTTCTTTTTCTTCTTCCTCTTCATCTTTTTCTTCTTCCTCTTCTTCTTTTTCTTCCTCTTCTTTTTCTTCCTCTTCTTTTTCTTTTTCTTCTTCTTCTTTTTTTCTTCTTCTTCTTCTTCTTCTTGGCCTTTCTTCTCTTCCTTCCTCACCTCACTGGGCGGACCCACAACTTCTTGCACTTTCTGTCTTGCTCTCTTCTCTTTCGTTTGACTTCTTCTTTCCATATTTTGTTACTTGGCTTCCTGAGGTCTTCAGCTGTGTTTTTATTTCACTCTGTTTCCGCAGAATGCCTTTTCACTTCAGCCGATTTCTGAAAAACTTTGACTTTACCATCTCCAGTTTACATATTGTTTTTTAACGAATTAATTAACCCTTGTGAGAAACAACCAAAATTTATTTCTGTAACGTTAGCGCTTTCCAGAAATTAGCTGCATTTGCCCTATACACAAAGTCTGTTTTTAAATTATTTTGTACTTTTATCTTTCTATTTAGCTTAGCAGATTTTTATTCCAATTCTTTATCTTGTCCTTTTTTTTAGGTTTTTTTTGTTTCGTCTTCTTTACCTTACTCTTTATCTTTTTTGTAGGTGACTGTTTAAAGCGGTCATCCAAACTGTTCATTGAGAACGTGTGCATTAACATAGGAATCCTTACTATCTAAAGAGTAACGGTAACTCTGCATCTTGAACGCGTCTGCATCTTAAACGCTACTAAGGGTGCATTCAGCACCGACACACATACTTAATTCTTACGGTGGGAAAAGATCCCATCGTTAATGCACAAGCTCTCTAAAATGTGAGTGTCCAAATCTTCATATACTCTACCTTTTACTGATCGTATACCTTGTTGTTTGAGAGAGACTAGAAACTGAAAACTCTTTATAACTTTGGTTCTGACCCAGAGCTGTAGTCCCAGTTGGGTTGAAAGTTCCCAGGCTGTTTGTAACACAAATGCAAAAAAAAGTGTGGAGACTGCGGACGGGTGAAAATCAGTGTGTAAATAGTGAAAACAGATCCCGTCTTAGAAAACAATAAAAGAGTTTAATCAAATATTTACTAAAAATCTTATACTACAAGCCCCAAGCTTTCTACCAAAAGGTCTTCTTCAGGGGGTGTTAAAAAGGATGAAAACGATCTATATATAGAGAAAGAAAGAGGGCGGTCCCAACTACAGAGACAACAAAACGATCATAAGAAAGTATTAGAACAGTGAAGAAACTGGAGCAAAGGAAGTAAAACAGGGGTGATTATTGTTTGATGTTCATTCCGTGGGGCATGACGGTACCGAAGCGCTCAATGAAGTATTTCCCCATGGCCAACCTGTCAGATGGGTCACCATGGTTGCGCCAGAGCGCTCGGACCCTCATGTGTTTGTAACACAACTTTATCAGGGAATTTCTGTCATTTCTTCCATTTTTTTTTTTTACCACTGATAACCTCCGCTCCCTCCCTGCACAACCCAGGCTGGACTCTCCCTAAGGGGGGTATACAACTGATGTGTGTGTGTGTGTTTGTGTATGTGTGTGTGTGTGTGTGTGTGTGTGTGTGTGTGTGTGTGTGTGTGTGTGTGTGTGTGTGCGCGCGCACGCGCGCGCGCGCAAATGCAATTAATAACTTTGCTTTATATGGTTGCTAGGTTACCGGTAGTGAGTTCATACAGGCAGAAAAACACTGCAGATTTTACTGGCTGCCAGGAAGATGGCAGCCATATTGGATATAACATACTTTTTTTCCAAAAGCTATTACACAACACACAGACATCCCAGGAATATAAATTAGCTCATTTTGTTTGTAATTTAAAATCATATCTAGATCTAAAGCTATGATTTTCTTTTGAATAAAGGCATCGATAATGTTTTTTGAGAACTCATTATGGGAATATCAAATTAAACATAAAAATAATGAGACACAATATGACTCAAGAGCACTTTAAAATTTCACTGATGGATGTATTCACACACACACACACACACACACACACACACACACACAACGACACACATACACACAACGACACACATACACACTCACATCAGATATATCATTTGCTGCAGCATTCAGAGCAACATAGAACACAAAAAGATTTATATTGATGGCTAATGTGAATTTTGTTTGGTTGACTTGACAAAATGTCCACTTCATAAGAAAAAAATAAGCAAAACAAAACCAGCTATTCAGCACCTTCTCACTTCATCGCAAGTTCTGCTTAAGTGCAACATAATATAACACATAAATGAAATTCTCTATGACAGTCACTGTTTATCACATCTCCATTTTATCGCAAAGTTTTATGTTCTCCACATTCAGAGATGTTGCGTTAAATATTGTTTAAAAACATTTCGTAAGAGCATTCTCGAATCAGCAAACTACATGTAGTCTAAAGTCTAATTTTAGTTTGCTCTCGCAATATTGCCTTCAGAAATCCCATAACGAAGAGAGATATGTTATCTGTTTTGGCCTACATTATTTTGAACATAGTTATTAATTTACATTTATTTTTGCATCAGTTTTGCAGAAATTACACAGGTACAAGCAAATTATCTCAGGACATATTTCCTGATGTGATGCACGTGACTCGACAGAGCTTAATAAAAGTCATTAAATGTTAATTTCACGTCCGTTTTTTAAGTTTATTTATTTTCTCTTATGCAATCAGGAATTTACGTGAGGTTGCTGCTACTCGTTTGTTAGTTGGTTGGTTTGTTGGCCGGTTGGTTGCTTGTTTGCTTTCTTGCTTGCTTGCTTGCTTGCTTGCTTGCTTGCTTGCTTGCTATATGCAGTAAACCGTTCACAACACGATGACTCTCCTGGCTGTAAGTACCTGCCTAAAGAGCTGCCTGGTCATGAACAAAGCAACACAGATGACAGAATATGGAAGATTCGACCAAGCAAACCAGGAGTGCCACTTGAGAGAAATTTATTNAATCCTTCCACCTCCTAAGCTCCAACATTGCGACGTCCGTGGTGTAAGTATTTGCCTGTCTCATCCACTATGGCTGTCCACCTTCTGAGTTCTTGTATTTCTAAATGTCACCAACGTAACCAAACACTTGATAAGTTATGTAGACATGTCATGAGTGTGGTGGTCATTCTGGAACTGACGAAGACACACAGGAGAGAGAGAGAGAGAGAGAGAGAGAGAGAGAGAGAGAGAGAGAGNAGAGAGAGAGAGAGAGAGAAAGAGAGAGAGAGAGAGAGAGAGAGAGAGAAGGAAGAACAGCAATACAGAAATTGAAGAATGGTTCAAGGGATAGATAGATAGATAGATAGATAGATAGATAGATAGATAGATAGATAGAAGATAGATAGATAGATAGATAGATAGATAGATAGATAGATAGATAGATAGATAGATTAGGCCACCAAAGAGACTGATAGAAAAAGATACAGCTAATGACCAAATATTTAAAGGTACACAGACATAGAGAGACAGTCAAAGAAGCACAAGACAGATGCGCTAATCGCCAGACAGAATGTTGAACAGACAGACAGACAGACAGACAGACAGACAGACAGACAGACAGACAGACAGACAAACAGCAGACTGTGCGTGTGCGTCAGGGAAAGATCGAACTCTGCGGTCCGCTAGGTCACTCCGTGAGTGGGCAGGTGAGCTTTAATTGCTCACGTTAGGTCGGCTTGTAGGGAACTCTGTCTACCCTGGGTTCCGCCACGGACAAAACATTGGGCTAATTTTGTTAGTGGGCGGATCAAAGCGTGGCGTGACCTGAATGAGGAGACAGACCAGACAGAAAGAGGTGCTGGTGATTTGTGGACAATCAATGTACAGTCGTTACTGGGGTTTTTTTTTTCCTCCGTCTCTCTCCTGTGAAAGGAAGAGATTAGGAAGTCTTGAAATTGCCTTTTAAATTGGTACGACTGAAAGAAAGTCTGTGGGTGGGGGAGGGGAGGGCGGGGAAGGGGTGGTTGAAGGCTGAAGACGGGCGATGTCTCGGAGGAAAGACGATGCTGACATCGAAAAGAAAAATGTCACCAAACTGGAAACTGAGATGTCAAAGCACTGAAAATGAATAGGATCATCCTTTATCAAATCTTTCTTTGTTGCGGATATCGATGATAAAATAATTTTATGCACAAAACATTCAGTTTATTGGAAAATGGTCAGTAATTATAAATAAATTTGAGTTCTGCGTCATATAATATATCAATTACTCTATAAAGTATAACATTCTATCAATCGCGATTTTCTCAGCATTTTTTTACTGCATGGAGTGACCACCGGCCATTCCAAACAACCATATTTATTTCGGGCTAGAATAACTCTGGGTCAATTTCTGTATCAACAAAATATAAAAGTATACACATTACGCTCTCATGTCATACCAATAACTTCATTTAGCCAAAAAGCTTGAAGATTTAAGCCTCATTTTGACTTACTCCAAATGTCCACCAGTGATATTCATCTTTTGGTTTTTGGCAGTTGTTAAGTGACCAAGTGACCAATTGTCTCAGACTAGACCTATTCATCCTGTTGTATATATAAAACCTCCTTATCTTGGGCATTGCTAACCAATGTCACGTTGTAAGAATATGTAAAAAGACTTGTGACCACGAAAAGGCAACTAATCTTAAATTACGATTTGCAGTTTGAGCCTTATCACTAACCATGTAGTGTGTTAAGTGTATGTATTAGCAAGCGATCAGAACTGGCCGTAGACCAGGTCAGAAGATGAGGTGTCTATGTTTGAAAGCAATTGTGAAAAATTAAGGTCCATGGTCCATTTTTTTCGTTTTACTTTAAAATGGGGCAATGGAAGTACTTTAACTTTCTTGGGAAACAATATCCCAAAATACTATTTGTAGAATTCGACAGTTTATTCAAAGGGCCAAAGAAGGAAACCCACTAGATGCCAAAGACTATCATTTCCAACAGAAAGCAAGGGAAATAATCACATTTTAATGTGACTCATTTCATGATACGGGAAATGGCTTTCGTCCTAAAGAAAAACACTGAAACATATCATTGCAGAAATGAAAGGTCGATCACTGATATTTGGAAAACATACGCAATTAAATTCATAAATCCATTTCCTCCCTCTCCCCTCCCCCCNTCTCCCCTCCCCCCGCCCCTCCCCCCAAATAAAAAATTGAAAAAATCAAACCACCATTGAAGAACTACTGCAGCAGCTCTTGTAAAGACAAAATTATCAAATAAAAAATGTCTTCACAATAACATACTCATATATGATTTAAGCCCAAACTGATTAAACTTCTTTGAATAAAATGTCTCGAAATATCGCTTTGTACACTAATTCTACCAGCACATCGATGTATCGATACCTTAGAATCTGTTCGCCCACCTGTAGTGAAGGAATGACGAGGAAACAATTTACCATTTTGTTTTCTTGTGAAGGGATGGAAGAGCCACAGTGTGGAGAAGATAGTCACTGGAGCCACGGGGTGGGATGGAGACGAATTTTCGACTTTTTTTTTCCATTGGTAGGGTAACAGATTTGAGAGCAATAGACTTCGTGTGTACACAGTTCTTCAACTGGTCAAGTTGCTGGTGGTATTGTTAGTGCTGTTGTTGTTGTTGTTGTTGTTGTTGTTGTTGTTGTTGTTGTTGTTGTTGTTGATGATGTTGATGATAGAGAAAAGTAGCAGTAATAGTAGTAGTAGTAGTTGTTATAGTAGTAGTAGTAAGAGTAATAGTAGTGGTGGTGGTGGTGATAATAGTGATGGTGATGGTGGTAATAGTGGTGGTGGTGGTGGTAATAGTGGTGGTGGTGGTGGTAGTAGTAGTAGGAGGAGGAGGAGGAGTAAGAGCAGTAGGAGGAATAGTAGGAGTAGTAAGATTAATAGTAGTAGTAGCAGTAGGAGTAATAGTGGTGGCGTGGTGGTGGCGGTAATAGTAGTGGTAGTAGTAGGAGGAGGAGGAGAATGAGGAGTAGGAGTAGTAGTAGTAGTTTTAGTCAAGACAGTAGTAGTAGTAGTAGTAATAGTAGTAATAGAAGTAATAGTAACTGCATTCGAAATAATAGTAGTAGTAGTAGTAACTGCATTAGAAATAGTAGCAGTAACAGTTCACAGTAATAGTAGTGGTTGTAGCAGCAACAGCAGTAGCTGTAGGGGTTGTTGTAGTAGTAGCAGTAGCAGCAATATGGTAGAATTAGTAATATCACTGCTGTATGAGCAGCAGTGGCAGTGATAGTAGTAGCACTAGAAGAAATAATTACTTTAAAAGTGATGGTGGCAGAAGTGGTAGCGATGGTAGCGATGGTAGTGGTGAGCGCGGTTGTGATGGTGATAGTAGTGGTAGTGGGAACAGTAGTTATAGCAGGAAATTTATCAGCTGCATTGTTGTCAGTAGTTGCTGTAGCAGTGATAGCTGCCAGTCCAGTGTTGCAGTACTTCGTAGCCAGTGATGGATAAGCCAGAATTGTTTGGGCTAATAATGTTGTTACCTGTTGATGATGATCATGTTGTTGATAGTTGTGTCGAAGGTGATGCTGGTGTTGACAATTGTGATGCTGTTAATGGTGACATGCCTCAACCTACATCATGTTGTGGCGTACACGGACGCATTACTAAAGAAGAGGAGAAACGTTCACATATATTATGACAAACATTCAGGTTTTGTGTCCTCTGTTAATTAAGATCTGGGACTGGCAGAGATAAGAAATTACAGATGTAATGTTACTGATAATTGATATAAAACTGACCGGGAAAGATTGGGCTTTCCATTGATGCTATTATTAATACAGATAGGCAGAGCCGTCATTGATTAATTATTGGCGTGTAAAGTTGCGTAAATCGGTCAAGTTCGCCGGTCCAGCTATGCGCTAGGTACCCCCCTATTCATAAACTAACCACAACAAACTGGGCCGTGTATAAGTGAGTGAACAAGGATTCTAATGGGTTGGCATTTTGCAGTTCGAACAAACAAACAACAGTTTTGGGTCGAATTTTTCATCTTCATCAGACAAAAACCGTATCGCCGCCACCTTGTGCCAGTAAAGCTGTGACCTCCTGACGTCACTCCTAAGGGCAGGCATTGTCATAATTATAGCATACTTCAAAAGCTGAACTAGATTTGTCTGATATTTAGGTAATTGAAATACAGTTGATCTTTAATGGGGTTACTATTACTGTTGCTGATAGCCAAATGTCGAAAATCGTGGCTGGCAGCTGTAGCGGGGCAAGGAAATGAAAAGGTGAAAGGGATGTGGACAGGTCACTATTGAAGATTACACACAGGTGCACACAAGACAACAGGGGAAATGCCCTCTTCCCTCGGAGTCCTCGTCTCCTTCTTGCCCAATTCATTTTCTCTCCCTTCTCTCCTTAACTCCCCTCCTTATCCCCGGAATGTCCAGAGTACAATGGCAAAACTGTAGGCCTACACAAAAGCGCCAACTTACTGAGATATAGACCCTACTCCCACCTCTTTACCCCCCTCCCCCCCTCCCCAAGAAAAGTATTATACAACAGTACCTTGAATAATTGAAACTCATGGAATAAATCCACATTTTTGAGTTGATGAGGAGTTCGAAAAGGCGAGAGGATCCAAACTTTGGGAAAAAAAAAAAGTTGGAAAATTCATTACTACGAGTATTTCCGAGTTCGGCAATATCCCGGGCTCTGCCATCGAGTGCTTGGTTAAGGCCTAAGGGCAGAATTAGGAAAGAGAACACGTAAGGAGAGTTCTTAGATCGTTGTAATGTCCAGGGACTCTTCCAGTGCTACTTTTTCCTCCCTAATCCTACCATAACGTTGTTCCTAATCTTACCCTAACGTTGTTCCTAATCTTGAACTAAGTTGGTGAGTTCCTATATTTTGAAAATGAAAATGAAAATACGACTTTTATTCATTCCGTATGGTTATTGATTTACAGTATACATCTCTTTCATAATACAAACACATAGAACATCCTACATGTAAATAAATACTTTACGAATGAAATACATAACAAAGTCTTTGCTGATCCCCATCGGTGCAAGCCTAGTCCACCTAGCTTTAAAGCCAGGTACTCATTTACATCTGAGTCGAGTGAGGAAATGGAAGTCAAGTGACTTTCCCAAGGACACTACAGCGTGAACCGCTCGATCTGGGAGTCAAACACACAAACCTAAGACTTGACAGTCTTCAGTTTCTGAGTACGACTCACAAACCACAATGCCACGCTACGTGGTATTGTCGAATTTTTTTATAATGTCTCTTGGATGAATCCCCCCCCCCCTTTTTTTTTTCGCACTTTTCCTCGATTCCCATTCCCCACCTTTAACATAAGTATGGATACTCCTCTGGTGATTACAGAACGTAAAAGGAAGACACCGAGGGAAATCCATGAGCTCTAGGGGATATTATGATTATAGGCGACAATCCATTAAGTCCTCATCATAAATCAAACTTTACGGTGGTAAACAAGGGGTCAGCGTAGAGTTATCTGGCGTAGACATTCTTATTACATACACGTTGGCTCCAATCTATCAATTTACTGGAGAAGCCACGGAAATATTAGATCTACGCCGATTCGCATCAATCAATTAAAAACTGAGAACGCATCCAAATCCTTTATATCTAATTGTCCTGGCCTAGATTATGCTCCCGACATGCCATGCATTGACACACCAATCGAAAGGCAGGATTCCGCAAAATTTGTTATAACATTGAGGAGAAATTACAGTCATGGACGCGGGTCAGTTATTAAGCAGGTCCGGACATCTGGGCATCGCAAGCCACAAGTCCAGCAATCATTTCTTCCGTTTTCCACTTTTCCACTGTCAGAGGAATATGATTGGCTGATATGATCTGTTTTACGTTGGCTTTATTTGGCTGATGCATCTTTTACTTTCGGCAGGGAGATTTGATGACGCAATCATACTACTGTTTAGCTTAAACCGGAAAGGAGCTTCAGTAGAGTTGACGATTAAGAATGGTCTAATGTTTCCATCTTCCCCAATAAGAAAGAATGTTGGCCGTATCCAGCTGACAAAGTGCCAGACATTTTCTTAATGAAATAGTTTAAGTCTATAGTCGCCAGACACTTTCTTAATGAAATAGTTGAAGCCTATAGTCGCCAGACACTTTCTTAATGAAATAGTTTAAGTCTGTAGTCGCCAGGCACTTTCTTAATGAAATAGTTTAAGTCTGTAGTCACCAGGCACTTTCTTAATGAAATAGTTTAAGTCTATAGTCACCAGGCACTTTCTTAATGAAATAGTTTAAGCCTATAGTCGCACGCACGGACAAAAAAATTCCCTTTTGTCGAAGGATTTTAAACCGGAGTTGCTCGGAATACAATCTTTGCTTTAAGAAGTTTAGTATATTTTACTGTCGTTATTATTGTTGTTGTTTTTGTTGTTGTTATTGCTGTGCTGCTGCTGCTGCTGCTTCTGCTGCTGCTGCTGCTGCTGCTGTTGCTGTTGTTGTTGTTGTTGTTGTTGTTGTTGTTGTTGTTGTTGTTGTTGTTGTTGTTGTTGTTGTTGTTGTTGTTGTTGTCGTCTGCAGAATAAAATTTACCAGACAAAAAATCTTCTTTAATGCATCTTTCGTCTTTGAGACCTTATAGAATCGAACGTCAGGTGGGATGGAGTGGGGAAGGAGAAGGAGAAGAGGGAGATGGAGAGAGAAGAGGGGCATGTGATGTAATCCAATTCCCAACCTCTCCCTCCCCTATGAGTATGGAATCAAATAGTTGTTTCTTCCTTATAATCCCTAACATACCTTAATATTATCTGATAGGCTAAAAGCGCTTAACTTTAAAAACCACCGCCCCCCCCC
>JAWQUT010000046.1:2331318-2366708 GCA_033807755.1 Ellobium chinense | reverse complement strand
GGGGGAGGGGAGGGGGAGGGAGGCTTATGTAAAGAGGGATAAAAAAATTGATTTTTAATTTAAAATAATTTTGCAAAAGAAAATAGCCTACCTACCAACATTTTCTTATCACATTGTCATGCAAGTAATGAAGGCAGCTCAGGTAGCTATGATGAAATCTGTATCTATTCAAAATATCCTATGTCCAATTTGATGATTTACGCTGTTACACTGTTATAGAGACATAGTCAATTGATAAATGCTGTTGCTATGAGAGGTAGACATGTAAATGTACGAACTAGAGTGAGTTAATGTGTTTTTGTTGAATTTTTCAGTTTAGGCTGATTTTAGTAGAGTAAGGTACCATCTTCACTTTAAAGGCCATGGAATGTCTCTTATGTTTGTCTTGTCTAAAACACCCATTAAAAATAAACAAATGATTAGAATTTTCAGCCAAGTTTAGCTAGAAATTGTCCCAAATTGTTTTCATATCCTTTGAATATCATGCAACTTACCTATATTACTGTTCACTGAATTTGTTTCATAATATAATTCTTTAATCACAGGTTGTAGTCAAGAATGTAACACTACAACTCAGAGATCCAGAACATTGAAATCATGCTCTTCTTAACATTTGGAAACATCCTGCTGTTTAGTATTCAATGGCTTTGTGAGACCATTAGATACCAGCGCTACGCACGCACCATGCAGCGTCTCTTGCGGACAACATGTGTACTTGTCCAGCGTGCCAGAATGGCCCACTCTGGCTTCCTGACGAGGACATCATTGCTCAGTGTAGATGTAGGGACAGCAGAGAAGCTGGAACTGGAAGATGACTATATTAGAATTTCAAGTGTGGACTCAATGGTAAAAGTTTTTTTGGGTTTTCTTCTCATAGTGGCATTCCACACTATTTTTGACCCCCTCATCTCCACTAGCCCCACTCTTTCAAGTCAAGTTCAAGGGTTTGTTATCATTCTCTACAATTAACACCATTGTGAAAAGATAAGCACTTATGAACTCCTCTTGCTTACATGCTGACACAAAGTATTTGATAAATAAAATACAACAAGATGACATCCTAACAATTTATCAGTTGTTATGACCGGCATGATGTGATACCAGTAAGACATGTTCGTACTCCGGCAGGGGGTAGATTTACAGACCACATTTTCCATTCTTTGTCTCTGTTTATTGGCTGTTACATGCCTGCATAAAGACTGGGTACACAGTCCAGTAGCACAGACTGTTAGTACAATTATAAAGATTTTGCAAAATGGTGTGATGAGAAGGTATTGAGAATAACTATTCTATCATGCATGCATAATTGTTGTGATTGATTGATTGTGGTGTATGGAAATGGCCAGGAAGGCCAACAAATACAGATCTTGAAATCTTATTTTTAACTGTTAGATCTATGTCTTGTATCATGGGCCGATGAGTCATGCATAATAACTGGGAGAAGCTGGAAATTGCCTCTTTCATCACTCATGTAACACAGCATGTATTATATCCAGTTTGTAGGCAAGTGTTAACCACAAGAATATTTTTGTGTTTACTTTACTGATTGGTCTTCCCCAGTCAGGAGAGGCGCATGATACTGGACTGAGAAGCTAAGTGCTTATAAGAAATGTATGATATAATATTCCGTCTTTCTTGTCTCCAGCAAGAAGTCGACCTCAGCACCTGGACATCTTACACCTCCTACCTGGACACCCACAATGTTGTAGCTGAGCCGCATCAAAATATCTGTGTGCTTTTGGAGGCAAGGAGGCCAACAAACCTGAACAAATTTGTCCGTAGCACAATGAAAGTACATCCTGCATACCAAGTTCATGTAAGTTCTTATGCAAAAAATTGATATGGTCGATGTGAGAAGGAACAGAAAGTAGAAATTAATTAATATAACAGTGTGTTTACTTTTGATAATTTGCCAAAGTGTACCAAAGATAAAAGTAATCTCCTTGTAGCTAGTTCCTTTTGTTTTTAAAAGTAATATGCTTGTTTTGGGAAATATTCTACTTGTAGTTAATTACTTCGTGAAGGTAGTTTTAATAACTTTGTGAATGAGATGTATAATGCTGTAGGGCACTGTAAAACAGTTTCCCTTCAAGGTGAGTAAAAATCCTGTTTTCACAATGTTTTCATTTTCATTATGTGCCTGTCAAATTTTGTTTTTAGTTATGCATTCGTGTCTCTTTTACATCATAGATATTTGTTATAGATCTATCCATACATAAACATTATTGTAACAATCATAGCATTAAATGGACAGACATGATTAAATTAGCGTAGCAATTGCAGAGTATTGTTTGATTCATGACAAGATGAGAACTTGTATCAATTTTTTTCATTCAGGTGTTATCTCATGGCTGCCCTATTGCCTGGAAAACAGCAGAACCTTTCGGCATAATCCTTCACTGTACCTTTGCTGGTCTGGTTATCCTAACAGATGCCTTTGGTCAGGGCCGTCTTACACTGGATGAAGATTTGGAACTCATAGGTTTAGTGAGTAAGTGATTGAGTGCATAGATGGTAGATGAAAGTATATGTTGAGTGATGATGATTGCAAAGATCTGGTCAGTGCCTGGTCCCAAGATCAGCATCAAAACAGCTGGGACATTCTTTTCTACCAAACAGCCAGTGGCGTGTCTGCGTATTAATGGTTTTAGTGATACTGGTTCCACCCACTCTTACTCTTTCCTTTTTGTAGACTTCCTTTCAACCCTCTCCTTCATTGATCATAATCTTTTGTGGACTTTGCTTTCTTACATCATCACTTAGTCAGTCACCTTCACAACATATTTTTTGTCTAAGATGAGGAAACACACAGAATCAGCAAGCAGAGGCATAATTTCCTGGGAATGTTTTTTTGTAAATCATGCGGCAAATCTCGGGCAGACAGATATTGTCTGCTACTGCTGCAAATTCCCATGAACTAGGCACTAGGTCCTGTAACAAATTGAAAGTTTGGAACAGAAGCATGCCTGGTGTGCAGTTTACCACGCTGATCTGAGCATGTTACATGTTGACATGTGTTTTTAATTTTTTGCAGTGAAGAAATTATAGTATCAAGATGAATAAAAGTTCTTGCAGTTATAGATTTATGTCTGTCTGTTAATAGGCTTAAAATATATTCACATTTTTTTTTTCAACTGTTCAAGTTAGTGAACATTGAATTAAGTAAAGTTTTTATTGACGCTCTCTGTTCTCTCAAGAGCAGATTGTGGCTGTATATACATATATATATATATCCATCCACAACGTCAGGAGAGTTTTTAAGGTATGAATGAATAGGTGCCTTTTCTTTGGTTCTGGTGATGGTGACCATACAGTCCCTGGTTTTTGTTTGTTGTAAACACACTTATTGATGCTACACACTGCATATCTTACTTTTGTTGTGTTATCAATTTATTGTTATACTCCAGTGGATGGTTGATTGAGGTGGTGATCACTATGGTATGTATTGCTTGACAAATATTTCCTTGCCTTGCTCTTGCAGCGGTGAAAACCAAGGGCAAGCCTCAGACCCTAGTTCCACAAGCAGGGGACTTTACGTCGGCTGAAGGTGCAGAAGAAAATAGTCAGACAGACACTTTTGCCAAGTCCAGAGGCCAGGGTATTACTGGTCAACATGAAAGTAGCAGAGGAGGTGGAGGTTTGTTGATTATTTTGTATGATCTTGCAGACCAGCCTTAGGCTAATTTATTTACTAAAATTTACCATGCTTTGGATAGTTTGAGACCTGCATCCAGTATTATATCAATTCACTCGTTGCTCATAGCCAGTGTTCTGTGACCAACAACTGAAACATAATGGTTGTATTCGCAGATGACACTGATACTTTCGTGATTAAATTCTGTCTAGCATCACAATCTCCATCATAAGTGTTTAGTAGTTACATCTAGTATGGTACCTTTTCTCATCTGGGATGTCTTCAAACTTTTTCAGATAGTCACAGTGCACCGAGTGATACAAGTAAGCAAGGGAAACAATTCAGTACATTTCATGATACACAAGAGAAGGAGGGTCATAAACCTCCGAAGTCTGGTAAGGAATCTGAAATTCATGACAGTTCCAACCGCAGTAATGCACCAGCTTCGTCCCAACAAAAGACACACAGTGAAGCATCAACACAGAGCTCTTTCAGTGGCCACATTAAACAGGATAAGGAAGCTTTCTCTACAGATGGCAAGTCCAGCAACCAGAAACCCTACACAAAGCCGCCCAATATCCTGGTTTACTGTGGCATCAAAGATACAGCTCGTAAGTTCGCTGAAGTGAAGTCCAGCCTGGAAGCTTGCATAAACACGGATGCATATACAATCTATCATTTGAATCACGACTCAGTATTGTCAGTTCCATGGAAAAAGAACACTGCCTTACTCGTCATCTCATCATGCGTGCAGTTGCGCAGAGAGGTGGATGATGAAATTGCCGACTATGTGTTCAAGGAAGGCGGATATGTCCTGAGCTTTAACAGCTCTCTGGAATCCTCATTTACAGAGAGAGTGGAAGAGAAAGGAGCTGATGTTGACAGCTTGTTTACCTTTCCTTTCAAGGATGCACAGGCCATTACTTCTGTGAGGGGTCGATATTGCTATATTAACATGAAGGGGAATGTGGAGGTAGTTATTCCTAGTGGACCTCAGGAGGCACAAATCAGTGGAGAGAAATCTCAGAATGGTGAAGGCCATGCTGAGAATGACAAGGGGTTCAGCAGTTCAGCATCACAAAGTAAAGCCCTGGTTATCAAGGTACATTGTGAAGGAGGAGGCATAGCTGTCCTCTCTCAGGTGAGAACTGCAGTAGAATTCCGCTACAGTTATCTCATATGATAGTGACCCAGAATATGATTTTAGAAAATGATAAACAGTGGAGCCTCTGAGATAAGACCCTCTCAATTATGACTTCCTCTTGAGGATGACCCAAAATCTCATGACGGATTGGTTTTTCTATATGAACGACCTCTGAATAGTGACGCCCTCTGAAATCCGACATGCGACTCACCCTGAACATTGTTCAGTCTTCCCGCCCCTCTGAATTGCGACCCGCCGGCATGGTTCGAACATGTGCAGTCGTATGGTTTGACGCTGGTCGGTCTGCCTTATGACATAATGCTAGCTCGGGCCTCGTTGATTCGGTGCACGATTGATAGGCTGGGCAAGGCAAGCCTAGGCTGCTCTGTCCATCCCACATATGAATCCGCTGGCGGTAACGTTACTTATGCTAGTGGAATATGGTTGGACCCAGAAAATGACGTCACCTAAAGTAAGCCAATGAAATACTACATAGACCATATGGTAGGGCTGGGCGACACCAGCAACTTTTCGGTATCACATTCTTCGAGTCGACACCAGTGTAGTGTAGCTGAACAGGTGTCAACACTGATTGGACACCGAGTCATAACGTCATGATAATTTGGGATGTTGGAGGGACTCCCAACTGACACCGCCAGGACAGTCTGAGCCGCTATTTGCATAAGGGGACATTACTTGGGAAATGACTTTATGAGGAAATATTGCAGTGAGTGCCAGTGATGCAGTGTCGGAAAATGTGTCGTGTCAGGACTTCAACCCTGGTATCAGAAAGTCGACTCAAAAGTCGGTATCGCCAGTGTCGACACTGGTGTCGGGGTCGTCCCACTCCTACCATATGGTATTTTCGCTTTTTTTCCCATGCTGTCTTTCGCCAACGAGTGCGCATCAGGTCATAATTTTTATCTAGACCTTGGCTACACACATTAACTCAGACCTGCAACTATAAGTATCCGCAAGTGAAAGGCACTCGCGTTTGAGGAGCTGGTCAACGATATAAAGAGGAACAGGGCTGGAGAGACTGCAAAGTGTGGGCAAAACCCGCCTCCACTAGTATTAGTGTGAACCTCTCAGTTACGACTCCCTTCCAGTTAAAACATTTTTCATGAACATTTGCAAAGGTCTTATCTCGGAGGGTCCCCTGTATTGTATTGTTTCGATATAAGAAACCAATGAAATGGAACAGTTATAACGAGAAATGTGGCTCATTTTATACAAGCTAGACCTGTGCGCCCGTATAAAATGCTATGAGCTTATCTATGCCCGTCTAATGTAAAGGCGACTTACAAACTCCCATAGTAGTGAGGATTCCAGACTTTTAACCATCCTCTTCAGCTTTTATCTCTCAAAACATATACATGATTGGGTCTTTACTGGGTGGACTGGTGTCTTGTAATGTAAATGCTAACATCATCTTCTGAATACAAATTTAACATATTATTGGCATATGGATTTATCATATGTACATCATTTTGTTTGTCTCCAAAACTTTGACTTTAGTCTGAATGGGTTGTTTTCAAGGTGGATATATAGTTGGGTTTATTGTATATCATATACCGTATAATGGGCTTATGTCTGATGATTGTAATTTGTTGCTATATAATAAAAGGTAATTATTTATTCGCACCCAGATCAAATTTTCTTTTGGATGACAAGTTTTTTTCTCATGTTTTATTATATTGTGCCAGCTCCTTTTAGAAAGAGACCCAACCGAGTATGCGAAAGATCAGGAATCATTTGCAGCACTGAAACGCTCCAACACTGAAAGACTGGCTGTGCTCCGTGATCTTTTGGCCTCTTTAGGGCTTGACACCAGTACGGGACCTGTCCCATCTTTGACACCTTGTCTCCTTCTAGCAAGAAAGGAGGTGAGCTTTAGTTTGGATTATTATGTTTATAGATATTGTTTTGTTCAGTCTTTAATGTGCTGTAATTGTCTTACAGTTGGTCAAAATGAGGCTGAAGTCACTTTCTGACTGCATTGATATGATATAAACGCTTATGTGTGTACTTTTGTAAGGGGAAAAAAAATGTTGACTAGCATCATTATTGCCTAAGATAGAATTGTTTGAAGTAGTTGAGGTCAGCCTCATGCAGTGGATACAAAATCAGAGAAAATTATGATAGAAGAATAATTTTTCATTGTAAAAGGAATCTAATCTGCTTTATAAACACTCAGATTTGTCTTCTTTCCCTTACCATTTGCTCATAAAGTCAATATTTTTGTGTACTGAAATTATTTCACTCTCGATTTTTGCATCAACAACAAAAAGATTGACAGTGGGTAGCCCAGTAACTTTCAGAGTGTGATATCTCAGCTCCTGGTCTAGTGACTAAAGTTTCATCTTGACCGGCTACAACACATATTTTTATTCATAATAGGGGCTAACCTAAGTAGTGTTATCGTTATTGTATGCATATCAAACTTCCAGATGTTGAAATTCCATGAATTTAGATTTATAATTACTTGGCAGGATGTTAATCAGTGGTTCTATCAAAACTTTATTGTGAAGGTGACATTATGCACATTATTTTGCTTTGAGTTTTGTTTTTTCGTCATTGTCTTTCTCTCTTCATTTTAATCCAGGTCAGTATGCTATAATTCTCTAATTTTATGTTGACAATGTTTCAGGGTCTCAAAGATTCTTTCCTACAGTCATTCAAGCATCGTCTCAGGGACAACAATATTTTGAAATCCGAGAAGATGAGTCTGAGATTTGTAGAATCACAGACCAAATGTGAACCAACCGCAGCAATCCTCCCAGTTGTCACTGATGCAGCGTTCAATGCCAAATCAGATTATTTTGAGCCCGGAGTTTACTGGGAAAACCTGAGGACGTCCAGCCTTGGCCAGGTGGTATTTTACACTGATATCATCACCTCCACCATGCCTGTGTTTGATGGCCTTCTGTTCTCGATCCCACCCAGTGTTGGACCTATCGCCATTGCAGGAAGACAGACCAGTGGGAAAGGTGGGTACTTGCTCTGCTATATATTATTTCACAGAATTAAGCAGAATGAAGAATATTTATTTTTACCGAGATGGATGTTTCAAAGAATATTTATTATAGGAAGCTTAAGATGAATATGTAGTGCAGATTTTATACATTGTAACTATACATAATATGAAGATTTATTGTTCAGTGATGAAGAAAAGAAAAATTGGAGCAGTAGGATTGTATATAGGAGATAGGAGATATATTGACTCATTCCACATTTGCCGAAGTCAGTTTTTTGATGATTTGAGTTGTTCATATTACTATGATCTTCCTTCTGTCTTCTTTTTCATATTAAAAAAAAGTGTAGAGATTTGATTTATTATTATATCCCAATTTTACTAGCTAAACCACATCTGCCTCATTGTTTTGCTTTTATAAACAAGTTGAAACACTTAATTTCTCAAAACCTCAAAAATTGACTGAGGCAGATGTGGAATGAGGGTGATGATAAGTATCAACAGGCTACTTTCTATTGAGGTCATACTGTAGTAAACTTTCTGTTATTTGGGCAGATTACCAGGAAATCCTTACTTACTCCCTCGATGATTCATTTTGTGAGCATATGTGAGTTCTTATGTGACTGATTTTATGTTTTTGTTTGCTTATTGCCAGGCAGAGCAGGCAATGCCTGGCTAAGTCCTGTAGGGTGTGCCATGTTTACACTGCCACTGCGTGTTGACGTGGACAGTCTCCTCGGGCAGCGCATCTCATTCTTGCAGCATATTGTGTCTCTGGCAGTTGTGCACAGCATTGTGACATTGCCTGGATATGAGGTAAGTGGTCACAGAGGAGAGGATTGCTGGTTTGCATAAAACAAAAGTGGTACTCTTCAGAGGATCCTCTGAAATCAAAAATGTTGTTTTTCAGAGAAATCTATTTGGCATCAAGTTGAGGAACTGCATGAATTTTGAAAGGAGTAAATCATAATGAACAAATTTTAATTTTTGGGTCACTTCTCTCTTTGTCATAATAGCTGGCCGTTGACATTCTCTTTCTTCTCTATAGTTTACAATTATGCATTTGTACATTTAGACATAAGTTTGTTTCAGCCAAATGATATATCCTGCACTGAAGCATTGAAAGTTTAGAGAATTCATTGAAAATCTTTGACAGCAGATTTACTCGGAAACTTTAAGATAAGTCATTTATTGTGATTGGGGAGTGGGGGTGGGGTTAGGGATTTTCTTTATGTAGCATATTAATGTTTGTCAACACTTTTATTTATGTGAACGTTACTATTTCATTTTAACAAACTTGATATTCCTCTATGAAATAATAAAATTTTCCTTAACTTATTTTTGTCCCTATTCAGGATCTAAAGATCAGACTGAAGTGGCCAAATGATATTTATTTTGGTAAGGAGATGAAGCTTGGGGGAGTCCTTGTCACATCAACCGTCATGGGACCAACTGTTTATGCAACAATTGGTAAGTGGAGAGAGCTTGTTATGCAACAGTTCTGAGGCATTTCCATTTTTATGTGCAAAATCACTGGTTACGGGTTAACAGAACCAACATCCTTGCACTCTGGGTAGATCTACAGATGCTGAGTATAGATGCCGAGTATAGATGCTGAGTATAGATGCTGAGTATAGATGCTGAGTATAGATGCTGAGTCCTCTATAGCAGTCGCCTTGAGGTGTAGATGCTGGTGGTGTTGGTTGCTGGTTGGTTATGCACCCCCTTTCCATTCCTCGTAGCCTCTGCCAAATCACAGAGACGTGGAGAACTTTCAACAGCAGTTTTCAACATTTTGGTTAGAGTTGTTAATGTCAAGTTGAAAAATGGAGACTGCTCATATTTTCATCTGACAACATTCCTGGAAACTAATTTATTCTGTCCAAGCTGAATATGATGTTTCACCTGTGCTCTGATAAAGGCTATTAGTGTGAAGAAGGTAAGTTTTGAGAAACACATCAGATTTTTACCCCTTTGAAGTTCTGTTATCTTAAGCAGAAGCTAATATTGTAAAAAAGTATGTTCAACAAACAACATGATCTGAAAACAAATGAATATTTAATTCATTAGAAAACTTTTGTGATGACAATGTTTTACTTACCTCCCATTTTTTTGTTTATTGTTTTAAATTTTGGACTTGTGAAGTTTTAGCTTAGCAGTGTACTTTTTTTCAGTATGCTCTGTCATTTTGACAATTTTATTACTTTTTTTCCAGTATAGTTTTCAAAGTTTGGACTTGTTAAGTTTTATCTCAGCAGTGCCCATTTTTTCAATATGCTCTCATTTACAAGCCTCCACTTTCATTTCCATTACAGGGTGTGGCTTCAATGTGTCCAATAGCAACCCAACAATCTGCATTAATGACATCATCCACCTGCACAACACTTCCCACCCTCATCTCCCGGACCTGCCCCCTCTTAGCCCAAGTCAACTCATTGCTCGCACTGTGACCGAGTTTGAGCATCTTGTTCAGGCTTTTCAGAAGAATGGACACCATGACTTTTGCCAGCAGTACTATCAGTATTGGTTACACAGGTAAGCCTTGCCACTGTTATAAGCAGAGCCAATATTTCCACCACCATCATCATCATCATCATCATCCTCATCATGGAATGTACATATCATTCATTGTGACACTCATGTGTGATGTTCTATGCTAAATGACTGAATCTGAAGCAAACAACCTCATATACAAATGTCTATGCAGACATAATAGTGATAGTGACGTCCTCTGACAATTTGCTTTGTTTATTTCATTTTGGAAAAAAGCTGTCTTTCTTTATATCAAACTTCTTGTTAATTTAAAGTCCTAGCATTTTTTTATTTTCCATTCTCATTTAGTAGTGCGTCAAACTCATGAGTTGCAATACAATGAAGAGGAACCAAAGTTTGCATAAAAAAAGTTTTGATCCAATATTGTTAACTATGCTGGAAGCTGACTCTCAGATTGTGAATGATCGTGTTTACATTAAGCGTCTGAGAAAATCTGTATCTCTAGACCTAACCCTTTGACCTTTCAAGTGATGGGTGACCAGTTTTTTTTCATGTAATAAACTCTTCCTTAATTTTTATTCCTGCAGTGGTGTCAAAGTTAAGGTCCAGCTAGACAAGACAACCGAAGGAGAGATCGTGGGAGTGGATGAATATGGCTTTCTGTCAATCCGAACACCCAAAGGGGAGCATTTGAGTGTGCAGCCAGATGGAAACTCTTTTGACATGATGCACAATCTTATCCACATCAAATCAGGATCATAAGTTCTTGCTTGATCAACAGGGAAATAGCAGTTTCTAAGAATTTTCCGTAATCAGAAAGTTTTCTTGAGATCTAATCTATTGACAAATATTTCATTTTTGATACTTTCTTCTGCCATCTGGAAATTTTTTCAGCCATTTTTGTTTTGTGCAGTTGCACAATTTGATCATGATATGTTAGGATGTTTTATGTAGTTTATGTGTTGTTGTATATATGTATGTAAAATGAATGAAATGTATTACAGTGTTTTCTCCAGACCATGCAATCGCATGACATGCCCTTTAAATTTCAATTCCAGCCCCCCCTCCTGCCCCTCCTCCTTTAATTCAAACCTTGTAGACCAAGTGTTGAATCTGTTCTCATTGATATAAAATCCCTTTAGTGAGCTTCAAATGTTTTTGCATGTTGCTAGTAGCCTGGGAGGTGCTACTGTCAACCTTGTGCAGCAGCCTTACAGTGACAGGAGCAGTAACCCTCAAGGTACAGTGATAAGGCCGACTCAGGATTATGAGATTAGGGGGTTGCAAGGACCACAGGTGCCTAATGCTACTAATGTTAAATTATCTAAGCTGTGGTTGTTTTAGACTTGATTTACAGTGCAAATTTTTCATATTTTCACAGTATGAACCAGATATTACATGAATTATTGCAAGGTTGTTTTTTTTTTTTTCATTTTGTTAAATTCTGACTTCTATTTACTGTTTATCTATTTCTATCTTGCCTTGCTGTGACATCCGTATTGTTGGATGCAAACATTCTGCCGAATTATGCCGGAGCTTTTTACACAGTTGTTGCAAACTCATGAAACAAATCAAAATTTCAGATTGTTTTCACCAGTGTGGTCAGTGTTTACTTGATATTTCTAGGACTTCATTAATGTTTTCCATAAAGTTTTGCTATTCCTTCTATGTGCACACCATAGAAATTTCAGGGTATTTTAATGGTTTTTTTTGTGTTTTTTTTTGTGTGTAGACTTCCACTCTTTACTTGTGCTATACCTGTTGTATATACATTAGTGACTGTGGTGAATATTTCAGGTGGGTTAAAACAGATGTGCCATGAAGAAATGATAACAAGCATTAAACAGAAATTCCATAAAGGAAGTAAATTTCTGGGAAGTTATAAATCGTGACCCTCAGTTCTTTCTTAACATTATTTAGTTTAGAGAGTTGCCTAGATAAAGAGAGGAACATTAGGTTTAATCTACAGTCGAACAAGATGTCCATGAAATTGTTGAGCCAGGCAATATTTATTCAACCTGTCGTGGATTAAAGACATGATGAAAAAGCTTTGTTAATTTAAGAGAGATGCAATAGAAAATTGGACTAATATGTGGACACTATCTTTCTGAAGAAAGGCAGGTTCAAAAACCATTTTTATGAGCTGTTTCATGATATTAATTCACTGTGTATTTGCATATCTTTTACTTTAGCTTTTCTCAGGGGTTAGTTATACATTACAAAAAATGAGCTAAATATTGTGCATGTACAGGTTGTAACAAGCTCAGGAGACTTGACCTATGACATTGTTTGGTACGACGTCCTGTCTCATATGCTATTTTATGACAAAAGTTATTGTAAGTCATAGGTCCATGAAGTTATGAAGGATTCAGTGTAATGTCAGTATAATATGCTTCTTAATTCGCAGATTTAATTGTTCATATTAAAGGTAAGGACAAGCAGAAATTACTCGCAAGAATTGTCTTTTATGAAGCAAGAAAATGGCATTTATCATTTTGACAATGTGAAGGGCTCCTTGGCCAGAATGCACTATACACCACCCGGGGGGGTGTGGCAAAACAGTCCAGACATAAGCATTTTGTTGCGAAAGGCAAAATTTAATTCTGAAATAATATAGACCAAATCTCGTTCTATGGAGTGGAAATATACATGTACACTAAATACTCCTACTGCCACATGAAGCATGCAAACTAAGCTAAAAATTCAAACTGGTGGATAATAAGTTTTGTCATGCAACCCTTCATATGCTTCAACATTAGCAAAGTCAGACGTAGGCCATTATTGAAAAATGGTACCTTGTTGTTCTTGAGATCAAGGGCCTCTTTCACATTTTTTTTTTAAGTTAAAGAATGCCAGTATAAAATAGAGTATGCCAGTATTTCGCTCTCAAAATTGCAGTTACAAAGATATACACTGATTCTTTTTTACAGCATTTGCCATAAAAACATTTCCTCAGCATTCTCTCGAATGTATGAAATTTGGATTTGGCCATTTTCATATTCCAGTAATGATATTCATAATATGTGTTCTTCCTTTTCTTCTAAGCCTAGCTTTGGACTTCTTTTATATATCCTGTTTATTATCAATGATCTGTTTTGTTTGCATATTTGCTTACGCTTATTGTTTATATGGATAAATTGGGTCATATTCCACAAATAACAATTACTTCACCACATGGATGCAATACCCTGATAAATGCTATCCTGTCTGAGATTCAGGGTTTCATGCTTTTGGATTGCCAATAAACTTGCAGATATTCTGTTAAAATCTCAAACCTCCAACTCCAAAAGTTTTGTGATGCGATAAAGATATGATTTTCTGACAACAGTACTGTGAAGTATGTACGTATGCAATACAATATGAGCACATTATTTTTGGACAGCAAAATGTCATTTTCAGGAGAAATGCCTCTTGCAGTAACCCAATAAAAGCCTTTATTTGGCTTGTCACCTTAAGAAAGTTAGTGCTCATTATAGACTGACATCCACAATTGTCAGTGACAAAAAAAGAGCAAATTTTTTTCTTTCCTGATGCAGCTTAGTAAGTTCTAATTCAAAAGACTTGATTCCTGTTATACACCACACTACTTTCACTGGTAGAGATAAGTTCAGCAGAAGCTTTTTGCTGTGTGCAGTTTTAATGAAATTGAGACAGATTTTTGCTTCTCCTTTAAAATTGGGATTTTGGCATTAAATGACGTAGTGCATCCAAGGTGCAACTTTAGGTTGTAAACATATTTTGAGGACTAAAGTCTCATCATGCTGTCTAAAACATACATCAGTGTACTTTTCTGCAAACCTTGTTCTATGAAATACAACACTGTATGTCAACACAGACAAAATATTATGCCTTTCATTTCTCATTTCTCTACCAAGAATGGCGCCACCATTGTGTGAAATGTTGAAACTTCCATAAGTGTCTTTTACATAGAATATACAAGGTTGTGTATTTTGCATTGCAGTTTTTTTCATTCCATATCATGAAGTTTTTTTTCATCA
The DNA here is from genome assembly GCA_033807755.1 of Ellobium chinense. Taxonomy (NCBI): domain Eukaryota; kingdom Metazoa; phylum Mollusca; class Gastropoda; order Ellobiida; family Ellobiidae; genus Ellobium; species Ellobium chinense. The sequence goes on along the minus strand of JAWQUT010000046.1, from coordinate 2,352,465 downwards.
TGCAGTTCAGCAAAACTTTGTGTCATATTTGTAGGTCATTCTTTTCTCGCTGGCAGCTTTGCCATAACATTTCTCATTCCATGACATGCAATATGTTATGAATTTGCAGCATAATACCAGGCATTGTTTGAAATCCATTTTCTTTCACAGAGCATTTACATGTATAAGTAAATATAGACTATGTACATTTGCTGCTTGCTTTGAATAAGCCTCAACTAACAATACTAGTCAGCCACACAGTAGGTTAGGATTCTGTAGTCACAGCTTATTTGGTTTCATATTCTATAAATATTTCAGTACTGGTACTTTACAGTAAGCAGCTCAAACTGCTTTCTTGTGTTTAAACCTGCATCTTCCTTCCTCCCCCCTTTTCTTTTCACCAAATTCGGCAAATGAGGATTTGAAACATATCATTACATTGTATGATGTTATGGGACACTCAGGGTTCCCTAACTCCACTATGCCTCATTTTAAATTCTGCAGATGTGGATTTTTATACATGTCAATGCCATCTGTGAAAATTATGAGACATGGTGGGCTCCCCCTCTTTCCCCCATTCCCTTTCTCCCACCTCCATCCCCTTTGTGATCTCTCCACCCCCTTCCCCTTACTCCCTCCAATCCCTTTCCCCTCTCTTCTCTCCTTCCCCCTTCCTCCTCTTCCTGCCACCCTTTCCTCCCCTTCTTTCCTTGCCATTTCAAATCCTGCCAGTGGGAAAATTAAGTGCATCAATATCATCTATTTTCTAGTATAATTATGGGACATTCAGTGTTTCCCCTTTTCCCCTTTCTCTCCCTCCCTTCTCTCACCCACTCCCCTTATATCTTTCAAATCCTGCCGAAGAGGATATTAACATTATCATGACCATCTTCGTGTATGATAATTATGGAATACTCAACCAGAGGGTATTGATAGGTCTAAGTTTGTAGGCAATATTTACAACAGTTAAGCTCCCATGCTGGACTGAATCTGTGTTTACTCTATTTTAAAGTCACATCGAACTTTCTTATTTTTAGAATGAAAGTGTCATTAATAAGGGAATCATAGTCAGGGTTGGGCAGAACTGAGATCATATGAATGCAGTTCATGAACTTCAGTTCAGGCAAACTTGATCTGAGGTTACTAGCTATTTTGGATGAACTGTTCTGGAAGTGAACTGAAAGCATTTTGGGTGTTTGATGTCTACTTTAATTTTCCACTAAAATTTCAGTTCACTTCACATTTACCTCGAAAAATGAGAACTGAATGCCAGTTCCAAAAGTCAGGAGAAACTGATATAATATGAACTGATATAATATGAACTGATATAATATGAAAACTACTCCAGATGAAAATTCATAGAACTGAGTAGGAGTTTTCCCCTTTAATGAACTGAAATTGAACTGAACTGACTTCTTTGTTGAACTTGCCCAACCCCAGTCTTAATGAAGGTCAGAATTATGCAAAAAAATGGGCCTATTCTGAAATCCAGATGTATTTAATGATTTTATGATTAGCGATTTGAGTGTACCAAATCTTATTTTCTTTGCATATAATCAAGCAGTTGTTAAGTGTAATATTATTGAGGCAGTATGAGCCCAGTAATTTTGTTATTACATTTTATTAGTGATATTAGGTTTGTTAGTGTTTTTTATGTTACTAATTTCACAAATTAGCTTATCGTCAAATTACTATGTGATTTTTTTGTGATACTTGGTCAGTCTTTCTGTGATTTTATGTTTTGTTAACTCAGTAACAACATGTGTCATAAAACTTGTACAGATGATCATAATCACACCCAGTATAATCTCCATTTCAGTGGTTTTGACTTATAGAAAGCTGTTGCTACAAGAGCAATTATGGATGTGAAAATGAAAATAGAAAAATCTCCATATTATTAGTAGCTACAAACTGGAAGCATTCATTACATGAGAAGTAATGGACAAATTTCCAATGTGATTTTGTTAATTTTTGCACCTATCTGCTATCTCATGTACGCAAAATTTCCCACTGTTGCTGAAAAGGCTATGTAACCTTGCATCAATAACACCTAATAAAGGGACAATATTGATAAATCTTGGCATGGTGTATGGTGAATTCATGGTTATCTCCCTTGCACCAGTAGAATGCAGTCACATTATTTCCATTGCAATAATTATTTCAAACAATCATCTGGAAAATAGCAAATATACTGCAGCACCAACTTGTTAATGTTCCCACCGTGAGCAAGTAGAGGTGATAAACTTGGGTTCTTTATGTTGTTGACTGGCTGCCTTGCCTTAAATGCAAACCTTTGCAGTTTTGCTCAGACACCCTAGCAAGGCTCCAGCACAGAGTTCTAAATGATTCATTCAATTTGTTTTTTTTGGTTTTTTTTTAATAATGTTGTGAGCTGCATGGCCAGAATGTTAAATTTAGTGTCCGTAAATGGCAGCAATGCTGTACATTCTCCCAAACGTGGAGAATATCCTGTAATGATATATGGCCTGCTGGAGTACTATTAATGTAAAGTTGCACAATACAATATTGACCCAGGTATGAAACTTCTAAACCTATTTTATTATGATAAGTTTTGATTGGTCCCAGGAAGTTAATGGCCAAGAAATGAATGATTTTGACAAGATTAATGATACATGAATATTGTTGCTCCTCTTATTGTATTCCTTTGTCACAACGATTTCTGATAAGTTGTATCCTTACAGCACATTTGTTGATTATTGGTATCAACAGAAAACTAAAAGAACATGCAGGTTTTATGTTTTACAAATTTGCAAAACTAGACAATGTTATATGCATATCTGCCGAAACATCCATCAAAATTGTAACAAATTAAAAAGCTTAAATACCTGTGTGTCCATTTAGTTTTCCGTTCTAGTTTTATGGCATTACTGTTACCTTTTGCAGTATCAGCGGAGTTTCTGTTTATTGTGTAAGCACAAGTTCGTCTTCATTCATGTGGTACAAACTTGGTTTTCATTTGTGTTGTAACAGCTTTTGTCCAGATGTATGAATTTAACAGGTGAAAGAATTAAATACTTTTGTCTTGCACAATTCCTGAGTTTTTCAGTCTATTTTTATAAGTTCGTGCTGAGCATTATGTTTCTTAGGTTCACTTGCAATTGTTTTTCATAGCTTTCGCATTCTGATGATCTAAACATTTATCTTGGCTTATACGTATTTCCTATATCAAACATAAATACTGACAAAAGCTTCTTTCAAGGCACGTGGCTAGATAACAATGTTTTCAGATGTCACTGAAACCTTTCTGTTCCTGCCTCTCATTGCCTAGCTGTCTTTCAGAAAAAAGTTCAAAAGCTTGGTTATGAACATACCACAGCACACACACCTAAATACCAAGAGCCGAAAGAGCATGAAAGAGCTGATGTACTGGCTGGGTCAGGGCCTCTGAGAGCTGGATTCCAATACGATGCTCAGGATGTCATTAATGCTCTGAGGCTAATCCAGGAGAGGGAATCTGGGAAGGGGGAGTCACAGACTTTTGGGAGACTACTAGACATGGGGTATACGCGTGGCCAGGGACGAACTTTACGTCTGCGTGGAAAGACCCGGAGAGCGATCAACCAGCTGACGACTGGCACCATCAGTTCTTCCACTCTGCGTTGGCTGTTGGCAAGGGGGACGTAGTGCTTATGGGAATATCCCGTGTACCATGATGTCAGTCTTGGGACAAGGTAACAAGGTAACCTAAATACAGTAGGTTGATCACAACACAGTAAATGTAAATCATGGCTTACTTTATGACTTTGGTTATGATCGTTGTTCATGTGACTGTCATGTCCTTCAGGTTTTTATTTCAGATTATGGAAATAGAAAATGTACAAGGAAAACGTGCCAAAGGAAACACATAACAAATGGCTTTTCTTTAGTTAAGTTTCTTCTTTACTTTTTTGGTTGCACAAATCTGATACAAAAAACAAGGTAGATCATAATAAAAATGAAAAGGTGAAAAAGATAATAATGACTCACACATTCAAAGTGACATAAAATCTTGGCAAAGCATATCTAAAATCTTGAAACAAGTACAAGAAAATATTCACTAAGACAAGAATAAAAACACACACAACATTAAATCAAAAATACTGTAAAGCTGTAGTTCTTTCATGCCATCAGTTTCTATCAACTCAGCATTTCAGAATATTTTTTCTATTCTAAATTACAGCGCATTACTGTGGCACGCACAGCTCTATTAAGTCAGTACATTTTCCATGAAAACTGCACACCACGGTTCAAAATAGTACATTATTATTTTGTTTCCTTGTTGTGCATGGGAATCTTAGAAAATTTTTATCTCAAAATACAAATGCTATCACACCATCAGATTTCACACATGTATCTAAGACATAATATTAATGCAAATCACTCCAGGGATATTTTATTTTTCTAAGTTACTCCTCAGAACATCACTTAGAGAGACAGCCCTTTTTCCTCAGTTCCAAGTGATATATCCTAGAAATACAAATCTTGAACACCTGTATGTAACAGTAATACACTACAATCTACAATAGAAGAGAAATGGATCCCCTTAACTGAAGGCTGAGGTGTAGTATTGTGAGGTACAAGTTTGTCTTTGTATCACGCTGTGATATTCCAACTGGACAGAGAAAGGCCAAAGACAACTTGAATGCACTGTAAAGAACCTACAAGAAACAGGGGAAACTGATAATCACCGAGAATAACAAACAGAAATGAATAACCCTGATGTGACTGTTACATCATTCAACCATCGTCATGAGGTTGCCACTTTTGTAGATGATGCTGATATGATCAAAAGAAAAGATGTGCCTTATCTGATATTAATTGTCAGTTTGGTAAACATGGAAGTTTGATTCATGAGTTTCATGATTAACATAGTCTACTTCTCCCATAGCACTGCCATGGACTCTGTGTTTCTGTATTCCACAGTAAAATGTAATTGTAAATATCAAACATTATTCTTGCTTCCTGTCATTTATGAGATTATTTCTTTCTCCCCACTCTCTCTCTCTCTCTCTCTCTCTCTCTCTCTCTCTCTCTCTTTCTCTCGCTCTTTTTCATTCAACCACATCTCCTCTCTTTCCATCTCCCTTCTTCATTCATGTCAAAATCTCACAAATATTTGACTTGACCTTGAGGTCTTTCACAGCTCTGTTTGATGAGTGACTTAGAACACAAATAAAAATATTTTCCATGCATCACTTTTTGAAGCACAGCACCAATAATATACATAAAAAAGCACAGTTGTACACAAAATGAACAACTGATACTAGTGGTAGGGTTTCGACAAGTCCCAAAGCAAAGAAGTCTATGTAGCGTTTGTGAACATCCTGAGGGACAATCATCACCACAACTAATGCACCATTTTTGCATTTTGATGTGCAATCTCCCATGTCAAATGCAACGTGAGTTGCACAAGTGTTGCACATCAAACCATGTTCAAGACAAATAGATCTAAAATCCCAACTTTTTTTTTTTTTTTTAATCAGTGTGATGTGCAGTTCTCCTGCAGCTTGCTTTGGATTTGACATGGAAAATTGCACACCAAACTGCAAAATAATGATTTCATTATGGTAATGTATTGGCCTTGAGACAGAACCATGTGCTGCATAGACCTCATTCCCAGAGAATGCAACAAAATGTCAATGCAATAGACTCCAGTTACCCACAGCTTCATCAAAGAATAGAGACTGTGTTAAATAAGTGGAGAATATCATTAACTCACTCTTCATGAAAGCAATCCAATGCACTCTGTTAACTTCACTCCCGGTGCATTTGGATGTGCTCCATTCTGATTTTGTTGGCTTTTACCCAGCTTGTTTGTTTTGCTTGCCATTTTGTACCAGCATTTTACAGTTGAGTCACCTCTCCCAGTCAGCTAACTAAGACAACTGATTCTTTATTTGCCACAACCTGAAAGTGAGGCACGAAATGGTGAATGACTGAGCAATGCCTATAGTTACAGTTATAGAAAAATGGATGTACAAAGTAAACAAAAAGTAAAAGCTTGTTGACTTCCCTGAACATTGATTCAGTTCAGTGTATCATCGATCTTCATATAGAACCAGCCAGGCTGACTATACGTCAGATACAAACATGGCCTGTCCTATGTGAAGACTGATGATATTTAAGGAAGCGATCTAGATCTATGTGTCTGAAAACAGCTCATAGCTTCACTTCATAGCATGCTCTAAGGGATCTTGTGACAGAAGAGTACCATGATTCACCTATCCAAATCAGCCAGTCAGGACAAACATCTACCATGGCCTGAGAGTGAGGCACGAAAGTGTGAGTAATGTTTATAGTAACTGATAAACAAGTGTTGTGACTGGCAAACTGGCTGTGAATCGAATTAAATGTGGGTTAAGGCTGATCTAGTTCAGACATGGTGAAAAGTCTTTTTTTAACTTTTCTGAAAGGTGAATTCCCTAAACATTGATGCCGTTCAGTGAAACTAAGGAAGAAATCTATCAATCAATTCAAAATAAGTTCAGATTCATCGTGTTTCAGAGCGTATGATATAAGACTATCATAATGTAAAAACCCATGATGAATGGTAGGAGATCTCATAGTGTAATGGTAGGAATAAAAACGTTGGAGAAATTATTTGAACAGATTCAGATGATGCAAACAGTCATAGAAAGATATAAAAATAAGTGAAAGTATATAAATCAAAGACATTATCCCCAGTGACATGGTGAATACAACCCCTTGACAATACTATGGTGAATACTGTTTTTGCAACTGGTGAACAAGAAAGTTCAACAAGAAACATCATAATAGCCTGGGCTTATTTATATTTACATACTCTTGCTACAACAGTAGCATTTTGCCAGCCATTTATAATACTCTGCCATTAGTCTGAGACATAGACAGTATGAGATATTTACAGTGAGGGAAGGGATGGAGCGGGATGCACGCAATACAATCCAAAGTCTTTATCTAGTGAATCCAGATGGCCTTCGAAAGAGTCTGGAGAGAGTGCACAGATGTTCTTTTTTTAAGCAGAGGCACTGTGCTAACATTCTGAGCATACTGAGACTTTGGCCAAAACTGAACTAATTTGGCATGTCTTTCAGAGGTCATGCCTTATATTGAAATACTGAATCAAAAGATATAAGATGTGCCAAATTAATTACCAACCCTTTCTGTGAAAATGTACAGTATGATCTCACAATCTCAAATGTCAAAAACCATTCTCGAAATCCACACACTTGCTGTCATGATCTGATATTTAGCCCCTTGTCTAGGTTATCACAAACTCGAACTTTCATGTAAAAAAAAAAAATATGGACCAGCATCCTTTGAGATCATACTAAAGTTAAGTAATTAAATGGACTTATCTCAAGGTTTTATTTGAGCCAAAGATTTGGTTTTTCATATTTCTCAAAACTGGAAAAATGAGATATATGCTACTTTGTTAACACAGTAACAACACAGCATTTCATAACCGTCCTCTGGATCATTTATAGTGATTTACTGTAGAGAAGGTGAACATCATTCTGTCTTGCTTGCTTGGCTACCTGTTGGAATGTAGAGGAGATATGGAGGGCAGTGGAGAGGGCTGTGGGACACCACCACCATTACTACTACCTCCCACAACTTTTGTATCAATAATGTCAGATATCAACAAATCTGTTGTATCGGCTTGATCAATGTCTTGTATCACGTGACTTCCTGGTGGGGTGAGCTCCCCTAACCTATGCCTCTTGGTGAGCCTTCTTCTCACCACCACTGGTTTTGGAGGTGGGGATATGGATCTCTTCGGGGGAGAGTTTGAATTGTCAAGAAAGGCGGCATTCAAGAGGTTTTTCCCATGCAATGTCATGGATTCTGAAGTCTTTGATTTCTGTGGATGCTTTAGGTAGTGTTGTGCATAGTTTTCTGACAATCTTGGCCTGTCTTGAGCACTGCGGAAAGGAATGAACTGTTTAGGTACAATTTTACTGACAGCTGGTGCTGGATGAGTGTTTGCTTTTGGGTTGTTGGTGCTACTGCTAGCAGGCGCATGTGCTTGGCCCTTTTCTCCTGCCTTACTTGGTGTGGTTTGGTCCATAGATTTTCCCAAACCTCTTCGAGAAAGCAGTTTGTTGTTTGGAATGTACCGACGAGTGTGGCTAGAATAGTTGATGTTGCTTTCATTGTTGTTGCTGTCTCTGATGATGACATTCTCTTGCTGTTGAGATCCTGAAGTGGCTACCTTGTGGAACTTGTAACGGGCATCCAAGTTCACGTCCACAGAGGCTTTGCTGCCATTCTGCTCAGAAACAATGGATGTGATCTCATTTTTCCCATGTCTTGGTGTGTGTGGTGTCATCATTGTTGAAGGTGGCAATGTCCTGCTCTTTGACTCGCTCTCTAAATGAGCAAAATTAAACCTGCAGTCTCGCAGAAGAGTAATGTCATTCTTTTCTACATTAATCTTGGCATTCTGGGTCAATTTCTCTACCAAGCTTCGACCCAGATCTTTGTGATCATTGGCTCTTGGCATAGTGGTTACACCAAGCGCAGTGTTGCCTTTAGAGAGTGGTTCTCTCAGTGGTCGTTGTGGAGGATGCCTGACAGTGAAAGCACTGGGTGCCTTGGCCATACTGCTGGATCTTGAGACTTCAGAGAATGTTGGAGAGTCTCGCAAGTTTTCAGCATTGTTTGTGGCGACTGAGTCGTGCTTGGTTAGAGGATTCCTGTTCTCTTTCTTGTCGCTGTCATCATCTGTCAGATACATGAGGAGATAGTGATAGAAATTGTAAAAGAAAGGTTTTATTTGTTTCTTCAATCTGAAAAAAACAAGGCTTATTTTGGCAACTGCTAAATGTTAGGTAAAGTTTGGAAGGGCTAAGTCTAAGATAACTTATTCTCAATATCAGTAAGTTTTCTATCTGTGTCAGACTGATTTGCAGCAAAATGTGACATAATTTACAGCCAATTTTGGCTGCGCCCAGCTTATGAAGGTAAATCATAGCTCAGTATTTTCATAAAATAGACTAACATATTCTGTGTTAGATGACTCTGTTTATGATTTTTTTTTCGTTTTTGGAATTATTTGATGTATTTGGAGAATATTATGCAATGTGGAAAGTATAGTACAGCTGTACATTCAAAATTATTTTGATCACATTAAAACAAATCTCTGCCTGGATCCAACCCCCATTCCACCATCATCTCCCAGATCCCCTCACCCCCCCCCCTCCACCACCACCACTTAGAATGTATTCATCTAGTCATCATTTGTGAATCAAATTTATGCCCTTACAATGCTGTTGTGTATTAAAGGTCCATCTCTTGCAGTTCTCACTACATGTACTCACTGTTTGACCTCTCTGTTCCAATACCAGAGTCTTTCTTGCTGTTGTTGGTGGTCGTGGTGGTGTCAGTGCCGTCTGTGGCTACTGATGACTGCAACCTTGGGGTGGGTGAGGTATTCCCTTGGGCAGAGCTCTGCTGTGGTACACCCTTCTTCAGCTTATTTCGCATATCCTGTGAGATCATGTCAACAAAACTTTAATAATTAACCCTTCTTGTCAGTGGCAATGGAAAATTTGAAGTGAATTCTGGTTGTTTACAATGGAAATTGGAAGAATGGTAGTTTTCCAGAAAGAAATAATAGTTTTATAGAAGAAAATTGGTTCTCTGGAATCAAAGAGTGGTTTTCAGCAAAAAAAACCAGTGATTTTCTAAAACCTGACATGATTGATTGTTTAATGAAAATGAGACAGCAAAATATTTACAGATGCATTTCTTAGTTCACCACCAAAGACATAATCAATCATGATAATGCTGACCTATTACATTCCTATTATAGAACAGTTTGGCATTAAAAGAAGAAAGCTTGTTATTGACTAGCACATCAGTCTCATGACATTTTCACTACTTGTTTCTTCTCACTGCATGCCCTGTGCAAACATCATTCTGACTCTGTCTATTCACTACCTATATCTACAGCCAAGTGCCAAACTTCTACCACTTGATCATGCCAATGGATCTGCCATTCCAAACAAACCTGCAAGTGAAGGGTGATGCGACCACCTTCACTTTTTGATGTTGACATTGCTGGAACTTGACCTGTTGCTCTCAGTTCGGCCTTGTGGCGGTGGAGTCTGTCCAGGTACAAGTGATAAGTGGCACAAGCTGAGGAAGAGTATGGATACATTCACAAGAGATTGGTCACTCAGAGGACTGCTTCTATAAGCCAGTTCATCTGCTGTTCAGTGCTGCAACAATAGCTGAAGTAATGTATTTGTTTAATTACTTTTCTTGAAACATATCTATATTAATGAAACGCTTCAGCCAAATTTGTGTCACAGATTTCTTGAGGACTACGTAACATAAAAACATGCGGTTTTCACCTAAATTCGTAAAAAAAATACACAAAAGATAACTATACACATCAGTCCTCTTTTTTTTTTTAACCTATTTTTAAAAAAAGACTGTGTATAGCAACAAAATACAATCTCCGATAGCTCTTTTCAATCCGCCCGATTCGCCAATCGTTCAACTTTTTCACGGAGTCTAATGCATTCATCTATGAGTATGATGCCTTTCGGAGCGTTAGGTATTCTTTCGCCGCTGGTGCGTTGCCTGCCTGCCCATTTGTAAAATGGGGTGTTAGTCTTGTAGCATTATAAATGATTATGTTTGAATTTACTTCACAATAAAGCTATTTTAAAACATTCAATGGTGAAACTGAGCATTTGGATATTGAAGTTGGCTGTACCAGTCATGTCATAAAATGGTCCATGGAAAAAGGTTCACAACGATAAGTGGTCTTGTTCGACAAGGTTTACTATAGTATGTCCTCTCATCAAGCTCTATGTGTTTTATAGTGAACTGAGGAAATGACAGATTTCAGGAGTTTAAAATTGAAACTGAATACATAATTGTGCAACACAGTATGTTTCTCTTAGAAATCACTTAGATCAGTTTTGGTTCATGGAAAACAAAAAATGTTACTCATCATTAAATAATCATTGCCTGCATGCACAGGTACATAGAGGATGAAAAGAGCAATAATAAAGCTATCAACATTAAGCATGTCAGTTTCTCATCTCTACCGGTCTTCAGTCTCATTTTTAAAGCCAAATGATGACACTTATTCAGACCAGACCTGCAGGACAGCATGACATAAGAAGAATGTGTAAAATTAATTGGTAGTTGCTTGTTGTTGTTGATATAGTTGTTGTTAAGTTAGTTGTTTTTTGTCATCATCATTCCTGCTGTTGTTTGACATAACCCACCTGGACTGGGGGTATTGCAGGTAACAAACTTGATAACCTCTCCCATTCGAAAGCCAAGATTTTCTGACATGTGACTCAGGATATCAGCATCCAGGTCAGCAGTTTTCATCTTGTTGGGACAAGGGTGCCGCAGCACGGGCTTGTTGCCTGTCACAGAAGAAATAAATACACAAGCTTTGTGTAATAGGTCATTTAAAATAATCTTCTTATATATGGTACTGTTTTATTGAAATTAATGATCAAGAACATTGAAATCTATTAAGACTTGCAATCAGATTGCAAGGGTTACTGCTATGTTTATTGGCTTTATTTCCACACTGACACAAATGAATAAACAATAACACACCATTACCAGGTAAACCCTATATGATAAATAGGTATATCAGAATCTGATGAGTCACATCAGAGGTAGTGGACATAGCTTCATTCAAAGAGAGCAAAGAAAAAAGCAAACTCTGCACATAAAGGGGACTAGGGTTTTTGTAGTATGCATTTGTAGTATGCAGTGATATTCTTGTAAATACATGTAAAAGACAGGGGAAGTTATAACGCCACTGCAGTAAATTTATAGTTCCACACTTGCCAGTTATGACTAGATGGTAATGAAATCTAGCTGTGACAGTACTGTTATGGTGCATAAGGTCCACTGGAAATTGCATTAGCAAAGCGGGTAAAATACATTCATAACACTTTCTCATGAAAAAAATTAATGACTTTTCATCCAGGTTCAAATTCTGACCATAAATGATTTTTCTGTCATGTTGACAGCTAATGGGCCTAATATGTCAGGGCGAAATAATTCAGAGGTTGATCAGGATACATTCCCAGTTATCTTGTGAGACAATGCTCTTTGTAAGTGGTGATGATGACATGATGAAGTCAGTAATGATACTGGTGGTTGTGGTTGTGGTTGTGATGGTGATGACGGTGGTAATGTTGCTGACAGTATGATTGTGGAAGTGCCTATGGTGATGTTGGTGACACGGAAGAATGTTCTGTTGCTGGTGGCAGCAGGGGTGATAAATACAATGACAGTCATGATGACGATGATGATGATGATAATGATCTAAGAGTTATTTGTGTCTGTTCAAGCTTTTTAATTTTCATGACTATTAATCACAGTAGTTTTTTTCTTCTTGTGCCATTTCATTCTTAGTTCATTGATTTTCTGCATCTGAAGAAGGACGTCAGTTCGAAAATTTATGTATTAAATTTGTTAAATTGTTATAGTTTTCTTTCTTTACTTATTTATATCCAGTGCGGATAAATGTTTTGCAAATAATGATGAAGATAATGATGATGACGACGATGATATTTATGTTCCCTCATGAAGGACAAATATCCAAAAATTTGAAAGTTTAATTAAATTTGTCATGCCACAGTTTTGAGAGTTTTTTTATATTTTGGATAATGATGATGATGATGATGTTGTGCTGACCTTGCATAAGCCAAGGATGATTGAGAGCTTCCACAATTGTGACTCGCCGTATGGGATCTGGATTGAGAAACTTGCATAACAAGTCCCTACACTCTGTGGGGAAAACAAAGATCAGACAATCAAAAAGAAGTCATTATTAACTTTATCATATCTCTGTAATGGTAGGCTATTTAAAAAAAAGGAAAGAGACAGGCAATGTGGAAACAGTAGGTGGTGGGAACAGACAGCTTCCAGAAGCTGAGTTATCTACTGAGGTGGACTGAGTACACATAGGGTTGCCCAACACGCACCATGATATTGATCCAGCACCCAAGTAATCATAGCATTTAGATTTTTCAATCTGATACTTCTCCTCTACTATAAGTTGAAGTTTATTTTATTCCAGTTTATTGCAAGCAACGTTTATATTGTTATTGATGTGCAAAGTACTGAAACCCAAAATGCTTCTGTCAGTAGGACTATGCTGTGATACAAGAGGACATAGTCTAACACAAGATGGTGTTGTAAAATATTCAGCTTCCTCTCTGGTGAATATTTGAGTCATTGCCAAAATGTGCAGCTAACTGCTGTGTGCAAGACCAACATTAAAGTGACAGCTTATCAAATCTCTCTCTCTCTCTCTTTTGTCTCTTTCCTTCTCCCTCTCTCTTTGTCTCTCTCTCTCTCTCTCTCTTTCTCTCTTCTCTTTTTGATGCAATTCTTCATCCTCAGTAGTTTTCTCACCCCTTGATAAGTCATCTGGCACCGGGTTCATCTGCCGGTCTCTCATCTTGGCATACAAAGCTCTGATGTTGAAGGGATCCACTGTGAAGGGCAGCCCTCCTGTCAGCATAGCGTACATGTTGACGCCTCTGAAAACATCCATATGTAGAGAAAATTTAAGATCTTTTGACTGGAAAATAATAAATATTAGAGGGGGGGATTGTAGGGAGGTGATAAGACCTACACTACTTAAAATTTTACTGTTAATACATATCAAGCTACTGTTCCTTTACAGTGCCAGCCATATGGCCAGCAAGGTTACACATTTGATTTGTTGGCGATGCAACTCTCCCTGTCAACTCTGCTTGTCATGATGCGAAGATACACGCTGTCTCTTTTTTTTTTAATTTGCCATAAAAACATTTCACTTGTGTTCTCTCATATTGTGACAAATGTCTTATGCCATAAGTTTGGAAAAGCAGTACCGCACTGCTTCAAACATCATCAAAAAAAAAAAAAAACCAACTCAACAATGGCAATGCTGTTTAACTTACAACCTCCATATCCCACTTACATGCTCCATAAATCCACTTGCAGTCCATACTTCTCGTGGTTCAACAACTCAGGGGCGGCGTAGGCGGGACTGCCACACTGGGTCACACAGAACTCCTCGGCACGCGCCCCTTCCGGTGAGTTCGCCACTTTGATATGGTTGCTCAGACCGAAATCTGAAGAAAGGTGACATCAGTGCCGGTATTTCAGAATGACTCGAATTTATTGGGAGACATGGTCATTCCTCAGAGTTGTTACATATAAAACTTGATGCGCAACTCATCACCATATGTGTATTGAAGTTTTCTATGCAAAATTGCACACCAAAGTGTTGAATGGTAGATATTTCTCCATTAAGGGTGATGATCTTAGAACAACTTTAAATTTCAACAGCACCATCAGTTATCTGACTAGTGGCACCAGACTGCACCAATTCCCCTTAGACATCTCTGAAATAATGTTCATACATGAGCACGTCTGGAATTTCTGTCATGACACAAAGTTACTTTTTTTCACATCAAAAGGACAAATGTGTTCTCAGCTCCGTAGTTCTGAGTCTAGACAGTAGATTAAAAAAAAAAAAGCCAGTCCATGTGCGAATATGCACCTAGATATCTAACAGATATGGGTGAAATCTCTCATCCTATAAATATGATTGTTTGTTTTAAAATCGCCACCTGTAATTGAAAAAAAATGCACCATTTAGCACTTTGGTGTGCAATTTTGCATAGAATCTCCTCTATACTCATAGTGGTGAACTGCGCACCACGTTTTCTTCACTGCAGCTTCCGAGAAAGGTATGTGTCTCCCTATGGTCAATCTCCACAATGATACCACGACATCAGTGACATCATTGGGTTTGTCACAGCTACAGTAAATAAAATTATTTTGCCTTGCCATTAAAGCGAAGTTACGGCGGTTAAACTTGAGGTAAATGAGGGTTTATGCATGAACCTAAACAGGAAGTAAAGGCGTCTACCCAGACATGGCCACATCTTTTCTTTCCCCTTGCAGTCACAGTTCATAAAATTTCTATTCTCCTCTCTCCTATTTATTTTCTACCGCCTAAGAACAACTCAAACAGATGTTTCCTCACAGTCACAGGTCATACCTATCAGTTTAATATTCTTGTTACTGTCCAGCAGTAAATTCTCAATCTTCAAGTCCCTGGGGAGAAGAAATAAACAATTAGATCTAGTTTAATAATGACCATGACTAGGGAAAATATGGCGCTTCTTTTGTGGGCAGGTAAAAGATACACCTTCATCTGGTCTTAATGTGCTACAGTCGGTCTAAGTCATATCTGCACTGTGCAGCCTAACAATTTACCTTTCCGAAAATTGAGTGTTGTTATCCTAGCCATGCCTGGCCACCGAGACAGTGTCATGTCAAGTTTTGGACAAAATGGCGGTAAATTTTTTAGAATGGCTGCATTGCTAAAAGCCATTTTTTTTAATTTTAGAGTTTAACATGATGACGCCAGAATTGCCAGGGAATACGAAATTTTCTAACAAGTGACTTTATCAGTATATCACAGTGCAGGCGGGTGGGCTTGGAGAAGCGATGGGGGAAAGATTTCAGGTCGCCTAAATAATATTCTTGTGTCCATGGGTTGTTTGAAGTGGCAAGAAAGCTCAAAGCACTATTTTTTTTAGTATGTTGGTATCACTTCAGTCTTCGTCACCAGCACCAGCATTGCAGAATGAGTTCCCCAAACAATCATCTTCGTTCTTTGTCTTCTGCAGAGCGTCTTAGGTCAGATTTCGATTTTCAACACAAGAGAAAGAGCGATAGACCTGGGCTGGTGTCACGCATGGCTAGTTGTGGAAGACCAGGTTCATTAAATATTGAATGCTGATCTACAATAACAAAGGGCCGAGGACCGAGATGAGAGAGAGAGAGAGAGAGAGAGAGAGAGAGAGAGAGAGAGAGAGTTCGGTCTATTCGAGCGTGCTGTAAAAGACCTGAAACAGGGTGTTGAATTTCACGCTGTTAGAAAGCATGCAGCCAAATTTAGGAGGAGGTAGGCCTAATTCATATTGTGCTTTTACTTTTTAGGTTGATAATGTTTCCAGTAAATCGAGCTGAAGAAGCCATTAACATTTATTTAAAAAGAAATGTGAAAAACAAGTTACGAGGCCATTACAAACTTCAATAAATATCCATCATCGTGAAAGATCAGTTTGAGCTGGAATGCCAAACCTCATATTACTTAGTGCTATAAATTGTGTCCTTCCTGCCAGGAATAGTATCCGGTCCCTTCAGTTAAAAAAAATGATGCTATCCAGTATACTGCTGTGGCACCAGATTGTTTCTACTCCATCCTATCTAAGACGAAAGATCCCTCACCCATACTCTCTGTATCTGGCTTTGAGAAGACTAGAGATGCATTAAGTACAACTTCATATTATTAAGGCAGCGAATACTTTTAAAGTCCCAGACAGAACAGATTAAAGCTGCATCGTCCAATCCTTAACCCCAGAAGACAAGATCTGTCAACAAAACACTGTAGACACTGTCTCAACTCAGAGGATTTTCTTTGATCTTTCATATCCTAAACCTTTTATCTCATAATTCTTCCCTGTAGCATTTGTTTCTCTCTCTCTCTCTCTCTCTCTCTCTCTCTCTCTCTCTCTCNTCTCTCTCTCTCTCTCTCTCTCTCTCTCTCTCTCTCTCTCTCTCTCTCTCTCTCTCTCTCAGAAAATTAGCGCTCTGCAAAGGTTCTCTGCAATATGAACTGTTGAATTTCGGGAAAAACTGGACTCCCATCTAAAATATGGGGTTATATTCAAATGGGTGCAGTGTCCCAGCAAGTGTTGTCTCCTCTCCCTTGGTGACCCCGGTCGGGTCTTTAAGTGTCTGCTGAAGGCTGGTTTCAAACACAGTCACAGCAACGAAACAAAACATTTTTACAGTACCCTGTGGCGTCCTGATGGAAACCCACACCAAAAGGGAGTTACCTTACAATAGCCATTTATTTAGATGAGTTCGACCAGGACGGTAAACCTATTAATAATTCACTGTAGCAGAGGCTTCGTTGAAACAACACGAGCCCAAGAGAATAAGCTGGATGCGAGTATGTAATGTTATAAAACATCTTGTATAACATTTTCACGTTATAGCAAAAGTCCTGTAATATCCGTCCTACACTCCGACACCACAATATGAACGTTCTGACATAACAAGGAATCATCCCTTGTCATTATTTTTATTGTAATCCGCAAGATTGTCATCATTATATAATTTTCATTTAGATGCACAGCACAGCGAAATATAAGCTGATTCACTGTTTTTTTGTCATTTCTGTTATCATTGTCACAATTATGTAAAATGTAACTTTGCACTTTGCAAACTGCGTGTAACGGGAAGGACACTGACTGGAATCTAAAACTGTAGGTATAACCATAGGGATTACAGATTATATTCAGAATTGTAGTTTCTTCCTCACTTTAAGAACAAAACGGCGTTCTTATCATCATCATCATCATCATCATCATCATCATCATCATCATTTAAAACTAGAAAAATTAAAAGCTCAACCTTAATTCAGGGAATTTATTAAAAATCTAGTAAAGAATTAAGATCGAAAATGGCATCTAAACGGCTCTAAGGCCTTTATCAATAGAAAAATCATCATCATCATCATCATTTAAAGCTGAGAAAAATTAAAAGCTCAACCTTAATTCAAGGAATTTATTAAACATCTAGTAAAGAATTAAGACCGAAAATCATCATCATCATCATCATGATATGGAACACATTTTAAGAAAAAAATAAAACGTTCTGTCCAAACCAGCGGAGAATTAGGAAATATATTTTAATATTTAAAATATAAAATGCATTGATATAATGATATCAAATAATTACGAATTTCTGCATCATCATCATCATTTTTTAAAAAAGATTTTTATTCACCTCTGTACAGTGGACGGATGTGGGTGACGCCCATCCCATATCTGTCCTTCAATAACAATAGAAAAACTCGCCCCTGAATATGGACATATGTACATGAGGTTTCACCACCAGTCATGGTTCTCAGGAGTGATCTGTCAATCATTATTTCATCCTAAAGTGTCAGTAGAATCCACTTAAACCGTGATTAAAAATTAATTTTCACAGGAGTTCCTGTTTCGTCAGACTAAGAAGTGAAATGAATTGGCATCATCCTCACCGTCATCATCATCATCATCATCATCATCATCACATAATGACTTTAATCTTCCTTGATATGTTCATCACCTTCGACTACAACAACAAAGACAGTGACTGCAGGTACCTGTGTATGATCCCTAGCCTGTGCAGGTAGTCAACGGCCGAGGCAATCTGTCGGATAAACTTGCTCACTTCGCTCTCCGGGAGCCTCTTGCGAGCACTGATGTACTCCATTAGGTCACCGCCCCTGATAGGAGGGAGGGATGGAGTGAGGGGAGGAAGTCAGCCAGTCAGTCAGTCAGTCAGTAACCCATCCAGTCAGCCAACCAGATGACCAGCCGGCGTAACAAATATATGTAAAATATCTCTATAACATTCACTCACTCTTTCTCACTCGGTTTCCATACTCTCTCATCGTTGTAACGAAAGAGGTGCATCGACAAACTTAGAGATATAAAAACATAGACTGTCCGTAACTAGAAACTCCAATAAAGCTCACTTCCAGGTTAAACAATCTACAAATAGTAGAAGTGGCATTGCCTCCTTAAATCTCCCTTCTTGAGGTAAGAGATGCATCAACTAACAACAGCCAATAAAAACAGACCACATCAGCCGACCTTATTTCTCTGACAATGGAAAAGTAGAAATCGAATGTAACAATTGCTGAAGTTGTGGCTTGCGCTACTCGCATTTTTAAGCGTGCATGCATAATAAGTGAGAATAGTCTATTTATAGAGGAGTTCTTACGTGCACAACTCTGTGACGAGGTAGTAGGAGTTGTCTGTTTCCATGACTTCGAAAAGGGCGACAACATTAGGATGTCTGACCATCTGGAGTAGCTTCCCTTCGCGACGCAGATTTTTCCGGACATAGTTGTCAGTCTTCGCCCGCTTCTTGTCGATGACCTTTACTGCGACCTAGATACACAAGGACGACACATGGTGAAGGTCAAGCATAAAATATTAAATTTTTTTTATTTCTTAAGGTAAGCTTGATGCAAGGATATATGGATAAAATGTTTTTTTTTAAATATACAAGACAGCGGAAAAGGATATTAGAAGTCACTGGGGAAATCGGGAGCAGGGAATGAGGGAGAGGGAGAACCATTTGGTTTCCAAGGTTCAGCAAATAAAATTTTGTCCCTCTTTAAATCCTACAAACCAAACATGTGATTAATTAAGTTCGAAACGTGCAGAGCTAGTGCTGTGAATTGTGTGTATGCATTTCAAAGGCATCCATTATTAACGGGTTCGCAGTGTAGTTCAAAAAAAGTTTGGATAAAAGATTTGCGTGATACTATCATTATTGACTTTGATTGCGTACAGAGATAAAACGCTATCACCTGTATTCACTGGAATTAATTGGATAAGAGGTAAACAGAATTAAATGTGCTCATGTATGTGGTTACGAAATAACTGATGCTTTTAAGCAAACGAGTGACACACTCTCTCTCTCTCTCTCTTTCTCTCTCTCTCTCTCTCTCTCTCTCTCTCTCTCTCTCTCTCTCTCTCTCTCTCTTGTTTGATATCATCGGTTAACGGTAACATGTGTCTATGTAGGACATACCCGTAGCCACGTGACTAGTTAATACGTCATTACTCATGCACTAGATGCACTGCTATAATGGTCCGTGACAGATCCGAACTTGAAAATAAAAAGCTCTCTACTGTCGGTTATATCCACACTAATGCAGTAGGAATAATAGGCAGAACCAAAACATCGTGTAACTCAATGGAAATAAACACATTTGTATTCATCCAGCCCGTTCATATCGATCTTCTCAGATTATCTGCATGAAGAATCAGTACCCGTGACACTTAAAACTGGAATATCGACTCTAGCGGCACCCACGATTATCCTTCATATCATTTCCATTGGCAGAAAAAGTATCGAGTACATTCTTTCTGGTATCGTATCGCCAGTACAGAAGTTCAATCATTTGAGTGCGTGTGAACAATGAGTTATTCAAACCATTAATCCGATTCTTTTCAGATTGGCCTCGGGTACGCAAGAGGGCGTGAGACAATCAACATAGGACACGCCCTTAAACAGTTATACAAACGAGCTGCAACATATCACCGCGATCTACATGGCCGTATACATAATCCGTAGGTTAGTTAAAGTATTGCGTTGACCACAGTGATCATTATTTTTGTTTTAGGAGTTCCCCTGTGGTTACCGCTGTGAGTCAATTAAAGTAAGGAGGACAATGAATGTACGACGATATTTTGAAAACAAAGTCGGGTCACTTTTCAAGCAATACAGAAATAGCAAGCTACAGCCAGATCTAGGTCATGTTCTCGCTCTTTATTGATGATGAGGAAACGCTCGTTCACCAGCCACCATTCATTGTCTTGGGCATAAAAACAACAGAAGAATATTAGATGGCTGAACACGGGTGTAAAACTCGAGTGTGGATATTATTTTCATTAGTATGGTTTGTTTTTTTTTGGTCGCAGAGAATATAAGAAGTGTGTGTGTGTGTGTGTGTGTGTGCGTGCGTGCGTGCGTGCGTGCGTGCGTGCGAGCGTGCGTGCGTGTGTGTGTGTGTGTGTGTGTGTGTGAGAGAGAGAGAGAGAGAGAGAGAAAGAGTATGAGAGAGAGGAGAAAGAGTATAATAGTGAGTGAGTGAGAGAGAGAGAGAGAGAGAGTAGAGAGAGGGAGAGAGTAGAGAGAGAGTAGAGAGAGAGAGTGAGTGAGTGAGAGACATAGAGAAATGAGGACAAGGAGAGAATGACCTGATTGGCCTATCCGGACCAGGTCAAATAATCTCACATTTGCCATGGTCTGAAGTAAGTCTTGAAAGCAGGATTGACTGAATAATGCCTATAGTTACTGATAATCAAGTGTTGTGATTGGATAACAGAGCTGCAAAGTAAATCGAAAGTGGGCGTCGGTTGGCCTAGTTTAGTCAGGTGGAAAAAGTTTTCAGCTTTTCGAAAAAGGTCAGTTATTGAGAACCCTCTTATTGTTGCATGCTCCTATGCATTAGGATTTTGTTTGAATTAAAAACAAAAAAAAAGACAAGTATTGTTATTGGTATTATTGTCACATATTTTTACAGAACATTCTAAAGGCCTCACAGTGCTAATATTT
>JAWQUT010000046.1:2307059-2326434 GCA_033807755.1 Ellobium chinense | reverse complement strand
AAAAAAAAAAATTACTTTGAGGGGGACAAACACTGATAATTACTACTCTGATCGATGATGAGTTTCCAATCAGTGCTAAGGTTAAGTAGGTCTCTAGCAGATTAGGGCTGTGTATCAAAATGTCACTCTGGGCTTGAGAAGAACTTTGAACTTGATTAGTCTATTGAAATCAAATGAAGCAATTTTGAGTACAGATTGGCCTAATTTTGATGGGTCAGCACTATCGCTCAATTTAACAAGAACATCTCTATCTCTTTATCCTCATTCTGTTGATCCTTCTCTTTCATTTTTCTTTGCTGTCTGTCTTTCTCTCTCTCTCTCTCTCTCTCTCTCTCTCTCTCTCTCTCTTTCTCTCTCTCTCTCTCTCTCTTCCTTATTGGCAGTTATATTATCATCACGCTAGTGATCCGTGCCTGTAAAGGACAGTGGCACTGCGTACTCTCGGGGAAGTTGAGAAAGTCATTAGATGATCAGGCAAACTAGAGCAGTAGTGTGAAATCAAATGAGCTGGTATTAGCCTGGATACGCGACTTAAAAACCGGATTATTCTCTCACATACTGTCTTTCTCGCCTTTCCCTCTGGCACAAGTATTTTCACTTTTTTCTCAAAATTTCCATAATGTAGAAGAAAGTGAGATAAGCCCTTATCATAAGAGTGCTGAATACACAAGGCCGATGATACAAATGAAACCTTTGACAATTTCTCAAGCTTTAGTGGATGTTATGCCCAGAGTCTCGAAAACAAACTGTATCCTGGATGTATTTTAAATTAAAAAAAAAAACCAGATAAAAGCACACGGCGATCTCGCACTTTAGTAATTCTAAGGTGTATTAATCGATAAATAATTTGTCTTGTCATATTGAACAGCTGACGGGATATTGCACAATATCTATATCATTCAGTTTGTCAGAATGAAAACATACTATCTAGAATTAATATAAACTGTGTGATTCACTTTCACCAAAACATCTCTCTTGATAACATTGGCTCTAAGCTGGAGAAAGTGTCTCTCTTGATAACAGTGGCATTAAAGCGGAGACAGTTTCACTCTTGATAACACTGGCTCTATACTGGAGTGAGTGTCTCTCTTGATAACATTGGCTCTAAACCGGAGTGAGTGTCTCTCTTAATAACATTGGCTCTAAACCGGAGTGAGTGTCTATCATGATAACATTGGCTCTACACCGAAGTAAGTGTCTCTCTTGATAACATTGGCTCTAAACCGGAGTGAGTGTCTCTCTTAATAACACTGGCTCTAAACCGGAAAGAGTCTCTCTTTTGGTAACACTGGCTTTAAATCGAAGAGAGTGTCTCTTTTGATAACATTAGCTCTAC
Source organism: Ellobium chinense (assembly GCA_033807755.1). NCBI lineage: Eukaryota > Metazoa > Mollusca > Gastropoda > Ellobiida > Ellobiidae > Ellobium > Ellobium chinense. The sequence continues at coordinate 2,325,098 of JAWQUT010000046.1, read as the reverse complement.
ACCGGACAGATGTATATGTACACAATGGAAATGATGGTGCTCAGCTAATGCCTTTACTCATAAGCAATGATGATGTTGATAAGTAAGATGATGAATATTGAGATGAAAGAATCGCTGGTGATGTAACTGCCAAGCCATCAAGTCCACCGGCTGAGAGGACGAAGAGACACGATAATTATCATGCCAGTTAATATTATTGCCAATAAATCCTACCCTTATCTAACATCTTGTCAACAACAGGAGACCGCAACTACTGTCCAAGATTATGCAGTATAGTTAGTACTGATGATTATATAGACAGCTAATGAGCTCCCACATCGTCATTATTATTGACCTTAGAATGATAATAATCACTTATATTTTTCTGTTTTCTTTACATTGCCCTTGATCTGTAAGGTCATGTCCGACAAATTTAGTCAAATACAATATTTGGTATAACTTTGTGAAGACTGTTAGATCAGTTCGCAAATTTGCAATATGCAATAGACATGTGTCTATTATGCCCCATTTGGAAACCATTATTGAAATCGGGGTAAGAAAGACATCTATATAATACCGAAAATACACTAGGTAGAACATTTCTTTCTGTTCACCACCTTCAAAAATGAGGATCGAACACAGGACCCTGGGTTCTCAAACCCAGTTTTCTAACCACTGAAGTATCGAGTCGTTGGAGTTTATGGCTTTATCAAACTAGAATATAGAATGGAACAAGTAGCAAAGGACTAATCGCTACTTATCCGACCCTGCCACCAGTCTACTGTAGACAGCATATTCGCAGCCGGTTCTAACGACAATATATTATAATAGAATGCATGTAAGAGCTCATAAACGTATGGATTTGACAACATTTAACAGCTTGCGCATTAACGATGGCATCTCTTACCGTCATATGAATTGCATTAACTCTGTCTGTTGAGCGCTACAAAGGGTGCATACAGCACCGATGCAGTAACGGTGCTAACAAATATCCCATCGTCAATGCGCAAGCTCTGTATTTTCAGGATGTATATAATAATATGTCTTTTTAACTCAATTAAAAAGGATGCACACCACTCCACAAAATCATCTGCACACACCGCTTTTGATATACAGTAAAGGGCCTTGATATACAGTATAATATAAGCAACTCAGTTCAGGTCTCACTAAACTGGAAGATGAAGTCAGTCCTAGTCTCAAAAATGCAAGTCGTTCAGGTAAACCCAAAGATCATTAAAACCACTTTCAGAGCTGCCCTCCGCACGGCCTACACATCTCATGTCTGGGCCCAGAAGAACCTGCAGGTTTATTTGCTATGCAGAACTAATGATGCCGACCGGGGAGATCCTTAGCCAGTTGCCATGGGTGACCCTCAATGCCATCCAAACATCGTCCTCTGTCTAGCCCTCACAATGCAAATTACTTTCAAGTCGTAGACGTAGATTTTCTTACTGAGGACGTCCATTTCACTTTACTGAGAGCAAAAACTATCTTAACTACCATTTTTGGCGAAATTGAGCTAAGCTTGTCATGGATATCGAAGGTTTGCTTTGCACAATACTCAACACGGTTTTGTTCCATTTTTTTAATATCAACACATATAATGCCATCACATGTTATGATAGTTACTTTCACTCCAGGAGCAAACTTTGACTCAACTTTTCACAAAACAATGATGATAGCATTTAAGATGAATTTGCTCTCAGTGCACCCGCCGTGTCGTTGTAATTTAAATGTAAGTTTAACGGACTCTGTTTAATTACCAAATGTTTTAACAACAAATTGGAAAATCAATTAACGTCTTGAATCTTCAATTCCGATTCTTCTTTAAGATTTTTCATCTAATGGCCACAAAGAATGAGCCAGTTCATGCCTAAATATCACAGAAAGATGATGGTATCTTTGTTCCTCAAGCTTGTTGAGACAGCACCATTCCTTCCTTTGAGGTAATGATAAATAATCTAACGATTACTTTTCACAACTGAATTTGAATGTAGTTGGCAAGATGTCATTATATTCTACTGGCACTGAATCATTAAAATCGATAATATAATGAACAACTTACTGTAAAGCTTGTGTCACTGGAAATCTTCATTTTTACTTTTCTTTGACAGCTGGCAGCGGTGTCAAGTTTGCAGGGTTTTATTTCTTTCTAATAAAGTATAAACATGATGCCACTGATAAAGATTCCTGGACATCTACATCTTAATACCTTTGTGTTTGTCAAGATGTCACATTAAACTAGTCATGACAGGCACCGACCATCTATGCACAACACAAAAAGAGAAAATCTAATGCCCCGATCATCAAACCAGTCTCTATTCATTATCTTTTTCCTTAACGAATACACCGAACAAAAATATTAACAAAATGATAAATGTCTAGAATTGCGTGTATTATATTGCTTTCTATAACTTGCCAGGACATAAGACTGGTATTACCCCACGTATACGCTGGTTACTGCACTCAATAAAGTTGTGAACGGGGTGCCGCATTAATTTACTCTGATACCTGCTTCATATCACAGATTACGTAGACCTACCTTTCACAGGCCACATCTTCTGACTTCCTAACTGTTCTCTCCTACCGTAGCCAGCTCCATCGTGACACTAATTCTTGCACTGTGATGCTCACTTACTCTATCTGTAATCCACGTGTAACATTGATTATTCCTGGTCGATGCGCGAGAGGGAGAGGATCAAGGGATATCCAGGGCACGAGGGTGTCTTTACTACCTGTCGCAGGGATTCTCAACCTGAGACTCGTGTGCCCCTACGGATGTGTGCAACCGAAGTGTCCGAGGTACGCAAAATGATGAGAATGATTGTGATAATGCGGTTTACAATTTATCCAGGCTGATACCTACTTGCGCGACTTGACACTGGAGTAGGGATGATAATAAGATAAGAATAAAGATGATAATAATACAATAATGGGCAACCAAGTTAGCAAGTCAGCAGATCAGATCATTCGCTACCTATCTTAACTTCCTGGGGCACAAACAATGGCTATTGCCCTTAACACGCGCTGAACAGTAGCAATCTGGCAACTTCTCTCTCTCTCTCTCTCTCTCNAACTAATGATGCCGACCGGGGAGATCTTTAGCCAGTTGCCATGGGTGACCCTCAATGCCATCCAAACAGCGTCCTCTTTCTAGCCCTCACAATGCAAATTACTTTCAAGTCATAGGCGTCGGTTTTCTTACTGAGGACGTCCATTTCACTTTATTGATAGCAAAAACTATCTTAACTACCATTTTTGGCGAAATTGAGCTAAGCCTGTCATGGGTATCGAAGGTTTGCTTTGCACAATACTCAACACGGATTTGTTCCATTGTTTTTATATCTACACATATAGTGTCATCACATGTCATGATAGTTACTTTCACTCCAGGAGCAAACTTTGACTCAACTCTTCACAAAACAATGATGATAGCATTCAAGATGAATTTGCCTCGTGTCGTTGTAATTTAAATGTAAGTTTAACGGACTCTGTTTGATTACCAAATGTTTTAACAACAAATTGGAAAATCAATTAACGTCTTGAATCTTCAATTCCGAATCTTCTTTAAGATTTTTCATCTAATGGCCACAAAGAATGAGCCAATTTAAGCCTAAATATCACAGAAAGATGATGGTATCTTTGTCCCTCAAGCTTGTTGAGACAGCACCATTCCTTTCCTTTGAGGTAATGATAAACAATCTAACGATTACTTTTCACAACTGAATTTGAATGTAGTTGGCAAGATATCATAATATTCTACTGGCACTGCATCATTAAATTTGATAAAGTAATAAACAACTTACTGTAAAGCTTATGTCACTGGAAATCTTCATTTTTACTTTTCTCTGACAGGTGGCAGCGGTGTCAAGTTTGCAGGGTTTTATTTCTTTCTAATAAAGTATAAAAATGATGACAAGCACCGACCATCTATGCACAACACAAGAAGAGAAAATCTAATGCTCCGATCATCAAACCATTCTCTTTTCATTATCTTTTTCCTTAACGAATACATCGAAAAAAAATATTAACAAAATGATAAATGTCTAGAATTGCGTATATATACTGCTTTCTATAACTTGCCAGGACATAAGACTGGTATTACTGCACGTTTTACGCTGGTTACTGCACTCAGTAAAGTTGTGAACCAGATGCCGCATTAACTTACTCTGATACCTGCTTCATATCACGGATTACGTAGACCTACCTCTCACCTGCCACATCCTCTGACTTCCTAACTGTTCTCTCCTACCGAAGCCAGCTCCATCGTGACACTAATTCTTGCACTGTGATGCTCACTTACTCTATCTGTAATCCACGTGTAACATTGATTATTCCTGGTCGATGCGCGAGAGGGAGAGGATCAAGGGATATCCATGGCACGAGGGTGTCTTTACTACCTGTCCAGGGATTCTCAACCTGAGACTCGTGTGCCCCTACGGATGTGTGCAACCGAAATATCCGAGGTACGCAAAATGATAAGAATGATTGTAATAATGCGGTTTACAATTTATCCAGGCCGATGCCTGCTTGCGCGACTTGACATTAGAGTAGGGATGATAATAAGATAAGAATAAAGATGATAATAATACAATAATGGGCAATCAAGTTAGCCACTCAGCAGATCAGATCATTCACTACCAATCTAAACTTCCTGGGGCACAAACAGTGGCTATTGCCCTTAACACGCGCTGAACAGTAGCAATCTGGCAACATCTCTCTCTCTCTCTTTCTCTCTCTCTCTCTCTCTCTCTCTTTCTCTCTCTCTCTCTCTCTATATATATATATATACATTTATCTCTGCCTATAGCCAGGTACCCATGTCATGGTCAATAATACCGAGGAACATATAGACGAAATGCTTCCCTAAGGCATCCATAGCATGACCTGATGATATCAGGAAATAAAAATAAATGATTTATTTATTGATCTTCCGCTGCTTAACTAACACTGTATGAATTATTTTAAGACACGATTCGCGGAACTGCTTAGCTTGATGGCGGCAACGGGTCCACCGTCCAAAGAAGACTTGGGAACCCTTGACTTAGAGACTCACGCCACTCGGGTCGAGTTATGAAAGATGCCACTACACTACAGTATTTGTATCCTGCATCACATCGATCCCTCTGAGCATAAAACCAGCTAGAATGTGCATATGGAACCAATATGGACACCCACAAGGATCACAAAAGGACATCAGATAATGTTTTTGACAAGAAAGCACTGTAATTTCTGAGATATTAATTTTGTAGAATAGTCTAGTCCTTTTTCTTTCTCATTTGACTGTCTGGCTTTCTAACGTACACCAAGCAATAGATGGGACGGTGTCTAAATATTGCCCTATATACCTGCAGCATATTCTCACGGATATGTCTGCAGGTTTTCCTAATTTGTTAGATTTCTATGTTGTTGTTGTTGTTGTTGGTGGTGGTGGTGGTGGTGGTGCTGCTGCTGCTGCAGCTGCTGAGGCATGCATCTTTACCGAAACGATACTCTTGCCATGTATTCGCTGCATAATGAAGCTATCATCACCTACTCGTTCTCTTGATATTTTGTGCCGAAATTGCTGTAAACGCTTGTGGAATTGCCCTCCCTTTCTGTGAACCAACCAGGTCATCGTAATTAAGGGAATAAGGGCATGCGCACCACTAAATTTGTTAACTTTCAATCAGTTTCACCTCAATGTACAGAACAGACTATTTGCTTTTCACACCCCTGTGAGCAATAATTTCACTGTAAAGTTTGACATGAGCTCCTGATTGAAAAGGGATGGGGAGTTGGGCTGGGACGGTGGAGGGAAAGGGGAGGGGGGAGGGGAGGATGAAAATAAGATAGGACAGGGGATTAAGAGAGCCAGAGAGTAGTGAGGTTTGACACAACAAAGGAGCGGATGGAGTGACACAGAAAAGAAAGGAAATAGGAAATGAGGAAGGAGTGAGAAAGGGAGAGATGGAGAGAGGTAAAGAAAAAAGAAAGGAAGAGAGGGAGGAAGGACGGAAACGAAGACTGAAGAAATAAAGGGGAGAATAATGGAAAGAATGAGGAAGGACGGAAGTAAAGAAGGAGGAAAGTTTAAAGCAAGGACGAGATGAAGGAACAGAAAAAAATGAAGGAAAGACGAAAGAAAAGATGAAATGGTAATAAAGAGGGTGAGCGGAAATGAATAAAGACAAGGAGAAATGAAGGCAGGAAGGAAGGAAAGAAGGAAGGAAGGAAGGAAGGAAGGAAGGAAGGACGGAAGGAAGGAAGGAAGGAAAACAAGAAATGTACTGTTAGCCCCCTAAAAGTAGCAGAAAACCAGAGACAACGTCTGATTTGAATTTACTGGCTCGTACAAAACCTGACACCGTCAGGAAACGCACCACTGGCACTCTGAAATAAAAATTTTAATGGAATGTTGGAATTTCCCTCAGATATCGATGTATAGCCAGTAGTTCCTTTATTTATTACGAGTAAACAAAGCAAATTACATTCTGTAGAAGAGACCACACCCTGTCAACCGCTGTCTGGTGTTAGAGTGCATAGCTATTGTTTCATCTGGGGTTCCCTGTACGACCTTTGTACCTGTCTAAAGAACATAAAGTCTCTACGAAGGTCTAAATCATTTACCAAGTAACATTTCAGTTGCTGACTCAACACTTCTGTCATGCCGGACAAAGCGCATTTCACAAATTTGTGCCTTTTAAATTCAAATTCCTCCTTTTGTTGTACAGTCGACTTCGCTTAATTGCAATCCGGATAATAGCAACTTTCACTTAATCGCAACATTTTCCATATAACCATTTGGTATATTTCTATGTAAAAGTCACTGGATAATCGCAACTTTTTTTTCCCACGCTCACGAGGAGTTGCGCTTAAGCGGAGTTGACAGTACATGTACATTATTAGAGCCTACAAAATTGATTTCAACACACCGTACTTTAACTCGTTTAAGGGGGGATAAGCAGAGCAGTAAAGTGGAAGCAATCAGAGTGATCGAACCTAGATTACACAGTGAATAACTTCAAGTAAAGTGAGACTAGTGGTGGGCAGTATCGTTTCTGATTCTCGATACTTTCAACATTTTTTGAATTTCTATACAGTATCGAAATTCAAGCTCTGAAGTTCCGATCAGATTTCGATACTTTCGATTTCAGCGTAGAAGTTTGTCTGACTTAATTATTATTTAGAGTGTGAAGGCCGAGTATTGCGATACTTAAAATTCAGGTATCGACCCACCACTAAATGAGACTGACATAGTTTAGTTCTTCTGCCTTAGGATATCACTAGAAATTAACTAAGCAGCAACGAATCGATGAGGAATTTAATGCAGGTAGATCACTTGCTTCGGATGCAAATATAATGAAAAAAGAGAAATCGATTCACAAGTAGTCTAGTTTCTGTTTCTTCATTATCTTGCTTGGCTGAGTTTCTACGTTTCATTGACAAGAGATTGGCTTTGAACGATACATGTATAGCTATTTTATTTGGCGGCTTTGATTGCGGGTGTTCTGGTTTAGATTCTAACTCTGCCATCTCGACCGCATTCCTATGGTGTAATGACCGAACTGAATGGGAATGCCAGTGATATAATATTAGCGGGCGCTTTTATAGCACGAAGAATTACGGATCAGCGATTAATGATATCATGAGCCGTTGGTTAACTTCTTGATTAAAAACTTTACTGTTATTTTATATTTTTGGAATACAGAATGTCTTTCGGTGTCCGTTAGTAAAATCTTTCTCCTCTTTCCTATACCTCTTCCTTATATCATCATTATCACCATCAAATCACAATCCAAATTATCAAATTATCATCAACAGCACCAGAATCGTTTGCCACACTCCTCATGCAAACTTCAAGTGGCAAATTAAATTACATTCGATATGTAGTGGACAATAAACATCCATATCCAAGTCGATTTAAAATATTCATAAGAAAAAATTTACAGAGAAATATTAGGATAATTATTATTTATAGGTGATAAGTTGAGGCTCCATAATATGCAAAAAAAAGCTAAAGAGATAATGTCTTCAACATAATAATATTATAGTTCTTCGCATGACGTTTCTTAGGCAGTGGGGGAAAAAAAATTATCAAGAGTTTGTAGGTGGCCTGGAGTAGATAGTTGTAGAAAAGGAAATTTGCGTAGCGCTTCAAACTGTTGTTGCTGTTGTTGTTGTTGTTGTTGTTGTTGTTGTTGTTGTTGTTGTTGTTGTTGCAGTAGTTAAGAAGAAGATAAAAGATGTGGCAGAAGGAAGAGTATCAGAAATGGTAGCGGCAGTCATACAAGCAGCTGTGGTTATGGTATGAGATACTTGTAAAGCAGTGTATTCACTCAAACTGAACATAATTATTATTATGAGAACACTGAATGGCACTTACGTTGACGAACTGCCACAATCCTTGAAGTCACGAAAAAAACCAACCATAGAAACCAATGTAGTGTTATTTCATGTTCGCACAGCACGACATCCTTATTTCTGAAACTCTGAACCACAATACAAAAGGCCAGAAACCAGTTTGACAGTTATGTACGTCTCCAAGATGTGCGCACCACTGTGCGCTGCAGTGAAATGAGGAAGAGAAGCCGTGTGGCCGTATTTAAATGCTAATTCTCTAGACTGCTAGGTCGGACACACTCCAAGAGGCACTGGGTTTCCCCCTGTCGCCAGCTTCTATTAAAAGAACAATTGGGCTAAGTGGTGCAGAATTTCAGTCGCGCGTCTATTTACAGAATATTTTGGATTGGAGGCAAATCTTGAAGCTCAACGGAGTTCAGAATACAGTACACCATAGTCTTCGAGAGGGTGTACCAAACCGCATCTTCGCAATGTTGACTGAACTCTTCGTCCAAATCTCACAAGCAACCACGATAGCTTGGCAGATGGCTAACATCTGTATTGTTCTTCTGGAAATAGCGCAGGTATTGTGTAAGGAAGAGAGGACAACTCGCGGTGACAGCGTACAAAATGCCCAAAGGAGGCGAAAGGACAGTCAACGTAAAAGGGCTAAACATAGCCATGGTCAGTGGACACAGACTTGAGGACTTGCCATTCACCTGTCCCTGTTAAAGTTCTAAAGATTATAAATTCCCTCCCCTTGTTTAAGTTCTCCCCGCCTTTCAGACGTTTGTCTTTTGTTTCAAAAGCCTCTGTTGTATTCTTGCCATCGCATTAAAGTATTATGATTTTTTCAACAAAACTTTGGCATTGTTTTAGATTCAGCGTTTATTGCTAAAGCTTTTGAAGTGAGTGGATTTAGCATTTAACAATTAAAAAGAATACAAGAGAAATTTGGCCTCATTGTTTGTTAAGCTTCACAATAAACAACCCAACCTGGCAGATCAAGGCCAGGCTTTCAGAGCTGAAAAATATCGAGATGTTAAAAAATGTCCATATCATTTTTGTTTTTGGGTTGGTTTTTTTTCTTGCGCTCGTCATCTTTCTCGTGGCTTTTTCTGATGTTATCTTCAGGTCTTCTCTGACGCTGGACATAATCTCATGCACAAGCAAATTCACAGGCATGCATAAATGCATCCGAAGTCACGCCCTTCAAAATGTTATGAAACCGCTGGCTCATGATTAATATTGCTTTTATTCTCAGCATCTCACAACGCAAACTGGGAAGATTTCAAAGCCTTTGAAGCCTTTACAAAAATTCTGTATACTGAACCAGAGGTTAGGCTTCCGGTTGGCCCCAGTGACCGCCATATTGTTTGGCGTCTGATTTGTCCAAATACTGCGCAGGTTCTGTCTACATAGCTCGTCTTTGTCCTGTTTGTACTCAGTGCTGTGAGCTGACAGTTAGGACAGTGGAAGCCAAACTGCACTAGTCACAGTGTTACATGTGCCAAGGTGTACCAGTGACTGGTCTCCTGGTTTAACTCATGAGTGCACGGGAGGTCAAAGCTTTGACTTCTCTCATTTTGCACCTGCTATCCCATGGCGTACAGAGCCTAGACAGAGGAACTAAGATGGGCGTTGCCTGCCGTGTTCATAGACATGACATAGATGGTTCATAATATTAGCCAGTGACAGCAAAAGTGTCCCGGCGACTTGCAGACGTGCCATGTCCGAATGTGGTGGATTCAAATCTTTAGTAGGTACTTTATGTCGGTGTTCACTTGAAGAAGATATTTTAGAATCTTACCCCTTTCCCTTACACACTTCAAATAATTTATTTCCATAAAATATGCCTGTTACCAAGTGGGTAAAATTACTCTGTTTACAAAGTAATTAGGCATAAAATATTAGGTAACCTGCTTCACTGCTGAAGTTCTCAAAATCTAATTGGTTTAGACATATTTTTCTTAGTGTCAGAATTTGGAAGAAGAGCTAAACAAAACGCATGGAAAGTATTTGGCACGGCACCCCTGGGTAAATTAATGAGAGATGTAATGCCATATATAGCCAACAACAAAAAAACCACTGACATCTTCATATCTTATAGACAACCTAGATATACAAGCTTTAACGCAGTTGTTGAGACAGCAAATAAGTTGAATGTCTTAGTCTCAGTGTGATTTTTCGCGCCCTGCAAACAACTAAAAAAATTCATTATAATCACAACTCCATGGGGGAATGGGAAACTTGCGACTATGCAGAGAAAGCCATTAAATGGAGCTGTTTATTCACGATGTTTAATTAAGCTCCTGCAAAATCTTGCTAAAACACCCAGCGTGAATTAACAAGGATTGTCAAGAAACGGACTCCATAACTGTATAGACAGGGCTTGTACTGGTTTCTGCGGTCTCCACAGCGTTAATTAGAATACATTATCAACCCGGTCTGTTAGCACGCACGGTGTTGACATTCCTTGTGTTAGTATAATATTGACTCATTCACTGTGCTAGTACATTTACTATACTTGGACTCTGTCGGCTCTGTTATGTTCTACTCACAATGTATTATCATCACACAGAGTCTACAGTTATAGAAAGCAGTTACTATACATTGTGTTCGGCACACACTTACTACTCAAACAGTTTCTCGTTCAGAATGTCACTGCTAGGGCAGCGCAAAACATAAACTTAGTTACTCATATCTTAAAGTTGTGCCGTCCGATCGTGACTATACTATTGGAAAGTAAGCCCCATCTACAAATGACCCTGCATGCACGCTTCCTCGACTCAGATGGATTGGTTTCCACATCTTGTGGTTCCGACAGAAAACAGTCGTTACTCGAAAATACCCAGCAAGTTACCGAGGGTAGTAAACTGACATACATCACTTTTTGAATAGGTATTTACCAACCAGAGACTTATAACCAGATTTAAAAATGCATTAATTTCGCTTTTAGTTTGGAGAAGAGCGTCCATCTTTTCGCCGGATGTGCGCCTTGAAGGTGTCGAAAGTTGTTTTTTTTTTGTGCTCAAAACTTAGTTACGATAATCTTCCCATGGAGCGACAGTTTCAAGTGCTAGACATTTTTGTTTCAATTTCCTTTACCGTAACATTCGGACGGGCAGTAAATTAGCGAACTGCGGGATGAAATGTTTTGCTCGTGAAAGTCGGCAAAAAAAGCACGTGGAGTGAACTGTGTGATTGAATTCAAATTAGTGAAATNAATTATGATGGATTATTAGATCTACTCAGATACCATTTTGGCCAAGGTGGTTATCCTTCGATGAGAGCTAGAAATAAAGATTCTGCACCATAGAAAGTATTAGCTGCATTAGCAGTTGCAACGATTTTAGCCACAATAAAAGTTTTTTGACCATGCCAAAAGACACTATACTACCCCCCCACCCCCTTTCCTCCCGTCACCTCAGCTACCACGAGCACCACCATTGCCATTAGCACCACTACCACCGTCACTGTCACCACCACCACTACTGTGAAAACTAACTGCATTAGAACCACTGCTACCATTCCTCTATCTACTTCTATTACTTCTGCTACTACAACTGCTGCTACAGCTACTACCAAAACTGCTACTACAACAACAATAACAACAAAAATTACCACTACTATTAGCTGCTGCATGCATCGCAACTACCACTGCTGCTGTTGTTATTGCTGCTGGCGCTGTTTCTACTGCTTCTGATGTTGCTATTGTAATTATAATACCTACTACAATTTCTACTGAAGACAAATAATATTCTTTTGACAACTCCTACCCTCCCCGGCTACGTCTCTCTTCCTGCCTCCCTCCCTCTCTCTGTCTATCTCTCTCTCTCTCTTTACCTCCTTTTCTCTCTCTCTCCCTCCCTCTCTCTCTCTTCTTCCCTCGTTCCCTCCTTCCCTCTCTTTCTCCCACGCTCTTCCCTCTTTTCCCCTCTCTCTCTCTCTCCCTTTTTCCTTCCTCCCTCTTTCTGTCCTTCTCTTTCCCTCCCTCTCACCATATCTTACTCCTTCCCTCCCTCTTTCTCTCTCTCTTTCCCTTCACCTCCCTCTCCCTCCAGGTACTCCCCCACCTTACGTCACCATAATATTTCACTTGTATTGCCTCCATGAAAAGGTAATATCACCGCCAAACATCAGCTCTTTTATCTTTGTGATCTTCAGGTGTCAATGTTAACTTTGCAACGATCAACAGTTTTCATGTCCATAATGTTGAGCAACCAGTCTCGGCTTACACTGTGAATCAAAGCCCATGAGATCTAAAGACCGATTTTAAAGCCTTCGATTGCAAAAGATAGCGCTCTGAAATAGGAAATCTATTCTTGCTGGTCCAAAATGAATATCTGGACTAGCATAAAACGGTAATAAACCATTCGATGGAATCCACAGTAAATACGCGTATAACGTTTCCTTGTCGGAGATAAAAATGAATAATCGTTTGTACCGATGGTTTTCAACTTAAATTTTTTATGCATCCTGGTAAGATTATGCCGTTTAAAATATGGGGGAACTAAAATTTTACAGTTTGCAACAATGTGATGGGGTCATTATGGACTTCATTTAACAGTTAGTAACGATGTCATTCACTTTAAAAAATTTAAGCTGGGTTAGCGCCTTTGGTGCTGTTACCTCAGAGTTTCATATTACATAGCGGTATAAAGTTCCCTGATCGGAGATAAAGGAATGAACGCTTGTACTAAAAGATTTTCGACCTTAATTTGCATGAGGCCAGGGACGCCACAGCGAGTCAATAATTTGGGAGGGGGCCCGGTAAGGTACTTTGAACAAACATCAGACGCGTTGTAAGGCCACAGCTAAGATGTCAGCAGTCCGTGGAAGATTCAAATTTTGTTTCATTTTTAATACCCGTTTCTAATCGATTCTACAAACATTAAAAGCTGGTAATAAAAAATAGAAAGAAAGGCAGAAGAGAAGGAAAAAGACATAATGCTCCCTTTCCCCAACCATAAAAATGAACTAATTACTGCATAAACGACGCCAGTTTCGATTCAGTCATATTCTTCCATCTATGTAGGCCTTCAAGATATTAATATATCAAAGAAGAAAAAAAAACCGAAAAGATAAGAAAGAAAACCATAGAGATAAGTAGACTAATGAACACCAGGATGATGGCAGGACATTGCAGACAAAAATTACAAGGACTGACACAATCATATTATTTTTACTTAGAAATGATTCTATCACTTAAAAACATAGAGGAGAAAGAAAGATAGAAAGAAATGGCAAAGAATACATAATAATAATAATAATAATAATGCGGTTTATAAGTCTCATATCCAGGCTAATGCCCNCTCTGGGTGATTTTTCGCGACCTGCAAACAACTAAAAAAATTCATTATAATCACAACTCCATGGGAGAATGGGGAACTTGCGACTATGCACAGAAAGCCATTAAATGGAGCTGTTTATTCCCGATTTTTAATTAAGCTCCTGCAAAATCTTTCTAAAACGTCCAGCGTGAATTGACAAGGATTGTCCATAAACGGACTTCATAATTGTATAGACATGGCTTGTACTGGTTTCTGCGGTCTCCGCAGCGTTAATTAGAATACATTATCAACCCGGTCTGTTAGCACGCAAGGTGTTGACATTCCTTGTGTTAGTATAATATTGACTCATTCACTGTGCTAGTACATTTACTATACTTGGACTCTGTCGGCTCTGTTATGTTCTACTCACAATGTATTATCATCACACAGAGTCTACAGTTATAGAAAGCAGATATTATACATTGTGTTCGGCACACACTTACTGCTCAAACAGTTTATCGTTCAGAATGTCACTTCTAGGGCAGCGCAAAACATAGACTTAGTAACTCATACCTTAAAGTTGTGCCGTCCGATCGTGACTATACTATTAGAAAGCAAGCCCCACCTACAAATGACCCTCCACACTGCCTCGACTCAGATGAATTGGTTTCCACATTTTGTGGTTCCAGTAGAAAACAGTTGTTACTCAAAAATACCAACCAAGTTACCGAGGGTAGTAAACTGACATACATCACTATTTGAATAGGTATTTACCAACCACAGACTTATAACCAGATTTAAAAATGCATTATTTTCGCTTTTAGTGTGGAGTAGAGCGTCCATCTTTTCGCCGAATGTGCGCCTTGAAGGTGTCGAAAGCTATTTTTCTTTTTTTTTTTTGCTCAAAACTAAGTTACGATAATCTTCCCATGGAGCGACAGTTTCAAGTGCTAGACATTTTTTTTTCAATTGTCTTTACCGGGCAGTATCGGACGGGCAGTATGAACTGCAGGATGAAATGTTTTACTCATGAAAGTTGGAAAAAAAGCACTTCGAGTGAACTGTGAACTGTGCATTTGAATTAAAATTAGTGAAATGTGCCATCTACCTCCCCTGCTCTTGTTTACGCCGAGCACGTCTTGAACCACGAGGAAAACGAACATATCTTCGGATAATTATGATGGATTATTAGATCTACTCAGATACCATTTTGGCCAAGGTGGTTATCCTTCGATGAGAGCTAGAAATAAAGATTCTGCACCATAGAAAGTATTAGCTGCATTAGCAGTTGCAACGATTTTAGCCACAATAAAAGTTTTTTGACCATGCCAAAAGACACTATACTACCCCCCCACCCCCTTTCCTCCCGTCACCTCAGCTACCACGAACACCACCATTGCCATTAGCACCACTACCACCCTCACCACCACCACCACCACCACCACCACTGTGAAAACTAACTGCATTAGAACCACTGCTACCATTCCTCTATCTACTTCTATTACTTCTGCTACTACAACTGCTGCTACAGCTACTACCAAAACTGCTACTACAGCAACAATAACAACAAAAATTACCGCTACTATTAGCTGCTGCATGCATTGCAACTACTATTGCTGCTGTTGTTATTGCTGTTGACGCTGTTTCTATTGCTTCTACTGTTGCTATTGTAATTATAATACCTACTACAATTTCTACTGAAGACAAATAATATTATTTTGACAACTCCTACCCCTTCCCCTTTCTCGGCTACGTCTCTCTTCCTGCCTCCCTCCCTCTCTCCGTCTGTCTGTCTATCTCTCGCTCTTTAACTCCTTTTCGCTCTCTCTCACTCCCTCCCTCCCTCCCTCCCTCCCCTCGTTCCCTCCTTCCCTCTCTTTCTCCCTCGCTCTTCCCTCTTTTCCTCTCTCTCTCTCTCTCTCTCTCTCTCTCCCTCCTTCCTTCCCCTCCCTTCCTTCCTCCCTCTTTCCGTCCTTCTCTCTCCCTCCCTCTCACCATATCTTCCCCCTTCCCTCCCTCCTTCTCTCTCTCTCTCCCATCACCTCCCTCTCCCTCCAGGTACTCTCCCACCTTACGTCACCATAATAATTCATTTGTATTGCCGCCATGAAAAGGTAATATCACCGCCAAACATCAGCTCTTTTATCTTTGTGATCTTCAGGTGTCAATGTTAACTTTGCAACGATCAACAGTTTTCATGTCCATAATGTTGAGCAACCAGTCTCGGCTTACACTGTGAATCAAAGCCCATGAGATCTAAAGACCGATTTAAAGCCTTCGATTGCAAAAGATAGCGCCCTGAAATAGGAGATCTATTCTTGCTGGTCCAAGATGAATATTTGAACTAACATAAAACGGTAATAAACCATTCGATGGAATCCACAGTAAATACGCGTATAACGTTTCCTTGTCGGAGATAAAATGTATAATCGTTTGTACCGATGGTTTTCAACTTAAATTTTTATGCATCCTGGTAAGATTATGCCGCTTAAAATATGAGGGAACTAAAATTTTACAGTTTGAAACAATGTGGTGGGGTCATTATGGACTTCATTTAACAGTTAGTAACGATGTCATTCACTATAAAAAATTTAAGCTGGGTTAGGGGCTGTGTATTGATACCGTGCCTTTGTCGCTGTTACTTCAGAATTTCATATTAGATAGCGGTATAAGTCTTTTATTTCCTGATCAGAGATAAAGGAATGAACGCTTGTACCAAAAGATTTTCGACCTTAATTTGCATATGAGGACAGGGACGCCACAGCGAGTCAATAATTTGGGAGGGGGCCCGATAAGGTACTTTGAATTTGAACAAACATCAGGCGCGTTGTAAGGCCACTGCTAAGATACCAGCTGTCCATGTAATAAGTGGAGAATTCAAGTTTTGTTTTGTTTTTAATAACCGTTTCTAATCGATTCTACAAACAATAAAAGCTGGTAATAAAAAATAGAAAGAAAGGCAGAAGAGAAGGAAAAAGACATAATGCCCCCCCCCCCCTTCCCCNCCCCCCCCCCTTCCCCAACCATAAAAATGAACTAATTAGCATAAGGATACTGCATAAACGACGCCAGTTTCGATTCAGTCATATTCTTCCATCTATATAGGCCTTCAAGATATTAATGTATCAAATATGGAAAAAAAACGAAAAGAGAAGAAAGAAAACCATATAGATGAGTAGACTTAATGAACACCAGGATGATGGCCGGACATTGCAGACAAAAATTACAAGGACTGACAACAATCATATTTTTACCTAGAAATGATTCTATCACTTAAAAACATAGAAGAGAAAGAAAGATATAAAGAAATGGCAAAGAATACATAATAATAATAGTAATAATGCGGTTTATAAGTCTCATATCTAGGCTAATGCCCGCTCATGCGACTTCATACTATTATTACCCCAGCAGGCCTGATCACTCTGGGACTTTCTCGACTCCCTGGGGAGCATACAGTGCCGCTGCCATTTAAAGGCGCTGATCATTAGCATTCTGACAATATCTTCCACTGCCTATAGCCAGGTACCCATTTTACAGACGGGTGGACTGAGGAAAATGTGAATGAAATGCTTTCCCAAGTCACTTACAACATGACCGTGGTCGGGTAATCGAACCCAGGACCTTTAGATCTTGAGTCCAACGCCGTAACCATTATGCCACGCTGCTCCATTACTGATAACTAGGACAGTGGCAGGACATTGAACAAAACCATAGGAAGGAAAGGGTATCAGTAGGACTTTCTTGCTCCAGTGACCACGGTTAAATTCAATGCCCTGATGTTATTGGGATATCCAGGCCTAGCCCGAGATATTGACGGGATTGGAGAAGGGAAGACAAGGTAATTACGATCTTTTGCATTTGTTCATGTCCATATTGTTGTGGTCTAGACCTATAACCTCAATTATGGACAGCCCCATGCATTGTAATACATTTAGAGATTGCATGGATCGCTGCGCTCTGTCGAAAGCCGAAGTTTGATCTTTAATTCAGACAATACGGTAAGTCACCTATATATTCTACTTCCTAGTTCCTACAACCCTTCATACAGTGGAAATGAAAGACGGGCTACGCTTCTTTTGCTTACTATGAGAGGTAGAGTTCCATTCCCCATAGAGGTACACATTATAGACTAGACAAAGCATATAAATATATACAGTCGGCTTACACCTTTAAACTGAAGCCACATATAGGCTCTAATTTAAATATGCATAGGATTAATCAGTTAAAATCCTGTATACAGTAACTTAAAGGCCCGTCCTGGGTATACAAAGACAGGTGAGTCATGATAGGAGACTTTAAAATCTGAATTTAATCGCACGCCTCACATCAGAGAGCGCAATTTTTCCACGTTCCATGGGTTAAACATTTCATACTATGCTGAAACTTTGTAGAAAACCGCTATAAAATCGTCTAGCATTTTAAATATGAGAGCAAATTCATCTGAATCTAGGTGGTGTCCACAACC
>JAWQUT010000046.1:2291397-2304746 GCA_033807755.1 Ellobium chinense | reverse complement strand
AGGGTGTGCTCAGGCGGAAGAGGAGGGGTTTGGCATTGACCAGTGAAAAATGTAGGGTCTGTTTACAAATAGCAACCAAGCTCAAAATTTCAATGGGCTTGCTAGGGTTGGGTAAGTCTTAAAATTTGGGCCACATAATGGGCTTCAATCTGGTATGGGTCTGGGTGAAAGCTAAAACTTTGGCTTCAGAGGGCAGCTCAAAATGTTAATATAGCCCATAGAGGAAAAAAAGGGCCCAATTCTATTACAGGTCTGTAACCTCAAGTGTACGTGTTACTGTGAAGATAAGAACACAAAGAAAAGAGTAAAGGCAGTGAGAGGAAAGAAAAGAAAAACATAATAATATTCGATGCTCGAATGCCGAGAAACACGAAAACTCGAGTCATTTTCTGATAAAGCAAACTGCACCAAAGTGGAGCCGGACCATACCGTTACCTACAAACCATGCAGTGCCCACAGGGTTCTTAATTGGGCGGCTGTGTTTATTAATATTGGATGTAACGGCTCGCAGCTGAGTGAGAGAAGTCGCTCTTTTGTGTTTACCGGTTGCCTAGCAGCTGCACTATGGCCGCACGCAATGATTGATAGGGAAGAGAGGCAAAGGGAGACAAGGGGAGGCTGGGAAGGGAGATAAACAACAATTGAGATGTAAGCAAGGGACATAATTAAGAATAATGAAGCCTAATTCTGTGGATTCGACAATTTTGTCGTAATGTCAAGAGAGAAAACGGCTTGAAATAGCCATAAAATATCCTACAGAGGTGAAGCTCCATAGAACAGCCACTTCTGAGGAGACTAGTATTACCTACATGACTTCTAGACGTTGAATATTTTACACTTTCTAGACCAGATGGTTCCTGTGAACAAATTTGCAAACGTTCCACGACTAGGAAAATGGCCAAACATAACATACATTTTTCAATAGGCCATTTACAGTCTTTCTGGCATGGTAAGACACAGTTCCAACAAGCAGTATTTCCGCTTTTTAGTTGTCCATTGTCAGAGGAATATGATTGGTTGATACGGATATGCTTTGTTACATTGGCTTTTATTGGCTGATGCATTTTTACTCTCGGAAGCGAGATTTGATAACGCAGTCACACTACTATGGACAGTTACGTTTTTCGTATACCGGAAATGAGCTTTGTTGGAGTTGACTGAAAAAGAATTCGCTGAGCCTGCGAGTAAAGTAGATCAGGGCGAGTGGGGACTGATATCTGAGAAGAGAGGAAAGGAGGGGGTGATTCTGTGTCTTCTGCCTTCCTTTACCACAGAGAGAGAAAGAGAGAGAGCGAGAGTGAGAGAGAGAGAGAGAGAGAGAGAGAGAGAGAGAGAGAGAGAGCGTTTGTAAAAACTGTCATCTCATACCTGATATACTTCATGCAGGGAATTATTTTAAGGTTTTCGGAAGCTTCCAGATAAGGCAACCGCTGTAGAATATCGGCTACAACAACCAATCGACCGACCAACCAACAACCAACCAACCAACTAACCATTCACCCATCAATCAATCATTCAACCAAACAACCAGAGCGAAAGAAAATAAATGAGAGAAAGAAGACAAAAATGCGTGGAATATTCACTTCCGTAACAGAAAAGAGAACGGTGAGTGGGGTCCAACCTACATATTTCTTTCGAGAAACTCACCCTACAGTATAAAACTAACAGACCATTCCTGAATAGCTTCGTACCATTTCCTTGATTAACCAGTACCCTAATCCGCCTACAAGGCAGGTCACATCGCCTCTGTACCGCGTGATTGATATTCGATCAAGTATTCAATAATATTCCCTTTCAATCGCTCCCCAGGATCGATCGGAGAAGATTTTGCCATTGTGACAGTAGCCTGTTCCCTGGTGTCTTCTCTGTTTATTGTAGATCGGCTGACGTACACAAGCCAGTATGTCCTGACTTGGAACACGCTCCATTCACCGTGGTTTGAAAAGTAACTTATTGCTATAGGCTGGAGGTCATTCACCATGAGTTTTTTTGCGCTTGGAGATTCTGGCATTTCATAAGAGCTTACGTAGGAGATCCAGTCATATTGTTCACTTTCTCCAAGCTTTAACTACTAGTTCTGTCACGTAAAGGAACAGATAAGGATTCGTCTAGCACAAAGAAGTGGAATCGCAAGAGAAAAAAATTCTAAACTAAAAGACGGAAACTTACCAGTCCCACGATGGATTTGGGTAGGGCGATAAGAAGCAGTCACCTTGCGACATTTTGAAAAAAAAAGGTCTCACTTGTGGACATTCCATTTGCCATCAAATTTTATCAAATTTGAATTTCAATGTCACTGACTGCTGATACAATTTTACTCCTTTGCTGTTTGCCAGATGAAACTTCATTTCACTGTAAATAAAACTCACCTTCAGCTGTTACCCTTGCTCACCACGAGGAGGAGGAAGTGAGATTCCGACCAGGATAATTACTTTCGAAAGCATTTACATCGTAAATTATTATCTCTTTAAAATCCTTCTTGTTTAAAAAATCTCTGCTTAAGTTTCTCTCTGTTTAAAACTCTCCCTCTTTAAAAATCTATCTCCTTAAAAATCTCTCAGTTTCAAAATCTCTCTATTTAAAAAATCTCTCAATATGATTTTGTCACCACTGTTTAATTACCCTATGTACAAAACAAACCATAACCATAAACTGGCAAGATAAATAGCTTGCCTTCCCACTACTCCGTAACATAATTTTACAAATGTGAGTTCACATATTACGTGCAATATGGATAATAAATAACGCAAAACAGAAGAGTTGCAAAGTGGACACACCTGACCAAGGACACATCGACCATGAACCAAAGATATCCGGTCAAGGAGCCTGGAAGGAGGAAGAGGGAGGACTGGCACAACACAGGGAAAAAGATTATACTATTTTTCCCCAGATCTCCGAATAACGCACAAATCCTATGAGGCAAACACAAAGGTACCATGCTGAAGCTTCTTTCAAGCTTTTCTGAGCGTCTAATTTTACTGAATAGAACAATCACTGGGGTGTTTTTCATTGTTTTTTTCAGATCTAATATAAGTTCATCCCATGTCTCGTATGAATACACAATACCCTCTTAACATTACGTCGCTTCTGTATTTTAATATCGTGCATATTATTTACTTAATTCCTAGGTTTAATGGCCGTGCACTGAGGATCAAGGTCAAACAATTAAGAGATCTGTTTTAAACTTTTCACGGCCCCTGATTTACTGACAACGTCAACCAGAGTTATTTGTCATTATATACTGTACTCTCCCTATATCTCATATGAATATTCATACCCACTTATCATCGAACATTTCTTTGTTTATTCATACGTCACTAGCAAGTTGGGCAAATTCACCAAAATTATCAGTTCAGATTAAGTTCAGCTCTCTAAGGGGAAAAAGTCCTAATATCAAGTTCAATTCAGTTCAGTTTTAGGGAAATTGATTAGTTTTCAGATTAGATCTAGATCAGTTCCCCTTAGTTTTAGAAGTCGGCATTCGGTTCTGGTTTTCGAGGTAGATGTGAACTGAATTGAAATTTAGGAGGATCAAACAGCCAAAATTGCTACAGTTCAGATCCAGATCAGTTCGTCCAAAACAGCTATTAAGCTCTAATCAAGTTCACGTGACCTAAATTTAAGTTCACGAACTCCGTTCATGTGAATTCAGTTCTGTTCTACCGTTTCACTAGACTCCTGCCTCTTCAGATATCGTCAACTAATCTCGTTCTAATCTTTTTGAACCTCATGAACATAGATCTGCTTTCGTATTTGTGTTGAGATTGGTCGTAGAACAACATAAAATCAACCTTGGAACTTGAAACTTGATCTGTTCTGAGCTCTTAAAAGAAACCCACGTAGTCTACCATTAAAGACTTTTCTTTAATAGCTTTGTTTTCTCAGAGAATCCAGCGATATCTCCACTAGTAAACGAGTACCCTACTGTGGACCTTTCGCTACAAGTGGGGATACTTATCACCCTCTTAATACGACGGACAAGTTTATTGACCTTCGATCAGGAATCGAATTATCCAGTACAGCGAAACCTTAATATTAAGTACTTAATAATATACTTACAATAAACTTATTAAGTATATCTAGTTATTAGTATGAATTTCACATGCACGGATTCCCTATAATTCTGTCATTCTGTTATTTTGGTGGACCTCGATATTAAGTACACCTCAGTAATAAGTACACTCTTTCCCTGCACCAAGGGCATTTTTATTATCGGGGTTCTACTGTACTTACTACATAGTCTTTTCTTTAAGTTAGAGTCTTGGCGGATACCCGAACGGGAGCATTTTATAACGTGCACCGTTTGTTTAATGATGTTTCCTGTGATAAGGTGCAATGTCTCTTGAAGTGTTTTGTTGTACTCTAAGGGTAAGGTGTTTTTGTGTGTGGGTGCATCGTTATTATGGTACATACATGTATAATTCATTAGACAGGGCTGAGAAAAAATAATCTATTACATTTGCTTGGCTGTACTATATTATCAAAGAAAGAGAATAATCAGCTCTAGATCATATATTTTATGAAAATATGTCTAAATCAATCCAGGTTACATCTTATCAAAGGTGCTTTATTTATGGCAAAACATATGGTCCGTGTGTGCTCTTTGATGCTCACAAAGTACGTCCTCATGTATTTGTAATGGCAAACCATGAAGGATACTGAGACAGACAAGGCAATCCCATGACCATGAGAGACCTTCTCTCACCCATTTCCCATTCCACTGATTCTGAAACGAAGGAAAACCATTGAACAGTTTGCTCGCTCCCTTTCACTCACAGAGCAAGCTCCCTCCCATCCCCTCCCCCCCCCCCCNCCAATCTCTCTTTCCCTGAACCAATTTTTTTTTATTTTAACCACAGTCTGTCTGAACCACAACTAGACTATGTGTTTATAAAGTGTTGAAGGAAAAAAGAGGAAGCCGCTGGTCAACAAAGGCAAAGTACACGGTGCTTGCTCTGAATGAGTTATAGGATGGACGAACTTGATTTCGCCGTAAATGAGTGAGCATTTGTCATTGTTTAACAAAGAGAAGGGGTTACGGAAAGGGCTGGGTTACGGCGAAATCGAGCATACTGTACAGGATATGTCGTAAATCATAATCACATTTCATGTTACCTGTGAAAAACAATGAGTGAAAACTGAACGAGGAGGGCGGATGACAGTGTGAGTGACGGCATCATTCATCAAACACAAATAAATGTTATCATTTGAAGCTGCACGGGATCTCATGCAAAATCACAGAATCCCACATCACATAAAAGCACTTTGCTGAAACGCAACTTCGGAGTAATCAGTGGCCGTATGCATAATCTTTACATTAGTTAACGCACTGCGGTAACCACGGGAAACCTCAAAAACATTAATTTTGTTCACTGTATTTAATCCAAGACATCAATTAACCCAGGGATTTTGCCTATGGCAACATAACATTTTTGGGACAGTATAACAATTTTCGCCGTGAAGTCTTTGGATAATCGCAACCTTCCCATATTCCCGAGGATTTCGATTAATGGTAGCAGATCGTGCTTCTAAATTTCATTGTTAGCTCTTGTGTCTCATTGATGGTGAACTGAGATTAGACGGAAGGAAGGAAGGAAGGAAGGAAGGAAGGAAGGAGGGAAGGAAAGAAGGAAGAGGAAGGAAGGAAGAGGAAGGAAGGAAGGAAGGAAGGAAGGAAGGAAGGAAGGAAGGAAGCAGCCAGCTGAGGTGTTGGCAACAGTGAAGTCAAGCTAACTTGAGCAACTATGTCTAAACATGGAGTAGATACTTCGAGGCGAGAACGCTTTACCATCAAGGAAGACGAGAACAAGAAATATCGCGAGAAGAAATGTTTTAACTCCAAAAAATTCGAAATCATTGACAATCTCTAATAAGCGGAGTTCATAACTATTTTAACTTAGTTAACCACCTTTGCATACTCACCAGAAATAAGGGACCAGCAAAGAAAACGTACATGTTTAAATCTTCGTCAAAGCTAATTGAGTTTAACCTCTCCTATATACGATGTGCTGCCAATAACAGGGAAATTAATGATCAAAGGGAACTAACGCACTCTGCCAATACTTGAGACAATGATCAGCAAGTCTGATTTTAGTGTATGTTTACCTGGTGATATTAGCAATAGCTTGTGGAAAAACTGCAATAAAGTTTTAGTGCGTCTTTAAACCTGAATTATTCCTACCGTTGTTTTTGTTGTTGTTGTTGTTGTTTTTAGCAGTTCGAACAACTTTTTAATACATGGTAGTTTGAATTCTTTCATGCATCCGGCACCTTCTATGTGTTCTTATATCCGTCATTTCTTGCTATGTTTGTTTACTTTTACTGGCATGCAGAATTTTACTAATACAATAGGCCCTTGGTCTACAGTGTTTATGCATATGATGGTTGAAGCTACGCCCATGCATAATAAAGACGATCTGGAAAAGAATTTACCCCAGATTTCCAGTTGGATATTGTTGGTCCCTCCTTTTTCTCCCATCCCTCGATGAGCCACACCCTCTACGTTTGCTTTTTTTTTTTTCTCATTGAGGAGAAGCACTCTGCATAAATATGGCTCAAACTCAGCGAACAGTAGAATATTGCACAGTAAGTTTAAATTTAAAAAATGCAGGCTATGGTTTCGCGGGACCCGGAGGATATGCAGCGAGGAACTGAAAAACTGGAGGTGGCAGGTTCGAATCCCTCTCGAGGCAAAATAATAATAAAGTCAATAGAAGCAGTCATGACCCAAGAGTGATCCAGCCTCTTTAGTGTGAGGAAATCAAAGAGCCGAAGCATTTTGATAGACGGTGACATCTTCATCTGGTAGCTTTCCTCTCCAAATAAGAGTAGTTTCCTATTTCGTAGCATATTACCTTTTATTAATAAGTACATGTAATGCAACAATATTACTGGTCATCATGCTAAAGCGATGGACCTACTCAACTCTCAAAAACACAGAGAAACAGCGAAGTCCGCCAGAAATGAACTCGCTTGATGTGAATTTTCGGTTGAGGTGAACTTGTGCTGAGGTCCGGACCTGATTCTTCTTTATTTTATATGGATTAAATTAACTGCTCACCCAGACTTTCCCTTAAAGTGAACTCTGAATAACAGGGTGGTAGGTCAGTCTTCTCAGTGTTGCGGTAAAATTTATTACCATATTCGCGAAAACCATCCCAAAGACTATAAAGGAACTTTATACTCTATATCAGTCTTTGTCCATCCTTGTATCACATCTTTGCTCTTGAGTGTTAGGAAACAGGATAACATCGCGTAGTGAATGGTGTCATAATTGGAGGTTTTGTTTTTGTTGGTTTTTTTTTTTTGGNGGGGGGGGGGGGGGAGGAGGGGGGTGACCACTGAGTTAGACAATCTATCCTGGACATTGTCAACCTATCACACGTTATCCACACACACAGAAACACACATTCTGCCTCCTCCCACCCTCCCCACACACTTTATTTTAAAAATAATGTTCCATTAAAAATTTGATACAAGGGCTCTGTATTATTTGCACCAGCAACACACTTCATCATGTCAACCTTCTGTTATCAGTGTTTCCTCCAAGTCACATGACTTCGGGGACACATTCCCGTCTTATCATAAATTTAAGGAGGGATTTGTAAATTTTTGGAGGGATTTTATAATTATTTCAAGTAGTGTAAACTTAGGAGTGCAGGAGAGAATCGAGGTCCACATGCGCTCAAAATATTTTTTAGGAGGGACTTTGATTTCTAATGGACGAATGGCGCAATCGTACGGTCTGGGGGGAAACACTTAAGTGGTGTGTACAAGTTATAGTTATTTTCCCTGAGAAATGGTTAATGTGAAATCCGGTTGAAGCGAACACTATTTGCTGGTCCCGTGTTGTTCACTGTAAGTGCATAACGACAACAACAACAACAACAACAACAACAATAGCAAAATGACACGATAATAAGATAAGTCTATCTATGCATGGACGAAGCGCAGCCGTCGGCCAGTCAGGAAGGCACCATCAAAGTGCGCACGTAAGCAGACATTTAATGAAAGGGAAGAGTTTCTAAAACATTATAGAAAGTCACACTTCAACGTGCAGTTTCTTCAATCCTTGTTGTCACTAAGGTAACAGCAAATTAACATAAGGCTATCATTACTCTCTGCTAAAATTTGAGAACTTGCGCATTAAGGATGGGATATTTTGCCACTGTAAGAATAACATTAGTGCGTCGGTACTGAATGCACCGTAGGCAGCGTTCAACATGCAGAGTTAATGTAATTCAGACGATGGTGGGAGATCCCATCGTTAATACACAAGTTCTCAGTTGCCAAGTGGACCTACCTTAGGCAGTGATTCGGGTGAAATTACTCCTCGAAAGTTCAGATTCTTGCCAGAAATTTTGATCAGTTGATTGGCAAATAGTGAGTCTTTCCTTGATAATACTGTCAACTGTACCTTCCTTAAACTGCGAGTCGGATTGAAATACTCCTCCAAAGATTAGGTTTCTCCCCAGAAGTTTTTACCACGTGGGCGATAAACAAAGAGGTTTAATAACACAACTTCTAAATGCACGTATGTTACGAAATTTTCACCATAGCAAGAGATTCTGTTTTTAGTTTTATCAGAGACACTCCGATTTTATTGGGCCTAACTGTCCAATGTTCCCGGCCAAAATTTCTGGCTGATAGTTGGTTGATAGGTAGACAGATCTAGCTCTATTGACACAGATTCTTAATCTGTCCAGAAGTTATCAAGCCTGAAATAGATCATGCCATACGTTCCATTAAAGACAATGACGGGTTGATTTACGGTTCAGATGTCAGTTCCGTGTCTGAATTTTAGGTCACTAGGGCCAATAGATTGATAAACAAAAGAACTTGTTTTAGTCTACCACAGGCCCTAAAACTATCGCTCTAGAAATAATCTGGGTCGTCTTTAACATTCCAATACGGAAGTTATCTGTTTCATTACTGTTGTTTCTACTTTGAGATATTCACCTTCACTTTCTTCCTGGTGTTATCAAGAACAACACTGAGCCAAGTCTAAAATACACTTCTTGGCCAGGATGTAGTCCTAAGCAGATCTGTAGTTGTTAGGAATGTGTGGCACTATGGATCAGTTTGATACATAGACTATTCCTGCATTGTATGAAAGCAACCGCGTGTCACAATCGACACAGCAACACAATGAGAGCACTGTCCTTACCCCTGGCTTGTTATCGGCGCGCAAATTTTCAGTTGACTTTACTTAGAACCAAAGCGTACCATCCGCTTGGGAATGAAACCGAACCACTTTATCTTCAACATTCCACGTTTTGTTATCGCGTTTTCGCGTTAAGCGAGAGATATCGTACACCACCGTCGTAGCACTGAGAGACAAGGGGAGGCAATAGGTGCCAATGTTAACACAGGTTTGGATAATATGCTTGAGAGTTCTGCCTGCCAAAACCCAGAGGCACAAGAAAAAAAAAAGAGGGCTTTTATCTACGCGAAGCGTTGGAAGGCTCCTAAGTAAAGAAATCCAGGTAGTTCAGAACAGTGGATAACATAAAAATGCCACGATTACTCTCATTAAGTCAGGGGGTAAAACACTTACCTGTGAAGTTTTCTTGATTGCCAAGCGATAGATCTATCAAGCTCAGTCGTAAAAACGTTAGAAATCTGGCAGGCTGTAGTAAGTTTTATAAGGATCCACGTTGTTTTCAACGTTTAAAGTACGTATCAGATCACATTTAGCTGCTGCCCTATCTGCTTACTTTCTTTATTTAAATTTAATGATGGTTAGCAGTACAGAACAGGATAGGCTTTCTTCAAACGATAGGCAGTTGCCAAGATCTATTTATTGTTATCTATTTACCATAATCCCGCCCACCCATGATCAATCAAACGATCAAGAAAGCTAGCAAGCAATGAAGCAACCATCCTGCAACCAGTCAACCAATCAACCAACCAACCAACCAATCAACAACCAAACAAACAAGTAAATAGCTACTATGTCAGTGAGCAGTTCATCCAGTGAATGAATCAAGTGACCTATAGACAGGCTAACCAACCAACCAACCAACCAACCAACCAACCAACCAACCAACCAACCAACCAACCAACAACCAAACAAACAAACAAACAAACAAACAAGCAAACAAACAAACAAACAAGCAAATAGCTACTATGTCAGTAAGCGGTTCATCCAGTGAATGAATCAAGTGACCTATAAAGAGACCAACCAACCAACCAACCAACCAACCAACCAACCAACCAACCAACCAACTATCCATCCAAACACGTACCTACCCACCTACCCACCCAATCAATCATCAATCAATCAATCAATCAATCAATCAATCAATCAATCAATCAATCAGTCAATCAATCAATTTACTGGCTTTCTAATTGACTACCTAGCCCTATCTAGATAGTGAATTACTAAATTCCTGGCGTAGATAAAAAGGAACTGAACTTATTCCTCAGCAGTGTTGCGTCCGTGGACTCTGTGTCGACTCAGAGATGTATTTGCTGTCCTAGTTCAAATAGTAGACATTTTTATTATCTATTCTCTTTACTGTCATGTTCGACGAGGCGGTGAACTAGCGGTACGCAAAGTTTTAATGCAGTATGAAATGTTGGAAAAACAGCACTCGCACGATGTGAAGCATGGCAGGGAATTCATGTATACCATCAAGCCCCTTCTCTCTCCTTTTAAACCCTAAACAGGTCTTTAAATCTGTGGCATAGCAAACAAACGGGTTCATAAAACGTCGATAACACGAGGAAAAATATTCTTACCAGCTAGTTTTGGAAAGCATCTAGATCTACATAATATTTTGTTTACACTTTGATCTTCCTTGGGTGAATCTAGAGGTCAATACTCCCGCAAACCGCAATCAGCCAGCACTAAAAGCCCTAAAGAATTCCTGTCTGTGCTATGACGAATACAGTTCAAGTTATTTTTTAGAATCTCTTTGAGTTGCGTCTTCTTCCTAGACCTAGTTTTTGTTTATTCTGCTTTATACCAATGCAACGCCGTAGACACGACTTGATTCAATATTCTTTTCAACGCATGTTCTACTGCAACATTTGAAAATGAAAATGAAAGTAGAATTTTATTTACCCCGTAAGGAAATTGTTTCACAATGTCATACAATGTTATATATCTCATTCATAATATTATTGGCATAAAACATAACTATAATAAATGCACACACAAAAAAAATGCTAGTCGCCGCGATACAGCACCCTTCTTCTCCCAGCTCTGTGGCTAGGTATTCATTTACATCTGAATGGAATGAAAACAAAGGAACGAAATGTCTTTCCCAAGAACACTACTGCGCAAACCGTCCGCCTCGAATGCCGAACCCAAATACATTAAACCTGCGAGTCTTCAGATTGTAAAAGCCTTTCACAAGCGGCATGAACAGCGACCTCCAACATATTTCGGGCAAATAACATTCTCTGCATCTAACATGGTAGAAAGTGGTTAAACTGACGTTCCAAAAGTGAGGCAAATGATTTCGTATCAAAATGACTGCTCTTCAGTTTCTCTATTTCAATAAAAGGTAGCCATCTGGTGAATGATGAGTGAAGTTCCATTAGATATAAGCTGTCACATTGTGTAGGATGTCCCCTCCCCACCTCACCCACCCACCTCCCAAACAAAACAAAAAACAAAAATTCAAGTACTTCACTTAATTTCAGTGTTTAATAACTCCAAAAATTCAGATGTTATGCACTGGAATTTTAACACATTAGCAGATGGATGAGATGGTGCTCTTTGCTAACGCTGTAAATTTCAGTTATCCTAGTGCTATGGTTGTGTCAACAAACAAATAAAAAATGTGTTCACCAACAGCATGTCCTCCCGTATGGGGTTCACACGTTGGCTCAGACACATCAACGTTTTTACTTTTTTTTTGTTTGCCCTGACAAAGGTATGATAAAGCCTGGATCAGTGAGAACTGTAGCAATTATAGATCATATCTGTTTGTTTATGTGCTTAAAATTTCATTCGAGGAAAAGTTATTGACATTTGAATTATTAATTTTTTTAAATAGACGCCTAGTATATTCGTAAAATGTTGATGTGCAGATAATTATAATCAATGGTGATGCTGATGGTGGTGATTTTTTAAATTTGTATTCAACCTAATGAAGCATCACTTTTTAGACCTGGCAGTTTAAATCGTAAACATTAAAATATATTTCTTAATTCTCCGCTGGTTTTGACAGAACTTTTTTTTCTTAAAATGCGTTCCAAGAGATGATGATGGTGATGATGATAATGACGATGCCGACAATGATGATGATATGGTGGCGATGTGGTAGAGGTAGTATCATAATGGTCGAGATGCGGGAATGATCTATGCACACGCACACTTATCAACTATGTCCATCTATTAGGTAGTTGTATCACATCGTGATGCGACAATATAAGATAAGATAAGATAAGATAAGATAAGATAAGATAAGATAAGATAAGATAAACTTTAATACCCACGAGGGAAATTCCGTTCACAGTTGATACACATTCAACAATAAATTATATTTCACGTTCAATATTAAATTTCATTTCAGGTCATACACATTTACCTGACCGCACACGCAACCACACCTTCACACATACCCACACAACCGTTGACACATACCAGAGTGAAATATTATTATATAACGATATATATGGACTGCACTGGAAACTGGACAACAAGAGAGACTGCTGCAACTGGAAAACCGTATGGCTGATGGAAGAAACGAATTTCTGTATACACATATTAAACATGTCCTTCACGTCTATTTCGTACGAGTATCAAAACAACATACTAAACAAGGAACTCACTGAAAACAACCCTCGGCCTCCCAGCGATAATGAGGACTCTACTGCACCAGTTCAGTATCCCATAATGTATAAAATAATATCCGTGTCAACATTGTCAGCCTGGCTGAGTCCACCAGCAAACACGTGTTTGTCATGTACTTTACACCAGTTATCACAAGGCGGCACCCAGTCCCAGTATGGGTGGGTTCTTATATTATATTACATTACATTACATTGTATTGTATTGTATTGTATTGTATTGTATTGTATTGTATTGTATTGTATTGTATTATATTATATTATATTATATTATATTATATAGGTGATCTGCCTGACCTTGGCAACATGCAGCTGATTTACACTAATTATGTTAAGGCGGCACCTAGTCCCTATTAGGGTGGGCTCCCTCATTAGTATGCTATTCAGTGAGTCTGCCTGGCCGAGCAACTAAGACATGTTCTGCTAGTGTAAATAGGTTCTTTCATATCCAAAAGTGCACCCGATGATGTTCCCTAGATTTTTTATTCATGCTCACTTTGACATTTCGTTCTTATCCCAAAGCCCTGTCCATCCCTCCCCCTCCC
>JAWQUT010000046.1:2266340-2291266 GCA_033807755.1 Ellobium chinense | reverse complement strand
TCCCTCCCCTCCCCTTTTTTCATTAAAAGCATTAGAGATATATTCAATGACCACCGTATAATGAGGGTCACAGCCCGCGTATGGTTTTAATCATATTCAAAGCAGCGTAACACACTGCCTGTGGCTTCACCTTTATCATCTTTTTTTTTTTTGCAACCTTCTCACCCCCTCCCCTCCCCTCTCCCCCGGCCAACCTTCTCTTTCTCATTCTGCCTTTTCTCTTTGTATGCGGGGACAAAAGATGTAAACAAAGATTGATTTGGTTAAAGGGATAGGGAAAGAAAAGAATTTGCAGGTACAATAGAAACTTGTTAGTAAGTAAGTCCTGGTGCATGGAGAAAGTATATTTATGGTCTATACTTATGGTTAAGGTATACTCAATATTGGGGCCTATCTAAATAATGAACTGCTAGAAGGATAATTGAATCTGGTGAAATCCATGCTTAATAACAAGGTGTACTTTTTAAATGAGTACTTAATATCGAGGTTCCACTGTAGTTTAAAAATTTCCTACGCTACTGTGATAATCTTTTCTCCATCTCTCCTTACCTCCCTTCCTCTCTCTTTCTCTCTCTCTCTCTCTCTCTCTCTCTCTCTCTCTCTCTCTCTCTCTCTCTCTTTCCCTACCCTTCTCTTTTAGTGATTTTTTTTTTGTTTTTGTTTTCGTAGGAATCGCACACCCCTAGCCCTCACCTCTCAGATTCCGCCCTCGCTGTAGGCGTGAAGGTATGATTAAATTGTAGCCCACTATTCTCCAACCAAACACGAGGAAAACGCCCCTGAATCACCAACATGATTACAACTACACACACCTACCTCTCAAACACTGACTGTGTGTCTGGGCTTTTCTGATCAAACACTTTGACCAAAATCCATTGAACACCCGGGGATTCCTCAAAGACAGAGCTTATTAGAAAGTTAAACACCGGACATGAGGAACCGACAGAGGCGGAGATTTGGGTTTGGGAAAGATCGATTGTTGACGGGGCAATAGATTCCCCGGTATAAAGAGTGAGATTATAGACATGTGAAGCAACTGACCTTTCCAAACCTAACTAAGCATAAAAAAAAACAAACCTGAAGCAAAAATACAGGATTGTTTGTCCTGACTGCCTGATTCGGAAATAGGTGAATTCTTGTGTCGGTTATACCCTTTTACATCAGAGAACCCACCAACATTAGGAAGAGGTGCCGCCTTGTCTTGAATGCTTCAAAATACTCGGCAAACACCTGTGTATTAATCGGGTGAGTGAGTTGGTGAGTGCGTCTGTCCCATCTGCTCATCATGCCTCACACAACACTCATGTGCACACAGGTTGTCTCTATATACTGTATATAATGTACAGGATACCCTTTAAATCTTTGACAGCTACGATAATAATATTGTATAATGGACGAACCTATTTGTTTTACTTATGTTGAACGTTGAACATTATAGTCTAAGCCTCCGCTGTTTTCTTTTATACAATGCCATTGATGTCTAGGCGCGGGACATTTCTACTTAGCTTTGAAGGAATAGGTGCCGGACCTGATACCCTCCCCTTCCCCCACCTCCTCCCCTTCTCCTTTCCACCTCCGCATTTCCTTCTCTCACTCCTCATTGTAATGCACCTGCCAGTTGTAAGGCCCCAAACTTAGAAACAATGGTGTACGACGGTGCAGACTGACATGCCAAATTTCTCATACAAAGAGTGCGGGCGGGCGGGCAAGCAGACAGACAGACAGACAGACAGACAGGCAGGCAAGCAGGCAGGCTGGCTGGCTGGCTGGCTGGCTGGCCGGAAGACAAGTAGACAGGCAGGCAGGCAGGCAGGCCGGCAGGCAGGCAGGCAGGCAGGCAGGCAGGCAGGCAGGCAGGCAGACAGACAGACGGACAAGCACAGCTTAAGGGCCAGAGCAACAGGTTGCGATATTGTCTACGTGTTTGCCATAATGTATTGTAGTTTTGGCCCCAATCCAAGGGCTCTAAAAAAAACACATTTCAGAATTTCAGTGACAGCCTGTCTCACCTGCGCTGAAGTGAATTATCACTTTGTTAAGTATCTTTTGTTAGGCAAATGGGGATATAGAGTTACTAGAAACACGAACTGGTTTATGTATAATGAAACTACGCTTCAGCAAAGCCAACGGTG
The DNA here is from genome assembly GCA_033807755.1 of Ellobium chinense. NCBI lineage: Eukaryota > Metazoa > Mollusca > Gastropoda > Ellobiida > Ellobiidae > Ellobium > Ellobium chinense. The sequence continues at coordinate 2,289,134 of JAWQUT010000046.1, read as the reverse complement.
TTCATTGCATATGAGAAGAAGTTTCTTTTAAAGTAAACTTAGTATTAGGCCTAATTATTGTATAATGCAGATAATACTTATAATCATTGTGAATATTAATGCGGTTTATAATTCTTGTATTCAGGCAAATGCTGGCTCAGCTCCATTATTATCCCACTCTGGAACTTTCCCAGCTATCCATGGAGAATACAGTACAACTGTCATTTATAGGTCTCGATCAAAGCATCTGACAATATCGTCCACTTCCTATAGCCAGGTACCCCTTCCACAGAAAGGTGGACGGGAGAAAATGTGAATGATTTGCCTTCCTAAGGGACTTACAGCTCGGTTGTGGTCGGGAATCGAACCCATGACATTTAGATCTTGAGTCCAACGCCATAACCATTCCACCACGCTATCACTCTATAGCAGGTGTCTAATTTGAAACGTCAATTTCTTTTTCTTTCGAGGAAAGTCTCCCTGAGTTCCGTCATAATGTCGATATTTTAGAGATGCAAGCATTTCAGCGTTGCCTTCCCGTAAATTTAATGAGGTATTTTCAGACGGGTCAGTGACACCACGTGATCTAGGGATTGCTAGGCTATTTTGATAAATGACGAGTAATCATACCTGAGCAGAGCATGTAAACAAACCAGCGTGTGAGCAAAATTTCCTAGGTCATGTGATGGAGCTGAAAATACCTAATTATGCAGTAACAGTGTGAAACAAAAAACATTTTTAAAGGGCTGTTGTAATATTATCAGAACTGAATTTTGAGGCTACCAGGCCGTCTGTTGCCACAAAACTTCATAGCTGAATAAGGCTTTACCAGCTTTAGCTTCACGCCATGTCGTAAGACCCAGAAACTAGGAAAACTCTATTGGATATTCAAGTCCCTCTTTAAAGCACCTAATCATACATTCATCAAATGGAAATCGTGCTAGTCTAGTCTCAGTATAATACGATTCTAAGTGACAAAGATTTAACTCTTCTAGATCTACTTAAATTTCGAGAAATCTATTAGAAATATTAGAAATATCAAAGTTTCATGCATTAACTTGCGTTGTGATAAATCAGTGAAATAAATGTTCACTTGTGATTAAGTTGTTGGAAGACCTACATCACGTTCACACCTTGCAGCAAGCTGGGGTCTTGCACTCAGTGTAAATTAATTTATCTCCCTGGTACGTGACATTAATAGATTACCGATAGTTCAATAATTTATCACACTGCTCCTCCCCAGCTTTAAAACAAAATACTTTTCTAGATCAAGGACTTTCTTTGTGCAGGTGGCCAGCAAATTTATTATAATGTCAAAGATTTTCTGCTCAAATGCGTGACACTGTCTTCGATTTCAATGATTTACACGCAGATCTATGAAGATATTACGCTCATGTCTTTCTCCTTGAGAGGAAAGAGAAATAAAGTGATGGGGTGATGAGTTGAGGATGCATGGGAGAGAGATTTAGAACTTGTAATAGAGGTGTTGGCAAGGGGTATATGTTCAGATATAATCTATGTTAGCCTCACTTCTCAAGAAGAGTTCCCCTTAATGCTCAATAATGGAAAAATTGTGTATACAAGGTTGAATCAAACTTAGCACAGTTGCCATTTTGTATTTTTATCCCTCCCCTCCCCCCAAAAAACCTTTTTTTTTCACCCACTTCTACCTCCGCTCTTTCCTGTTTTAAAAAGATTCAATGCTCTTTGTAAAGTAAAGATAATTCGTGTATGGCGAACTAATTCCTACTAAATAAATCCATTTTTTGAGTTTGAAAACTCGTCCCTTACCCTCTCTGTCAGTCTCAATACCAAAATACAGAGTGCAATAGAAACAGAATGCAGAGAGAGAGAGAGAGAGAGAGAGAGAGAGAGAGAGAGAGAGATCAGAGNGAGAGAGAGAGAGAGAGAGAGAGAGAGAGAGAAAGAGAGAGAGAGAGAAAGAGAGAGAGAGGGGGAGAGAGAGAGAAAGAGACAGACAGACAGACAGACAGACAGACAGACAGACAGACAGACAGACAGACAGAGAGAGGAACAGAGCCTACCTGTTCAAAGCACCTAGAAAAACCGTCAAAGCACAACACATTCTAGTCACTACACCTCAGCTATTCACTATCAACTACTGTCAGTAAAGATCCCTCCACCGAATATGTTACAGCTACACTCAAAGATACACACTTTCGCTAATCTACCGTAGGTGAAAAAATATCTACCTCCATTGTGCTTGAAATTTCTGACATGTAAATTATACATTTACGCACAACTTTTCGCCTTGTCAAAATAAGTTCCATTTAAAGGCTTGCCAAAGTAAACAGACACAACACTTGGAGAATGAAGATCGTGAAAACTTCCACCAGAGATTTAAAAGCCACAACTCTTCCACTGCCATGCTGATTGTATGGTCTTTTTTTTTTCTTTGCGGTCGTCGCCTTGAAAACTCTGGCCTTTCAATATCCAAGTTATTATTGATATCGATTTATTGATTGATTCGCTGAGAGATCCAAAACAGTCGATACTAATGTGATTGATCTTTTGAATTTTAATCGTTAACAGGGACTGGCTTTCTTGTCGCTCTAAAGCTTTCCAAAGACCAGCGAGGCGTGCGTTAGCTATGTCTTTTAATGGCATTGAAAAGAAAATATCGTGGACGGCTGGGAAATAGTTTGCTAGGGACTTGAATGGCGCGTCGTAGTGTGAGCTGGTGGGACATTCCTCTAATGGATCACTCTCGGTTATATGCATGCATAGTCATCCAGGCATGGCAAGCTATAACTACAGCGGTCATTACTTCCGCTTCCACTTTTCCTTTGTCAGAGGAATATGATTGGCTGATATGGTCTGTTACAGTGGCTTTTTTTGGCCGATGCATTTGTTACTTTCGGAAGTGAGCTTTGATGACGTAAGCACACTACTGTTTTGCTTAAACAGGAAGTAAGCTTCAGTGGAGTTGATTAATTTAGGAACAGCCTATAGAAATCCTGTCGAAATAATGCAGCTGTCTTGTAAGGAACGACTCCCTGGGGAACATAAAAGTGCTGCTGCTTTTTTACAAGTGCTGAACATTAGGATTCAATCGACGTGTTTCACTGCCTGCAGCTGGGTACCCATTTTACACAAGTGGACTCCAGCAAATGTAAATAAAATACTTTCCTTGAGCACCTGCAGCAATCATGACAGTAGTATAGTGGGGGTTCGAACCCATAACCTTTTAATCGTGAATCCAACATTGTAACCATTCAGCCACGCTGCTCCAAGGCACACGGGACAAGCATCAAGTTTTCAAGTTTTATTTCCATGCAGACCGACTGACCTACTCACATTTCAATTTATCATTTTTTTTTTAACAGTATACACCACTTAACAAGAATTTTTACATTCAGCTTATTCAACGGGCAAATCGCATAGCGCACACATCTTGCATATCAGCAACAAAAAACAGACAAACAAAAGCCAAACAGATAGATAGACAGGCAGACTGACCAAAGAAATAAAAAAGGTTCAACCTTTTCAACATAATAATAATAATAGTAATGCGGTATATCAGTCTCGTATCAAGGCTGATGCCCGCTCATGCGACTTCAAATTATTACTACCACAGCAGGTCTGGTCACTCTAGGACGTATTCAACTCCCTGGGGAGTATACAGTAGGCCTACACACACTCCCTCAAAACGTTATGCAACGTCACTCCTGGCATTGACATTTACTAACAATCACACTCTTACTTAAAACACAGTCATTCTCTATATTATATAGGTTTCAACACACATGTACAAATCTATCGGTGTCTACTCACAGTATATCAGTTCATCATACGCTAATCATTAATTCTCTCTCTCTCTCTCTCTCTCTTTATCTCTCTCTCTTTCTCTCTCTCTCATTTCTCTCTCACACATTATAACCGACATACACTCACTCAGACCCACGTGCAAAGGCAAGCACATGTACTCAGACATGCAAATGCAGACCTCGCCATTGCCATACACAAGTACAATATCACGAGTACGACAATCGGCTTCTTTCACAGCTCGATGTGTTTGAGCTAATGAGATCCTGCTGCAATGATACGTTCCAGAACACTCCTCCTCATAACAGAGACACGACAATTATTAGAAATAATGAATATAACGCATTAACTCAATCTTTTGAGAATGTGTTCATTTCACTTTAAAAAAAAAAAAGCAATAGTGACATTCAATGTACAATAGAGCTTTTGAAATGTTGTTATTCAATAATCAATTTGCTGAGTGCAAATGTTTAAAATAAAATTGAGTTAAAAAGTGTGTCCCTGTCAATGTAATACATTGGATAATAATGAGCAAATTCATGCAGCTGTCACCGATGGAAAGAAAGGCCCTAGATGCACTGAGGGTAGCAGTCTGGTGTTTGTGTGTGTGTGTGTGTGTGTGTGTGTGTGTGTGTGTGTGTGTGTGATTGATTGATTGATTGATTGATTGATTGATTGATTGATTGATTGATTGATTGATTGATATAGGCAGAGATGAAGAAAGAGGATGCAGGTCTCTTGAACTGAAATATATTTCAATGTGTTACACTGATAACTTTGCACGACAAAAGACTGTGTTTGACCATTTTTTTTTTTTGTGGGAAATGGTTGATATTTTCAGTGTAGACAGGTCTGAGACATTCTCTAAACCTCAGTATGCCTGATGAACCCTGCTTTCTTTCAACATTGAGCTCATTTCTATTTGTGGAGGTCAGAGTGACCTTTCATCTAGTCTATTAGTTCAGCCTTGGAGCTTTATTCTGGGGACTGGGGGGTCATGAGATGAAAGCAAAATGTAGAACACTGCAATTTATCAACATTACAGGATGAAAGGTTTATACTGAAACTGTGCTTCATGATTAAAGGGAGATAACGTCCAGTGCATATAGATCTCATCAAATTACATTGTTGCAAGATTTGTTTTTCTCATAAAACAATTTAAGTTGAGTTTAATGGGTGTAGAATGGTATCGGTTAAGTACTTCCAGAGGTGGAGAAGGAGAGAGGGGAGAGGAAAAGGGAAGGAGGGTTGCAGCGTGGATGTTCGGCTGAGTCATTCTCACAATGTGACATGTCTAGAGTACAATGTGACATGTCTAGAGTACAATGTGACATGTCTAGAGAACAGTGTGACATGTCTAGAGTACAGTGTGACATGCCTAGAGTACAACGTGACATGTCCAGAGTACAACGTGACATGTCCAGAGTACAACGTGACATGTCTAGAGTGCAACGCGACATGTCTAGAGTGCAACGCGACATGTCTAGAGTGCAACGTGACATGTCTAGAGTGCAACGTGACATGTCTAGAGTGCAGCGTGACATGTCTAGAGTGCAACGTGACGTGACTAAAGTACAATGTGACATGTCTAGAGTACAGTGTGACATGCCTAGAGTACAATGTGACATGTCTAGAGTACAGTGTAACATCCGTGAGAAAAACACTTCACTCTTTTTTCTCGCTTGGGTCAGGTGTAAATGAGTGCCTAGCTTTACTGCTAGGGTTACCGGGCCTTTCCATGGCGACGATCAGAAAGGACTCAGTGCCGGAATGCTTTTATAAACCGTTGAGGTAAATTATTTTTCAGTCTGATGCTTATTGATAGAATTATACTATATAGGTCCATAATATTATGACAAAATTTATGAGAGTTGTACCACGAAAGTAAATCATACAAGTGATGCTTGCCTGGGAATGACAACTCTGGTCCAGCCTCCTACTGGCTGCGTGACCATTACGGATAATGACAGTTGAACGTGTGGTTTGCTGGCCGATCAACTGACACTGGGCTGCAAAATTCAACCCCTGCCTCACATAGTTGGTGCTGGCATTCGAATTCATTCAGCCATCCACCCAACATAGTAGAGTGAAGGTGAAAATTGGTTCTACCATAGCATCACAAGGGTTAAATTACAAATGTGTAGTATCACATCAAACGCTTTAACCTTTGTGCTCACTTTGGTTCAACATAGAAGATTTAGGAGGCATGATGGCCGTGCGGCTCGTGAGCTGTCCTCACTGGATTTCTGTCTATTCTAGAAGAGGAAATTAAGGAAGTCTACACGTTGATGTAAAATGAAGGACTTTGTGTCAAGACAGAAAATCTAGGAAAGCACCGAAATTAACTAAATGGTCTATTAGCATGATCACTTTTAATTTAAAAAAAAAAACGCACCGTTTAGCACTTTAGTTTGCAATTTTGCATATAAATTCTACTAATGCATTTATAGGGCTGATTAGCGGATCATAACAGTATTTTCTGCATTGCAACCTCTAGGAATGAGTCGCTTCAATGAGACCTTGCGTTGGCTGAGATCACTGCACTTAAACACGTTTTTTGGTTTTTTTTAGCGGAAGTATTCTGAACCGCGTGTAACGAGATGAGAAAGCGACAAAGACTTCGTGTAGATTTTGTGCAAGTCACAGCTTATGACCTGCAGTATACAGTGGATATGGTAACGGAAATTATATACTGCAGGGGCGTAGCGTAATGGTAGTCAAATAGTCGTTGACTACCACTCGGAAAAAAAGACAGCCTCGTAAAAATGTTTTAAAAAAATAAATAAAATAACCAAAAAGTACTGAAATAAGAAATGCAAGTTCTCATAGCTTACTATAAGTTCACAGCCTTGTAATACACCTGCTTGCTACCCACCTCCACTAAATGTAAATGTAGAGGAACCTTGAGGTAAACCTATGATACCATTAACCTTTGTGCAAGTTTGCCTATCTAGTTTCGACCCCCAGGCTACGCCTCTGACATACTGTAAATATACATACTTTCTCTCTATATAGATCTAGTTCCTTTTTTTTTCCTCTACTTCTTATGTATTTGCAGATAGCGTTGTTCACTGTGTTTACCCATGTTTTAGCTACAAAGTTGTTGGCCGACACCGAGCAGTTAATGTTATTGACATGACTCTCGTTATAACCGGGCTCTGTTGTAACTCCAGTGTTGACATATAACAGAGGCTGAGTGCATAAGAGGATCAACACTGATTGTATCGGATGCCGAAATAGCTAGGTTTCTACATTTCCCTTGTACATCAGGTTAGTTGCACTGAGTGAAATGAGAGCTTGCGCAAAAACGATGGGATCCCTTACTATTGTAAGATGTACATTTAGTTCTGCATGTCGAAAGCTACTAAGGCTGCATTCGGCATCGATGCACTAATGGAATTATTACGATAGTAAGAGATACCACCGTTAATGCGCAAGGTCTTAAATGTTTACGACAAACCCTCGTAATTATACAGTATATTATAGTCGCGCATCTTATCTTGTTCCAGTTCGTCGACCTTGGAGGAAGATATCAAGCTCTCGTACAGAAAACATACATTTGGGTCAGGAAGGTTTGTCCGAGGCAACCGTGGGTTTGACTTACATGTGTTACTTTATTGTTTTCATGAGAATCTCTATTTAAAACAACAACACAAAACAAAAACAAATTGGCGCCTAATTGTACAATGCTGTGTGAGTTTTCTTAATTTTCTCGATCAATTTCGCTTAAATTGGNATGTGTTAGCCATTTTCTTAAATAAGACAGGACAGCTGACGAAATTAGAACAACCCATCAATTTCTCTAGCCTACATAGGTAGACAGATAAACCACATGACGTTTTCACCACTTCACAATGTTCCACATATATGTATGACAATACCCTTTGTTATAAACGCTCTCGACGTACCGATTCGTCTCGGAGGTAACATAATAATATCCGTGTTTATTCAGTGTCCCCATATGCCCTGTTTCTAATATAACTATGTACACTTACAGGCTATAGAGTTCATGTTGTTTGATGACATCAAGACTTGAAAAACGTCATGGATTGAAGTATTTTTTTCCCTTAAGTTTCTTCATTAAGCCCTAAATTCCGTTAGAAATTTTGAAGTACAATACTAACAATAATACCGTGGAGGATAATAAACAAAATTTTATTTATTCATCATCTTCATAGGTCATAAATAAGGAAAAACAGGCATTACACAAATCGAAGATAATCTATTATTGAAAGCCACATGATAAGTTACATATATTTGTATAATAAGATGGTATGTGGAAACATGGAAGTGCTTGATGACACTGAACAAGACAACAGATTAGACAGTAAACAATGCAAACTAATTCTAGACTGTATATCTTCAATCAGCTTAAACAATCCATTTTTTCATGCTTCAGAATCAGTAAACACCCTGGAACAATATTTCTGAAATAGTATCAAAATGAAATTAAATTCATACGAGGAATTTTGATAGTTTGAAGTTTCACATTCGCAAGAATCCACAGAATTTTACACTTTTCAAAGAAGTATCAATTCCCCTAACTGCATGGTCTACACAGCAAGTGATGAACAGAAGATATTTCATGGAATCTCCTTAATTTCTTTAAATTCAAACATTTTCAATAGGTTTTGACGTTTGATCTTTTAAGAATGAATATGAATATTTTTGGTTACTAGTCTATGTATTAACATGCTCTCTGCCAGACCAATATCAGAATAATATTTAGGGACCATGAAAGCCTGAAATGTAAAGGTGATGTTCCTCAGAGGTTATCACATTGAAACCCCAGAACCCCCATAGTGAAGCATTGCAAGTTTCTTGCCTCCAAAAGGTTAGAACACTTTCCAAAATCTAACACCAAAGCAGCTTACATTAGGCATAGGAATTTTACAAAGTATGCATGATATGAAACATTCTGCGGCATCCCATGAATTTTATAAAAAGTGTGTTCCAGTGTTTATTTTTACCAATTAATATTCTCCTGCATTTCTCGTAATTGCAAAACAATCATACCAGGTTTGAATGTTGCCAAAAAAACAAACTGAACAGTCTAACACAATACTCAAGTCCCATGGAATCTTTCATGTGCACAACTAATCTGCCTGTGTGGGCCCCAACATCAAACTGGCTAAGAGATCTTACCAACAGAAACAGGGATATAAGTATTTCAGGCAAATTTCCACCAGAAGATGTGATGCCTGTATTCTTACGATTTTTTAGCAACAATACCTTTCTTCAACTTTGCACAACATGTCAACCAAGTGCACACAAAAAACGTGTGATACCCAACAAGCACTGAAGGCAAGAAAAAGAAAATAATATTCAAATACCTAAGCCCTGCGATCCTTGGTAAGCATTTCCATGGAGAAATATGAGGAGTGATTCTTGAAAAAAATCTGAACATTGCATAAGACAAACTTAAGATATTTTCAGCATACAAAAATGAAATGAAAAAAGATTGCTTCACATATTCAAAGATTATTCTATCATGCAGTTTTATTTGCACGCAAGTGTTGGAATTCACAGAAAACACACCTGTTCATACGTTAAACAAAACAAAGATTAACAAGTGTGAAATCTGACCTTGATTATATTTTAAGAATGCAAAGTTCCCAAAGCAGGGTCTCTGTACCATCAAACAGTGGACAATGTGTCGGCTAAATACTTCACAGAAAATGCATGATTACATTCTAAATGTGACGTATAGCAGAATGCCCCCAGGGCGTGATGAACGCAGATTACAGTATTATCTCAGACATTTGGAGAACTCTGCAAAATGAAGGTGATAAACAAGGTCAAATTATGTCTATAAACAAGATGAGATTGCACAATATTATATCAGCTTATTAGGAGGGAGTGAGGGGGTCAGTGGTAGTAAGTAGATAATCAGGAACTCCAAGAGTGGTGATGATTTTACGAATCAGTCAGCCAACAGCCTCTAGAACAAGAGCACTACTGACTTTGCGTTTGTTCGGTAGGAACCAAAATGGAAAACATATTGCCGTAACTGCAATTATAAAACCTATATCCTTTGTATGTTATTCAACACACTTCTTGATTAGTCTGAAACATTCAGCAATTGGTGATTTGATTTATTTATTACAACAGATTTTCATTCTACGTTCTGAATTTCAATGAAACTGAAAAAGTATTTGTTAAAGTGAAAGCTGAAATTGCTGTAATAACACACAATACCAGAAAATGTGTCCACTCTCCCAGTTTAAGAAAAAGATTACTGTGTACAAACATGATGGTGATGAAGAGCTGTGGTCAAGATCCAGTGACTGCTCTCAGTCAAAACATTTCAAATGATACTTACTCAAACTCATTATCTGTATTTAAGAAGCACGCACTTGCCAACAGTGTAATAACGAAACAATCCAAAATGCAACGAAGAAATTAGTTTAATAAAATTTTTGATCCTATTCGTGGATCTTCTTCAGTATCAACTCAAGCATGTGATGTGATGAGTTCATATGAGAGTGGCAATTTCAACTGACTTTTCCATTGAAGAAACCTCTGAAATAGAAGAAACTGTCTATATCATATTCTCTTCTCATTCTACATAGTAGCTGGAGACAAAACACAACAATAATTATGGTGCCATCTGTAAATCAAGATGTATGTCTGTTTATAGATGGGACCAAATTCAATATATAGAAAGATAAATAACATTATATTATCCAGTGTAACCAACACATGCATGAACAGTGATGAGAGGCATTGATAAGCATGCTCATATTTGCACATATATCTTGGAGTTTATCAACAATCTAGACCCAAGAGAGAGAAAAAGCAACGCAACTATACATTTTTGATTTGATGAATGATACAAGACACACACAGTGGTTAGGAATTATTAAACATGATATGTGACCAGACTCACAAAACAAAACTTTCATACTTTACATGTAATGAATGAATCTCACAAATTTCCACCTGCCTCCTCGTAAAGCAGCAGTCTCTTGCTCAGTATCTCTATATTAAATTTACCACACCATCTTAGCTCTCCGAGAACAGCGTATCCTCAATCCAGTAATCGAATGGTCGCATGACCCAGTTTAACACATAATAAGCATTTTGTGAATTGTCTGCCAAGCCATCAGCTAATATTGGGCTGCAAAATTTGACTGCTGCCTCACTCGGTTGAGGCTGACATTCAAACTTATTTGACCATCAAACCTGTGTAGTAACTTGAAGGTGAAAATTGTTTTGACTGCAGCATTACAGAGCTAAATACCTCACAGTCTCAAAGTTTTGCTGTCCTCTGAAATTTGAGAGCTATTGTCCATCGTCTTGGAAAGTCATTAAAGGATTATCCTAGCTCATATGCACTTTCACAATGATGGCAGCAGCTGATGACAAAATTTTCTGACAACAAGATCAACATTCATGTGTCTGCATAAGAAAACATGGAAATTGCTTTGTCACCTTTTTTACATGTTATCATGTTAAAATGCCCAAATTTTCAAATCTGATTTTTGGTTTCCTGAAAATTTTTGGCATCCTGCCATCCCTGACTCTTATTTCCAGTGTATGAACTGTTCCAGGGAGATCACTCACTTTCAATAAAATTCTCTGAAGCTTTTGTGGTTTCGCGGGAATTCATGTGGGCTTGGTCTCTTATCTGAAATCTGTACTTTTAAAGAGTTAAATCATGTTTGATCCCAAAAAAAAGCTATCTCTCAAACAATGAAAAATTTTAATATAAATAAATCTATAATTTTACTGCATAATTATACAGTGCAGAAATCAAAAGTGTACTTGCCAACCCTTATCTATCAAGGATCAGGCAGCAGATGAGGCCATATGAATAAAATTAATTACACTGATTCTTCTGATTAGTCATTCAAATATGTTCTTGGTCAGCATCAGAAACTGACTGTAAACAAAGGCTAGGACAAGCTGCTTCAAAATCTTGTTTCTTCAACTGCCTGGGATGGAACTGGGAAGAGAAAACTTCCTTTGGGATGTCACTAATTACTACTAGGATGTCCCTAAAGGTTTTGCTGCTTAGATCTCTTGCTTTCAATCATGATTCAGACATATTAACAAAGATCCTCATGTTCTGCTAAGTTGACCAGCCTAACCCATACACTGCCCAAGGAAAACGAGCGACAGGCAATCAGCCAATCCTAGCACTGTCTAAGCTAGGTCTGCAAGGCAATGTCCACAGAGGAAAGCGTGCATTGGAAAGCGTAGCACTGACTTTGTGCATCTCATATGGATCCATTCTCCAGATGAGTTTTCAAAACCAAAATAACCGCTTTCATGAAGTTCAGAATTTACGGAACATGTTTATTTAGGCCGGAAGTGACCTTTCATTAATTCTAGTTTATCTAGCCAAACATCAGCCATAACCGAAACACTTACACTTATTGTGAATGCTGATCTATCCATACAGCGATCATACCGAAACTTCAGACAAAAGTTTGGCCTCCCAGAATTCATTTTTTTTTTAGTTGTCGCTGGTTCTTGGACGGACCTCAGATGGCATTTTCAGAGCCGACGATATTCTTGGATTTCTGAGAATTTTTGAAAGAGTGGCATCCCTGTGTTCTCAAAAAGTCAGTGTCACCTGTTTAAGAATCAGTAGGATCACACTAAGATATTCCTCATACTTTGGGAGATGTACACACATTATAAACATTAAACTTTTGGACTACCAATTTGCAACCACCGGTACAGTTTTGTTCCACAAATTATATACAATAACAGCACATCTGTTTCATCTTGCAACTAAATATATGGACTTCCTTAGTCTACCTCTAACTTCCATAACTACATCTACAGTACAAATGCTGATTGGAGAAAATCCAAGGTCTACTAAGTGGGAGAAAATGACCCAGAAGGAAGTGTCACTTAAGGAATCATTGCTGAATTTCATACAGACAAACAGGACTAAACACAACAACGATCCTGTGAGTAGTCACTGCACTCCTCTTTAAGTATATACACTGAACAACTAGAGGAATTGATACTGGCACATTCTTTCCTAACTTCAAATGTTGCTGATTTTTGCTGTCAGCACATCATTTTATGATAGTCATCGGAACTTATTCTTATCATAACAAAATTGTAACATGGAGAATAATTTAGCTACACATCACACTGTACCCTGCAGGGAGGGTAGAGAAAGCACACAAGATGTTTAGTTCAATCTCTACTACTTGGTTTCAGCAATATTACACCACAGAGTGTAGATTCTGTTCACAGCTCTGCAAATCTCAAATTGGCAACACTGCTAACAAAAAGTCCATGAAGTCTGTCTCAAATAATGAAATTCACTATCAGTCAGATGAAACAATCACTCCACACATAATAAGATTTCAAGCCTGTGAATCTATGTTTGATGTCATAATAATCTACTTTTGACTGAAAATCCTATTTAACACACTACCAAGTCATTTTCAGCTTGCAAGGTGGTATTTAAACCCACTGTTCATATAATACTTTGTTTGAAACTCCAGATGGTTAAGACAAATTCTCTATGAGAGTGTACAAATGAAATGTTAGCATAAACAATGAGCCAATATCTGAATAATACGGATTATTTACAGATAACTAATGGGTGCAGTTGAATGTAATCACTACAAAGCACAGAACAAAGTAAAATGTTTTCAGTTGACTGAAATACTTAGAGGTTGATTTGGGATCTTTGGCAGATACAGACTTGTCAGACCATGATTTAACAGATATTTCATGTGGTGAAAAAAAGAAAGAAAACAGCATAACTGCTAAAATGCAATATAACAGCACACCTAACTACATCTGCCAATAATGCCACATCAGTTAAACCACTGCATAATAATAATGAACTTGTCATATATGAACAAGTGGTCACAAAATTTCATATGAATGGATTAGTTCGACTGAATTTTTTTTTTTAAATAACCCCCAATCATTTAGCTACCTAGCCTAGAAACCTTGAGACAAGAATAGTATTTCGCTGGTCAGTCAGTCACAAAATCCTCCTACTTGTGATAATCTCCACCTAATGAAAACTTTTTCAGATACTGTCTTGTAGAGAAAACACAAGAGAGCTGGAACAGGCTGCCTGTCAATCACATCTTATTTCTTCAGACATACCAAACAGGTGGAATTTATAATGAATCTTTATACACCTCACAACACTCATTTCATAGCACCACAAAGATACTCTGTCTGCCTTCATCATTACCAACTCTGAGGAACATACACACCACAGCACATAACAATATAATGACCAGTTCAGCTGCCTGATCAGACATCTGGTATAACACTTCAAGTGTCAGAACTTGCGTAAACTTCATCTCAACAGCTCAAGACATCATTACTGTCGGTAATGACAACCCTGCTAATAGCAACATATTTTTGTTAGGAAACAACCTTTTCTTTGTGAAAATTACAAATAAATGTGTATTAATTACATTCCCATTATTATCTCTAACATTCAAGTGTTTTCCACATTGCCATGGAATTGAAATTAAACAGAATTACTGTATGATGGAACAGTTTGGTAGGTTTACTTAAACATCACAAAATGTCCTTTACATCTGCATCTCTAAATGAAAATCGTTTGTTCTGTTTTTGTTTTCAGTTAAACGTTATGCCAGATTCCTTCAGATTGTGCAGTCTTCAACTTTGAACTGTACAGATGATTTCTACACACACAATCCTTATAGAATAGCTAGAAAATGCAGACAAAATGTTAAATGCTGAAGGGAAGCAAAAGGCTAAAATCTGGGTTTTTTTTGTTATTGTTGCTTATTGCTTCCCTTACTTCATGCACTATCTTTCCCCTCTAACCTTGACAAGTGCTTTGTATGCAAACTAACCAAATCTTATCTCAACAGTGTTCCTTTCCAGCTCAGCCTCTGTCATGTCCTCTCTTTACACATCCAGTCATGTCACAGACATTTTTCAATCTCACACAAGTTTGTCTACAAGTCTCGTTTTTCACATAGTATATTCTATTACAACTTTATATCTGGTCTTTACAGCATATGGGCATATCCATATCTCTTTTACTGCTCATGAATAAAACATGCTGAAACTTCACAAGTACTTTATATCCTCTCTGCGTTATCACTGTCTCAAACTACATACTTATCTCAGCAAATGATTGACTCTGAAGGTCCTTTCAAAGTCTTTGCCTTCTTGACTGCATGGAAAAACTTCTTCATAAAGAAAACGTATTTCAAATCTTCTTTGTAATGGCATCAACTGACTCAAAGACCCACCTCTCTACATCTGGCGAAAGGAAAAAAAAATCTATAGCGCCAAATCCAAAGAGGAAGGTGGGTTTGGTAAGATTTCATAACCTCTCTCCCTTACACTGTCAGATATCTGAGCTGTGGTGTGGAATAAGCAAAGTCAGTCGTTCCATTTCATGTTGATGTTGCATGGTCCTCTCGCTTTCCAATGCTTTTGTTACAAGAATTCCGCAGCTTATCATTTGCTTCAAAACCATATCATGCTTCTTTCATGCATGGGTAAAAGAGATGAAGATATGCTCTTGTACAGTCAGTTTCCTGTTACTGTGGATAGCCAGCTGAGGGTCGTGGGTACCCCCCACCATATCCACCTCTGGAGTAGGGGTTTCCCGGAGACTGACTCATACCTGCAGGGGCTGGCGGATAGCCTGGGCCTTTAGCCTGAAACAAAATCATAAAATGAATTGTCAACTCAGTGTCAGTGAAGCTGGTGCCACTCAAGAATTCTGAAAAAAAGGAGAATTAGGTATTTTCAGCTCCATCACGTGACCTAGGAAATCTTGCTCACACGTTGGTTTGTTTACATGCTCTGCTCATGTATGATTACTCATCACATCAAAATAGCCTAGCAATCCCTAGATCACGTGGTGTAACTGACCCGTCTGAAAATACCTCATTAATGGACTATGTCACTTATTATCCTTTTTTAGGTTTTTATGATATCCAACTACACTTATTGAAACTAAATGCATATCTGTCTTGGAGCCTGTCATTTTCAGCCTACATGAAGATACTGGTATGAAATGAACGCAAGTTAATGTGTGAACTTTCATTGGGTAAAGGAAGTTCTGACCTAACATGATTCTGGCCTAAAAATGGGAAAAAAAAATATAAGAAACTCATGACTGACAAATAAGTTTATACTAACGCCTCTAAGCTCACAAAAAGTCTATTTACCCACAATTACTGGCCATTTGCCTGTAAAATCAAAGCTTGTGTGTACAGGAATGATTTTACTTTTGATTTCTGCATCAAAACTGTTTGCAAGACATTTTATAAAGCAAATTAAGAGGTTATCGCATTAATAAAGCGTAACATCAAACTTTTAATCAAGAGGGGAGGGGAACAAAACAGGAAGCTCACAATAACAGTAGAGCTGACAGTTACGACAATGGAACTGAGAGAAACAGCAAACAAGCAACACCTATGTTGAACTTGTGGTCTGGACTGATCTGTCACATCTTGTCTTCTCTATTTTTGCATCATTTTGGGTGGTATTTCTAAATTTCAGATATACACAATTCTATTCCTATTCTCTTACCAACCTGTGGCTGCTGGGGCATGCCTGGTGCTTGCCCATAAGAGCTGGGTGCACCTGGTTGTCCATACATCACCTGACCTTGACCCTGGGCTGGCTGACCTTGAGCTGGCTGACCCGCAGCTGCTGGGTAACCTTGGCCATACTGGTTGTACATCGCTGAAATGTCCAAAAGCAAATATATTCAAATCACAAAGACTGTCACTCACATCCCTACGTTGTTAATACCCTAAAAACTGACGATGTTGTTCTTGCTGTCCTTGTTTAGATCCCATGCTGTTATTTACTCCTCCACAGCCAGTGCCAGATGTATGAATGCTTTGGTGTTTATAAGTTAACAGCAGCATAAGAGATAACTGCATGCCATTCCAGCATGTTAAATATTCCAGTACTGAATTAAAAGACAACAAAATGAGCTTTGGTCATTAAATGGACTTTTTTGCATAAAATATAATTTTAATTTTCTTTGACAACTTCTTACTCATGAAAATACTGGCTACATTTATAGGGTGCTTCAGAACGCTGCTCGCTGAAACAGAGTCCCCCACGCGATGTATTTTTAGCCGGGCTGTCCGAACCGGCGGCNGAGATAACTGCATGCCATTCCAGCATGTTAAATATTCCAGTACTGAATTAAAAGACAACAAAATGAGCTTTGGTCATTAAATGGACTTTTTTGCATAAAATATAATTTTAATTTTCTTTGACAACTTCTAACTCATGAAAATACTGGCTACATTTATTGCTTTTAACAGAAATCAAAGTATTAGGTCCATTCCAACAGTGAAAAAATAGCACAGTGTTTATTAGAAGAATGTTAACCCCTCCAGCACAAGAGCCAGATTTTATTGCTTTAACTACTACCTTTGCATTATGTGAAGGTCAAACTGACTCATTATGTCTTGCTCAACTCTGAGAGTCTAATAACAGACTAGACCACACCAGATATCAAAGTGCTCATTTGGCAAGTAACCTTGCCAGGTGAAACACAGTGTAATGCACTGCACCTCTGGGGGTCTGGCCATGCTAGAATCTTAGGGTTACAAGAATTAAAAATATAATTACTGGTTCCTAATTGTTCATGGAAACATAAATTATAGTCAAAACCCTGTAACACAATGTGCATTCCCAATTCCTACCAAGTATGTAAGACCGTGTTCTTCAAGGATGGCTCTAACCACATCCTTGAATAAAACACAGAGAAGAAAAGGACTGGAAAATAAACTACACTGAATAGGATAGATTAAAAAGAGGAAGCATTGTAAATTTTCATTACATTTTTCACTCAAAATATACAAGTAAATAGCATGCTTTTCCTTTCGGCATTCTTATTGTATCTGATCATGATGTCTCCGTTGACATATAAGGTTGAGTTTTGTACTGCCGCCTGAGAATAATCTGTCATAAGTCCTTATATGAGTTTAAAGACTTATGACAGTTTTATTTGCAGGCAGCAATATGATTTCAAGAGAAATATATATGACCTAATATGTCAACACAGACAATTTTATTCTATGTTCACACTTACAAGGGTCGAACTGTTGTTGCGCAGGTGCCTGGGGCTGTTGCTGCTGTTGCTGTTGTGGAGGTTGTCCCTGCTGAGTTGGCTGAGGTCCACCGTACCCTGGTTGCCCTGCATATGACTGAGGCATCTGGCCTGGCTGTCCCTGGTTGTACCCTGGTTGCCCAGGGTAGGGCATTTGCTGTTGTTGTTGCTGCTGCTGCTGGGGTTGTTGTTGATGCTGCTGGGGTGTGGCTGGGTGGGATGGTGGGTGCTGCTGTTGTTGTTGATATTGTTGCTGAGGTTGTGGTGTAGAGGAACTGGAAGGGGGCTGCCAGAGGAAAGACAAATACCTCTTCTAACCATTTTAAAGGTTAAATGTGATCTCTCGACTTTTCTTATTTACATATGGAGTCTCTGTCTTGATACATAAAATCCACCAGTTGCTAAGAAGGCTTTGCTACCAGATGATCTGTTTTTTCAACTACAACTTTCTTCAGACATGTTGTATTTCAATTTATTTCTATTGAACTTTTGTCTTGCTGACAAATATTTAACATATGAGAGTTTTTTTTCAAGACAGAAACTGCCATATAAATAAAAGACAGCTGAGAAAGCGTACTGTAATTCATGATAATTTACGCATACTGTATATCATATGTGAGCTGACAAATGTCTTGTGTAACATAACATAATAGTGGACACAACTGTAACTAGGTTTCTGTAAATGCAGACCACAAAAAGTGAATTCTATATTTGTAAACTACCTGATAAGCATTCTGTTGAGCTCTCACTTGATTACTTGCAGAGGATCCTACACTGGAAATGCTGTCTGGGGTGGCAGCTCTGTCATAGTGTGATGTTGAGGACACTGTAAGAAGACAATAACGATACCTGTTACAGTGAGATACAAGGAATAATAACCACATTAATTTTGCAAAATCTATTTCATCTGCATATCAAAGTTTAACTACATAGCCATCTTGAAGTTATGAATCAAATCTTGAACATCTATGGAACAAAAACTGAGTAACTTGCACAAAATGTGATGGTCACAAATGTGAACTCATAAGTCCTGCTTAATGGATCTATAACTAGATTATCTCCTGTGAATGTTCCTGACCAGCTGTCATTAATGGTAATTTTTCTGTGACAGTATGTCTTGTGTATGGGAAAAGACGGTCATGGAAATCCAAATTAAACAGGTTTGGATTTTATTCAGAGAGTAAAATAAAGAATAAAACCATGAAAGACAAATTTCCAATTCACATCTGACACTATCAGTTTCATACCGTTTCCATCCATTCCGAAAGACGATGCAATTTTGTTTTGAGTTGATTCCTCCACTGATTTCTGGGTTGTCAGAGGATCAAATTCTTTGCCTCCCACAGCATTTACTGGCCTGGAGACACCAGATGCTGCTGATACACCTTTCCTTGTTGCGTCACCTGTGGTTTTATCAAAGCGAAAGTGAAGACACATTATACTCCAAAGCTTTTTCATATTTGATAAGAGCACTGCAAATTTTGATACCATAAGCATCATATGCTTTCCAAATGTGTTTCCACAGAATTGACAGTTCAGAATTGTTCCACTATTACTTTACTACACACTCAAAATTAAGAGAAACAACAAGGTATCTTTTCTTCCCAAGCTTAAGAACAAAAATGTTAAGAAAATATGTTAATTTCTGATAGCCTGATATTCATAAAATTATGACAACCATTTATCTCCTGGAACTCATTACACATAATTCAAGCATATTCTGACACATTCCATGCCAAGGAGTAAACCTCCCTTACCTTTACCAGCAATACCATCTGCCAAACTTAAAGCCTGAGTACCAGCCACAAGAGATGTGGGTTCCAGTCTGTCCAAGAGGTTAATCACTCTGTCCCTGATGTCTTGCAGCTCCCGTCTGATACTCGCAGCACTGGATGGTTCTATTCTTGCATTTGTGGAGCTTCCAACTGATAAAAATCACAGACATAGCTACAGTACAAGGAGATCTCTCTTCTTAGCCACTTCTTATGCTGTTTGAAGTCACTTAACACACACTTCTAACTCAAGTGCAAATAAAAGGTTCAGACTGGAAACTATACTATCATGAAATTGTTACCATAAAAACTTTTAAGAACTATCACCATATTTTATATCGCCACCCAGAAATAATACTGTCATAAATCTTTAAAGTCATAACTGGACTAACAGCTGTATTAATTGCGGGTAGCAATATACTCATCCCCAAGACATGTTTACTTGTTAATGGAAACAACATCACAATATTCTCTGTTCCATGATTCAAAAGCTGGTGAAGAGGCAACGCTGATTATCAATGTTCTTGTCTGTGTATTCTTTTTGAGATTCGTGCAAGTTTGCATATTCTTTCCTCTCCCCTTAATTTGCCCGTCTCTTGACATTTTTTATAGATAGTTGTGGTCTTTCTACTCTTCCTATTCTTCCTTAACTTTCATGTCAGCAGCAGTTTAGAGAGTGATATCAATGACAATAACTTTAAGACAGCCAAGCTGAACCTTTATGTCATGAGTAACTAATCATACACCTATTTATTTAGCACAAAAACTTACCAAATAAGGTTATTTTCAAAATGCGGCTACACTGAATGGCAAATGTCAGGTCCGAGCTATCAAATATTGTTATCAAGTCACCATCTGTGAAAAAAGAAAGAAGGAAATGTTATATAATGGAATTTATCATAAAGCCAGTACTATGATGGCCATTTCAAGACAAATGATCACCTCAATACACCAGCAAATAAACCTTCATAACACTGAGTGATACCATGCAGTGATGACAACCCAAAGAAAGCAGCATCATCCGATCAGTTTCAATGGTGCCATTCATACTAGTGGCAGAAGCTGTGTTCACTACATCTTTCCTCTCAGTAGTTTCATAAGAGGAATGTCTCCAAACTGAATCTGATCTTGTTGTTTTGCTGTCTAGACACTTTCAAAGAATACATCAAATAATATTATAACAAACAAGCTTAAACAAAAGCTACGGAAAGACAAGACTTTTCACCTTCGTCCTTATATTTAATGGTGATATCATCATTGGTGCTCAGCTTTCCCCGGTACACTCTCTGCATCATCAACACCAGTTCATCATATGTGATGTCCTCATTGTGTATGGGAATACGTCGAATGTCATCACCAAGAGCCACCTTGATAATCAACTTGCCAGTCAAATCTAGCTGTGGACTGCCTGAGTTCTGCATCCTGAATGATTGGGCTGAAATACACAGAAGTGTCTGAAGTACACTAGATTACCAGAGTCAACAAAATGAAAGACTGAAAGCATATTATGGCAACGTGTTGAAAAGATGTCAAATGCTACTTCATCAAGTTCCTAAACAAATGGATAACTGGGAATAGTCTATGCCTTGATGATATAGTTTAAAATGAAGTTTGAGTCAAGATTCAAACTTACAGATATAGAGTGGCAGCACAAGCTGGGTCATTCAATGGCATAATTGACATGATTTGTTATTAATTAAATGTGTGATATCACTACCAAAATCGAATCACAGTTTTCAATATTGTCCATTATGACATAATTAAATCATGGTTTGTGATTCAGGTGTTTATCATGACCTGATATAACTTAGTTCCATGTTTGGTTCTTGATGCTCGTAGTGAAGAATACTGAAGTCTTGACTTTCAATGAGGGTACTTTTACCTGACTTAACGTAAGGAAGAAATTCTGAATGAGATTCACACCCCTGACCAGAACTCTTGCCTACTATTATTAGTATTACTATTACAACCCAAACCTTAACTCTACCTTTACCTTTTTTAGTGCCTATCAAGATATGAGCATCAGTCAAGACAGGTCCCTAACCATAATGTCAATCAAGTAAGGATCAGCAGGTGTGAGTCTCATTCAGGATTCCTCCCCACCATATTTTGGTTAAATGAAATTGTGAAGCTTGATAATCTGCATAAACAGTTAATCAACCATGCCGCCAAACCTGGTTTAATTGATTACAGTCAATTATTTGTCTGGTTACAGGTCATGACAATTCAAACTTAGATTTTAGATCTCTACATATGAGTTCCATGCTTTTTTTAAAGCATACCAACAGGCAATGAAATATGAATATTGTTTTATCCAGCATTTTGCAGTGAGAGTATGTTATTGTTATGTTTAAATGTTAGTGTATTTTTCAGCAATCAGGATGGCTGTTCCTTAGCTTTTGACCACAAGCACAAAAGCAAAACTGATTTGTCCCGTTTGGTCTTAGACTAGTCTAAGTTTTTCAGTCTAGTCTAAAATATATCAGATTACAGAACCAAATAAGTCTCATCGACAGTCATTGGCATTGACCACATTGGCAAGTGTCATAAACAGATGAAAGTATTATCAAAAATACAGACTAGACTATACTAGATTTGCTCATGCCGAGTGTCCCATCTGCGCATTCACTCTATGTCTACTAGACTAGTCTACTCATCCTAACATTGAACAGCAGCAACTCAACCCCAAAACTGTCAAATCCTGGGCTGGGAAATTCTTTTCGCAATGCCAGTATACTGTACACTCTCATCATTCTGTTGTCCATTTCAGTCTTTCATATCTGCATCTTCACGTCATAAAATCAATGTTTTCTGACACTGCTTACCTCAAGACGACAAACAATGTTTGAGTAGTGTCGACGAGGAACCGGTTAGCAGATTGTAGATTTGCCGTACAGCCAATCTTAGTCTCGGGGCTGTGACTTGTAAACGGAAGTCAGCCCCATAAGATGTGCAAAAGATTATTGACCGCTTACAGCTTTAGCGACAGAACGCCCATTGCAGTCCACCTTTTTAAGGTACAAACTGAGTAACTTGTAGTCTCGTTATGCGGTTAATAAAGGAACTGAGTAGACAACTACACCTATACTAGCTCTACACGTATGCACATCAAGTTGCCTTACTTAACGTGAACTCTGCTCATTAAAGTTTAATTTTTTCGCGTGCCAGAGTGGTGATATTATGATGGATTGGGGA
>JAWQUT010000046.1:2253621-2260509 GCA_033807755.1 Ellobium chinense | reverse complement strand
TACTCCTTTCAAATTCTTTTTTAATTTCATTTCTGTATGTTTACGCCCAAAGTCTATAAAAACACTCATTATATAACCAACTGAACAGCAGTTAGACTGTTCTCTCCTGAATACGGTCTTTAAATAAAAACTGAATTAACTGCATTTTACTATCTTTTTAAAAAGTGGCCAAATAATGACGTCTTTTCAAATCATACTCACAATCTGCGAAAATCATTTCCCCTATACGCACCTGTATAATACAAAGCCTACAACATGGCCTGAGCTATCAATCTCTTCTCAAAACATTCAAACCTCCTCAAGCCGTTTCAACAGACCGAAGATACAATAAGTTGGCATTCTCTAGGCGTAATAAATATATGCACAGTACCCCTTTCGTCTGCCACTAATCCTTCACAGTTCACTGCTAACCGGTATGGTGGCCATTGTTAGCTCAGTGAATGAAAGAGAATGGATCTGAAGGAATGCTCCGATTTTTTTCAGCAAGCTACATGTAAATTTATTAGTGCACGACATGGAGAGTTATTTACATTAAATTCGTTGGCTGGTAATTTATTTGGCGGTAGCTATATTTTATAGCCCCCCCTAGAGCGACTGGAAACTTCGAAACAACCCCCCCCTCCCCCTTTCTAAACACTCTGTCACCTACATTCACACACACAGAGACACACAGAGCAGAGACAGGGAGAGAGAGAAAGAGAGAGAAATGCGGTAGAAATATATATATATACATATATATAGTGGCTTCTTTGTGGAATGATTAGTATAATATTTCATTTATCTTCCTAAAATGTTTCCGTACATTGCATAAAATTAAAGACCTGGTGCATTCTTTCTTTAACTTTAAGTTGATGGAATTCCATATATAAATTATCATACCTCCCTTGGGCATTTTCATTATGGTATTGGGCTTACATTTAATTCAAATGCAATCAAATTTTTTTTAAAAAAATGAATTCCCTGGGGAAGGTGGCTACCCGGCTGTTCTAAACAATCACTGGCATCATGGACTTTTTACCCTTCAAGAATAATATTACTATGGGTAAGAAAGTTCTTGGATACCGGACTCTAAAGGTACCCCGGTTACTAGGGTTTAACGGATCATATTTGCTGGATGCATCATGAGATTTCATTTAAACGTTTTGTAAAACGTATCAATGTCTAGTTAACTATGTGCAAAATGTCATGAAATAGAATTTCTTACAAAAAATTACTAGTGTGTGGTCAGTTGCCTGATCATCTTAAACACCTAACAATATAACGTTAAGTTGTAAAGGAAGATGTGTAATCAAAGCCCCTGATATTATGGAAGTTCAACTGCCACATCCATCCCACACAAAAAAAAATATCGAGCACACTTTTCTTTTTCTGAGCGAGAGCTGAATTCCAAAACTCAACAAAGACCTTTGGATGGAAGCCCAGTCATCGCAACATAACTAGACAAGACTAGTTTGGATGTTTGTCTCATATCTAGGCCAGTAAAGTCAAAATGAGCTTCATAAGGTGTTTTACTTACCACTCGAAAGCTAGAGTACATAATTTAATTCAAAGACTCGCAAAAAAAAAAAAAGCAGTCTAGTCCTTGATACCTCCCAGAGAGATTTAACTTTAGATCAATGTTTGGAATGTTAGGAAGCCAACGGATCGAAACACTTTCAACACAGAGGTATCTTTCACTGAAGATCTTCTGTTGCCTCTCCCTCGGAATAAGAGAGTTTCCCATCGACATGACCATATAAGGAACTACAAACTGCTACCATAAATGCACATAACACACTTATACACCAATATAATACCCTCTCAAGAGTTTTTATATCCAGCAGAGGAAGCATTCAAGAGCCCGAGTGTTACTTTCAATGAAAGCAACCAACCCTGTTAAAAAAGTAACATCAGTCTTTGGCAATGTGATTTCTACAGCATTTTCTATGACCAAAAGGAACATTATGCATTCCTTTTTCAATGACTTAGCTTCAATAGGAGTTTAAGTGTCATATCTTTCTTCACTATCTCTGCTAGTAAACTATTTGTCTGTTATTCCCTCCTTTTTCTTTTCTTTGCTTATTTGCGCGAGACGTGTCTTCTCAGACGTGTCTTCTCATTCAGTATTGTGAATCCATGTTGTTACCGTCATATCTTCAAAGGTTAGGTTCACTCGCTGCAGTCAAAGGAGACGCCGTCAGAACGAATAAGAGCACAAATAGAGAGGTTAAAAGGTGAAAAGGCATAAATTTATGAATACGTTCTTCCGCTGATTACATTTGGCAGTTGATAGCGGTTTCTTAGTTTGTCTAACGACCAGTCTCTTCCTATTTCCTATGCGTGCATTCGAGAAGTTATCACTGAGTTTTTATGTTTGAAACATTTCAATATAAAAATGTCATAAGGTGTATGGGGATAGACGATGAGACAATGTTTGTTGTATGGCGTAAAGAAAACGGAATTTAGAAAGATTCACTGCCAACAATAAAAATGATTACCAAGGATCCGTTTACAATGTCTTTTTTAAAACACTATAGATTAGTAAATGTGTGATCGAGACTAAATTTTAGTCTCGATTACACATTTAATCTGTTGATACTACACACTTATACCGTTCACTCGATTAATCGCAACTCTCTGAATTAAAATTCTGCTTGACAGCAACATTTTCACAAGATAGAATGCAGTAATTACTGTTTGAACGGCACCGGTTAATCGCCTCCTAACTGCACGACAGTTTCTCCAATTCCCACGAAGAGCTGCGATTACAGAAAGACTGAACAAAACAGAATGGTCTATTCCCATTGGACGACGTTACAAAAATTAATACATGCAGAAGCACAAAAGTTCCTTCGATTGCACCGTCCCAAAAGAGATATAGCCACCCCTAGACTTGCTTCATGTGACTTCTATCCATAAAACTAAACCGTGCCAAAGTTAGATTCACAGTTGTCTAGAACTCGACTAGAGTCTGTGGCTATTTGTGCCGCATTGATATGCTGCAAAAGGACCTTGATAAAAAGCCTGTCATTCATGCGTCTGTTTGTGAATAGATAATGACCTCGGCATAGAATAAACCAAAGAGGTATAATATAGTAGTAGTTTATTAACATATCTATGGAATAAACATGAGCGCCATATCTGATTTCCACCCTATTCTGATTCTAAAATTTGGACGACCGTCATTTGAGGGGCGATGCCATGGCAGTGAAGTCAGGGGCGTGGCCACTCTGGGTTTCCCGAAGGCGAATGCCTCTTCTGTTTGATATATTATATCATGTGGCTGCAACTGAGCCAAGTCGACCGTCATTCTTGAGAGAAATGGTTACAGTCTTAGAGAAAAGAGTTAGAGTCAAATCAGGAGATTTTTCACCTCGGTAATCAATAAACGTCATAAGCCTTGTTTTTCTATCTATGCGCTGTCGAAATCTAATTCTATGCAAAGACTGCCTTTCGTTAACAATTATTGCTGCTGTTATGTTAATTGCTGCTGATGGTGCTTGTAAGCTTGTATTGTTGCTGTTGTTGTTGTTGTTGTTGGTGGTGGTGGTGGTGGTGATGTTGTTGACAATGTAACTGCTGCGTAAAACGTAGATTAACCTGTACGAAAACTTTCAGTGCCAATGAGTTTGCCAGCTAATCCTATCAAGTCTCTTTAAACTCCTCCCACCCTTTTTTCCTGTTAGTGTTTTAGTGTTTGGTCCATTTCCTTGTCTCGCTCCACAGCTTCGACTAATACCACAATGTGACTAGTAACACTTGTCACATATTGTAAGTAACATGTCTACCTGGGGACTCCTCCAATCAGCCGTGGAAAAGTTGGGCTGGAACGACACGAGCACTTTTTAAAGCTTTTTCTCTGTTCGCTGAACTAGCGATTGGAAAAGAAAAAAAAAAGAGAAAGCGACGATTTGACCTCGGTTGAGATAAGAAGTGATGAGTTGGTCATAGTTGTAAAGATTTAAAAACAAGGATGAGCTAGACATGAATGAATGAATGAATGAATGAATGAATGGAATGAATGAATGAATGAATGAATGAATGAATGAATGAATGAATGAATGAATGAATAGAGGGAGGGAGGGAGGGAGCGAGCGAGCGAGCGAGCGAATGAATGAATGAATGAATGAATGAATGAATGAATGAATGAATGAATGAATGAACTGTCTATGTCGCTGATTGGCTGCCCCATTGTGTAGATGGACGTGACCGATGGAACTTCGAGGCACAGAATATCTAGAATGCCCATTTCCCCTTAACTTGAAGTAAACCATCATTTCCAGTGTTTTATCTGTCGTAGACCTGAAAATAATGAAGATCTGTATCCAAACTTAGATAGTTATTTGAAAACGACCGTGACCCACGTTTTACCCGAAATATTATTCTGTTTTATGAAACTTCAAAAGAAACGCATAAAGTTACGAAAAACTTATGGTAACACCCGCCATTACACATACTTGTAGGGCCAGACTCCACACGTCCATGCCTGACTTCGCACGCCCATGCCTCCATTTACCTCTTGAAAAGTGTTTCCCTTGCTGTGTGATTTGCCTCACTTCATAGCAACAGTTTAATGGTCCCACTTTCCATTTACATTTGGCAAATACTACAACTTTCTATCTTTCATGCAGAGCATTATATCTTTAGCTGGTATTTCACTTGAAGCTTTTAATTCGGCCTACACGGTACATTCTAATGTTTCTTACTCGGTTCGTCAGCAAACATATAAAGTTTATGTTACGTATTTTTCTAAAAATACTAGCACTGATTTATCGTATATTTCACTTAACTGCAACTCTTGGCTTGGAATTGCGACGACGCATAAGAGTTTATCCTTTCAGCAAGATTCAAAATTCAAAAGTCTTTAACATACTCCGGACCAGTTACATAAATTCACCATATAAACTATAAGAAATTTTAAAGAACTGAGGACGTAGGGAAGGAAATGAGGAAGGAGAGAGAGAAAGAAAGAAAGAAAGAAAGAAAGAAAGAAAGAAAGAAAGAAAGAATTGATGATTAATAAATGCACCAGTCACTTCCCCCCTTCCCACCATTAAATTTCCCATATATGCAGTGCCTCCAGAAATGTTTACATGTCTTCTAAACTCTAGCAAGGACCTCCAAACATGTCTCCACTCCCATTCGTTTGCTCAAAACATCTCCGGCGACTTCCACACCGAAGGTGGTTTACTGAAGGTTCCATACGTGTAATAAAGCCTATAATTCCAGCCACGTGAAGGACGTGGCCTGCAAATGCATGGATAAACATCCATTATCCACAATGGATGGCGGTGGTTTGATCCGGCAGATCTGAGCAGACCACTGGGATAGTAATATGATTTGATCCCTGCTTACGTAGCGAAGCCTTTGGGGTTTATAATTTGGATTACTGTTTCAAAAACCAATGTGTTGCCATTTCTTGTGGCTTGAAGCAACTTAGACGTGGACTACGTTATCGAAGAAGAGCTTGAGCCCGCTCTGATGTGCTAACAAGCACGGCGACCAGAGTCTTTAAAGGTTGTGTGTTATTCCTATTGTTTGTGAGGATAATGTCTTCATAAAGGCACTGCTTAAGTGGGGTCAAAACTTCATAACTTGTGTCAGGCTTTAAACGTTGATCCCGTGGATTTAGATGTGATTTGAAACTCTCAAGCCCCGCTGGTGGATCCGTGGGGAAGATACTGATATTGATCTTGTTTATTGTGAGTACTTGATAAACTTGGTATCGAAGAAGGACTCTGAAGTGCAGGTGCTGTCAGTGGGTTTCTCGGTGCTATTGAACAGTGTTTGTATAAAAAAAATACTTTAAAACATGAAGTTCATTTATTTACATCTTGAAAATGTTTCCCGGTTGCAGGTTTCCTTCTCCAGCTGTTACACGTTTTGCTTCGTTTTCGATTTTTGCAACCCCTCTAATATTAAGTAAATTAAACTAAACCCTCATAATTTAAAGCAACACCTGTATGACCATGGATCAAAGAACATTTTCATACTAGTAAAAAACACATTAACAGAGCACTTAACTTGTAATGTAAAGTTTTGTCTCAATTGCACTCAAATACTCGTATACCTACTACGAAACACATTATTGTTTTGTTCAAGCATAGTTCGCAATAGCCATGAGACTGATTTAACGGAACGATCGCTTTGAGAATAGCAAAACGTTTTGAAACAATGATAGTTTCGTATGAAAATTTTCATAATAAATATGTTCAGGTTAGGCCTATCTGTCTTGCTCGTACAGTTATTCCATCTTTCAGTTTTCTGTCTCGGTACATCATGACTGTGTTTCAATATGGTTGTCGGGACCTTGGGCATCAACTTTTCTTCCGCATGCCCTCCTCTACCCCCTTCCCCTTTCTCTCCACCTCCCTCCCCCTCCCACCCCTTCCCCCATAAAAAAAATATGAAAGCCTTGAAAATCAGGAGGCTTGTTCGAGCACAGGAATGACAAACAAGTTCAGGCCGATACAAAAATAAAANAGGGGGGGGAGGGTAGGACGTTTCGCGGTGGTGGTTACAGTTCAATCTCTTGTTCTGTAAGTCCTCATATTCTTCCTTCCCGTCACTCCGTCCATTCATGATTTCCTTCTGTGGTTGTTGGTTACAAGCGACATGACGTCTTTATGCTAATCTATGCTATTGCTTGTGGCAGCTGAAATCATAACAGGGTCATATATTGGACTACTGGTTCACAATCGTTCATTGGTTGAATTATTGCAAAGAGACTTTTTGCCAGTATTGAGGTACAATAGTTGTGCATCTGTTACGCACTGAAGAGGATAGGGTAGAGTTCTGCTCATAGTTTATTAAAACATAACAAATAAAACTGAAGTTAGCAATAATTCAAAGGTTGGCATACTTGACTGCAAATTGATGGGATCAATTTCGATTTTCTGCAAAAGTGAC
>JAWQUT010000046.1:2233621-2248621 GCA_033807755.1 Ellobium chinense | reverse complement strand
AATCCTTAACGTCAGTTAACGCGCTGCGATAACTACAGGAAACTCTCAAAACATTAGTAGTGTTGACTGTAGTTAATGCAAAACGTTAACTAATGCAAGGATTATGCCTGCGGCCACTGGTCTGGCTTGAAAAGTAAGGAACGTTTCCAGTTTGAGTAATACTGGTAATATTGCCCGCACTGCAAAAGGTTGTCGAGATTACAAACTGTTGTAATGTCTTCAATGAAATTTTAGATGTTGCGACAGTATATATGGCAGCCCAATATAATCGCGAGTTGGCACACTGTTATTACTATTAATAAACCCACAATGATGAAAACTTGATATGGTGTCATTAAACAGGGCATCGACGCTTTGCTCACGAATTTCATTTGAAAAAGTTAATTCTTAACCGAAAATCTTGTTCCACATAGTAACAATTATATTCTGCCTGTGTCATAAAAGCAAATAGCTCATCCCAAAAGTCGGGTCCGCTAAACCCTTTTTCGTTGGACAAAAATAACATCTAGCAATTTCATGTTCTTGATGTGACATACTCATTAAGACCTCTTTCAGTCAAATATGTATGACATGTCACGATATGATCGTTTGTTACAAATTCAAAATACTGCTAACCGCCCTTTAGTTTTGAATCACTTGTGTCCTAAGCGCTTTCTCATCAGACTATCCTGTGCAGTGCACAAACGATATAATAGGTAGTTAGCTTTCAGATAAATTAATATGTCTTAGATACAAGCTTCCTAGTTTCGGGACTACAGTTTATACGAAAGTTTCATGTAATAATGGGTTTCATGAACTACGAACAAAACATCCGTCTGAGGAAAAAGAAAAATCAAAACAACTTGTATTGAAATGAAGTCCACTCCGTTGAGAAAGTATCTTTGGGCATAGTACTTAAAAATCAATGTCTCTCAGCTTTTGGGAAACACGATCTGGAAATGATAACAGATGCAAGTATGTTCAGAGCGGCCAAATTTAAGATTAACATTTGCAAATAGCACCATCTGTGTGAACAGTTTGGGAGGAAATTGCAATGAGTGGATTGTTATGCCTCTGTGTGAGTCATTACTTGTAACAAGAAAACTTGGACAGTGTTTGCTGTCTGATCTTGTGTGTAAACATGTGTATAAATGAAAACATAACGCTGCTGCCTTTAAGACACATTGGTACAGTATGTAATTTATATCTTTATGTAGATGCTTAATGTTAGTTGAATGTTTGCTCCAATGTTACGAACCAGAAATAAAATGTTTAAATACACTGCTTGGTTTAGGTGTTTGTTTCTTTCTTTTGTATGCACTGTTAGACCATTTACTATTATCATCATCAACATCATCATCCTCATTATGCTTGTCATAATGTCTGTTGATAATGTTTATGTTTAAAAGAAATTGTGAAGCAGGAAACACAGAAATGCATAACCTTGAAGGCCTTGGCTAAAATTTAAAAAAAGCACCTTTACCATCATCACCACCACCACATAATCATCATCATCATTATTATCATCATTTCCACTTTTACCATCATCAACATCCAATGAAGCGAGGCGAAAAGGTACAAATTGTGGCCAAATGGGATTGGACCAAGTTGGAACTGTTTTCGTTCCAGCTGGACAGTACATTTTTCCAACTCCGCATAAAATGTTATATCTATTTGCCTGAAATGTAGCATATTTACAAACAAAACATATCTTTTTTTTTCTTCCTGAAAATTCAAACCCAGATCTACATAAAAACCACAAAACTGCATTCTCAAACTTTTTTAACGTCCACAATAGGGTCGTTGATTAGGCGATGATACTCTCATTGACCACACTGTAAAACAAAACAAAAAAAACCCAGAATTACTGTTATCTCCAGATTTGTTAAAGGACCCGTTGTGATGTGCTCGAGCTTTCCTCACATATATTCGTTCGTTAAGTCAACCAGCTGGAATACTAAACTTGGGTGTGAAATTTGAAAAAAACTTATATAATATGTATCAAAAACAGAAATGTAGAGTGCCATAACAAAATGCATTATAGATCATTGAGGGATCTTGGCAAAAGAGACCAGATACAAAGCATTTTTTTTTCTATGAAAGATGAAATTTGATTCTAAAAGACATTTTAGGGTAGGACAACTGTCGCTCTATGGAGTGGCAATTTGCAGATGTGTGGAAAATACTTCCGTTGCTACATAAAGCAAAATAAGTCTAACATTGAAGTTGGTGGATACCGCATTTTGCCATGACGCTCTTCATATGTCCCTAACTTGCATTACGTTATCTCCACTGGACAGTAGCTGGTTGGACAGAGGGGAAGACTAGGAAGTTTAAGTTTGGTTTTAGGGCTCTTCAGCATGATAACGGCTATATTGCGCTTAACATACACAATTCATTGAGTGTATAGTAGTGGACAAAGGACATTCAGAGAATACAAAAATTAGAGAGAAAAAAAAACAGCATCTACATTTACAGTAATATAAAAAGTTTAATGGAACGTAATAGCAAAACAAAGCTTAAGTAGAAAAAAAGAGAACGAAGGTGTGAATCATGAAATGTGTGTGGTGCTTGAATGCAACAAAACATGTAATGAAATCTAACCAACAAAAGATGTTTTTTAAAAAAGACATGTCTTATTAGGAAGTTTGAAAAAGAAGACTGCAACAGAAATGAAACTTTGTCAAATAAAGATTAACATGATGACTAAGAATGTAATTCTACATGAAATGTAATATAGTGCAGTGTTACATTACATTAAACCACCAGTGCAATGTAGTACCTGTAATGTATTGTTATGAATGTATTGAAACAAGTCTCAAACTGTCAACCAAATACTGTAAAGTATCCCTTTCTCACACCGTTTCTACTCTATCACACAACTATTTGGTAATAATACTAATAATGTAACAACATTGAAAAGGCACGTTCGTGAAAACACAGAAAGAAAAGATATCAAAACATTTATGGCTACGTTATTTAATCCTCTAGACTACTATTGCTAGGGAGACTTTGTCCTTACCAATGTTCAGAGTATATAAACAAAACACACCCATAATGCAACCCTCGTTCTAACTACTTCCGGTTCCGGTTCCCGCAGGTCCATGTGACACCTTTCCGAATGCCTTCGAAAGTTACAAAGGAATCACAAGACATGTTAAAACTAACCTCCTGCTTGTTTCCGAAATAAAACTTCAGATCAACACATCCAAGTTAAACTATATCACTAGTTATCGTTGAATCGCTCACTATGAGTCTGGAGTTTCTAGCGCTAAGAAATTTCAAAACCACTCCGTGCGCTAAAATTTAAATGACAATACTGTTTTCAAACAACAATGAAATCGCAGATCGTGTTGAAAACCGTAACTCTTCCCCCAATCACAAACGTTTCTTGAGTTATACCCCTTCGCATAGTCAAAGCAGCTAATCCATGATGGACCTCTGTTTGCCCATGTTGATGCCGGCTTGACTTGCGCCCTTGTTCGAGCCGTACTGCAGACTGACCGTGTTCTTGGCCTCGGCTAGCTGTTCTTCCGTGAAGTGTCGCTCGCACTTCTCCGCCATCTTGGGGCCCAGCATGGGTCCTTTGTAATCAGGTCGTGTCTGAGCCTGTGAAGAGCAAATGTAACTCAGTGAAAAGTCCATAAGAAAAGTAACACCGTTTTAACAGGTTAAATCTTACATTTATTCGAACTTTCGCCCGTGGGGCTTCTTCAGGAGAAGATTAGCAACTAACTAAACAGACAAGGTATTGAACCGAACAAACCTCACCCACTTTCAAGCACATACAAAAACAATTCACAACTCGTATACAAAAATTTTAATAGAAGGCTGGGGTTCGAGGCAGATCATGTTAAAAGGTAAAACAGTGAGAGGGAAAAACAGATAAAGAGAGAGAGAGAGTGGAGAGTGAATGGGCAAAAGAGAACAAGAGTGAGCTGTGTATGCATGTATGCAAGCTGTACCAAAAAAAAAAAGTGTGTGTGNGGGGGGGGGGGGGGGGTAGGCTAGCGAAGTGGAAAAAGGAAGAAAATAAGACTAACGGCAAGAAGGGGAAACATATAAAAGGAACAACTGAAAAGTCTATACATTATAAGAATAGACTGGGGCATGGCACAGTGTCTTAGAATGCGATGAACCCCAAAACTGCTATACCTAACAGGCGGTCGGAATCCTCAGCCTGCATGATATTCGATAGAGAGGGTATGGCGTCAATGTCTGCTCACCGAAGGTGCAAGATTCTATTGATAATAAATATATGAACAAACTATATTGTACCGCTTCCACCATTTTGCCCTCTTTACATATGAAATTAAAATTCGAATTCTGCTTCCATTCACTAATGGCGTCATGCGATGTGAAGCCTTCGAGGACCATATCAACGGATAAACCAGAAAGCCAAGTGATAAATTCGTGTCCTATTCAATTCACTGACATGGAGAGCACGCTGGTTCACTATATTGCTACTGTACCACAGTGGTAATGCGTGGATCACCATGTAGCAGGCAATCTTATTTTACTCACCTAATGTCTCATATTGTCTCATTTACTAAACAACCGCTCAAGCTAGTCAATAATAATGATGCAGCCTATAAATTTTGTCTCCAGGCCGATGCCTGCTCTCGCGACCTCATTACCCTAGCAGGATAGATCACTCAAAGACATTCAACTCTCTTGGACTAGCATACTGACAATATCTGTCGCTGCCAGTGACAGCTCGTAGCCCCTAAACCTATCCATGCACAACCCGCCCACCTACCCCTTCCCCTTTCCCTCCGCTTTTTCATACGAAGAGGGCCGACGAGGGCTCACATGACTGTGTTATGAGCATAGTGCAACAGTTGAATGGCAATTTGCCTGCATACAACAAAACACAGTTAAGACGTCTGTTTTTGGCTTGGTCGCTGTGTCTTTTTAACGAATTTATTTATTTTTGTAATTCTACCCGGCACTGCACGAACTGCACTTAATGAAGAGCCGCCATTGTTCTCTGCCTGTACTTGTTTAGGTACCTCTTTACAGGGATGTGAACTGAGTAAAATGTAAATGAAGCACTCTCCCTGGGCATTTAGAACGTGGGGGAGAGGCAGGGGTGGCTCGTGCTTCATACAACTGCGTGGGCAAATTATAACGAAATATTCAGAGGGGCAGCCACCAAGACCCCACAGTAAAAATCAGCACGGACCACCATTCTGTTCTACAGAACTAGCTCTGTGTGACATCTTCCACTTCCCAAAGATGACTATAAGACTGAAGGGAAGGAGATTTGAGAGAGTAGGAAAGATGTAGGCTGGATCGCAGATAATGCTTGACAGGTTGACACATACAGACTTTCAAAGCTGTGTCCAAACTTGGCAGCGCCGCTGGAATCATTGTACTGACTCCCACTGTGTTGTTCAAATTACACAGAAATAATGAAGAAATAAAAGCCCTAAAGTAAGCTTACGAGTGTATAAAGGGACAGTTCGAGAACTTTTTGATCTCACCTCGTACGTGTACAGCACATTGTGGAGTTTTCTACAAAGCTCCAGCAGACAAGCAGGAGTTTCCCGATCGCAGAAGGTTATTAGAGGAGTCAATGGGACAGACATACGACCATCAGTTTTCCGCTAACATTACATGTATACAGTTTTCTCCCACAAAATGGTGTCGTGAGGGAACCGTTAACCCGTCGCTACTCACCACTCTGGCCATGGCGTGGATACACAATGTGACCTGGGGAATGTTCTTCTTCTCCCATAAGTCAACAGTCTGGAAGACTTCGTTGTTGGGCACACCCCACTGTTTGCAGGCGCCCTGCAAAGAATGGGACATTAAGGTGATCCACTACCCTTCTGATGTAGATTACAGAGCATTATTGTTGTGCGCACTGTCTCTTTCTAATTCAGTACATCTATAAAGCAAAATTGCGCGTCATAGTGCTAAATAGTGAGTGGTTTTTTTTTCCTATTAAAGGAGGCATTGATCTCAGGGAAACTTTATCTTTAAATATAGTCGTTACCTTACCACGAATTTTCACACATGTAACTTTGACACATTAATGTGCATACTAACAAAGAGATTTTCAATATTTGTCTCTAGAATAAGTTACGTGGAACTAAGGGAAAGGGCTGTCTCTCAAATAATATAATGAAAATTATCAATAGTCCAAACAACTGCTATACTTAAGCTGCTTGTGAACCTAATGCTACTAGCTCAGTACTTTGGTATGAATAAAGGAAAGCCTAATATTGTAGGTAAAACAAACAAGACTCTTACCTGGAATCGTTCAATGTTCTGCATGAGGGCGAAACCGCCGCCTTTGGTATCAATCTTCTTGATGCATCCTGGCATGAGTTTGTTCATCAACCTGCGGAGATGTTCAGACCCATCAGTATTGTTGTGCATTCCACAAAACTGAGCAAGCGAATCTATGCATACTGCAAGTAATCATGTTATTTTTAGGAAAGGTCACATCAACAGCACCACCAATGAAGAGGCCCTAAAATAAATCTGTTGACAATATCTTTACCAATCGGAAGACAACATAAGCACGAAGAGAGGAATGAAACATCTGAACACAGCTTAGTCATTCTCGGGATCATTTACCAAGTAGGACTGATCACTGGCAAGCAACATGCAGTCGAATTCAAAGCATAAAACTCCAGCACTGAATTACTCGTTTCTTAAAAATAAATTATGCAATGGAAGAAGGTGACGCAGCTTAATATTATGAAAGTAAAAAAAAAAGGAATTTCTTCTCTTAGATTGGGAGTAGAAATTCCGCCCATTTTGACATTGTCAGTTTTTTGCAGTGATACCCAACAGAACAGATTCTCTTCTTGACGAAGAATAAAACATGTCAAAATTTAACTGACTACTGAAGAATTACTTTTTCTAATAATGTCCCTCCTTTCTGAGCCCCCATCCCACTTCCCCTCCCCCACCCCCANCCCCCACCCAATAAAAAAACAAAGCAAAAAATTCTGTTGTAAAACATATATAAAGATATATGAGAACATAATGCCCGCCCCTGCTGCTCCCGTGGGTTCCTTGGATATTATTGGTCAACATTGTGTAAACTGCGTGCCATACTTGCAGAGAATGATGCCATCCTTAAGGAGGTCCTCATAGGGTGTCTTTCTGTTCAAGGGCTCACCGAGGTTGGCTTCGATCCAGTCCAGAGCCTGGGTCTCGAGCTCGGGGTCTCTCTGTGGGAGAGGTCCAAGTCACAAAGATTATTTTCTAAGACCTTAGAAGGGTCCGGGTATATGGGGAGTCGGTTGGTGATGGAGATGGTGACTATTGCGAAGTGTGTAAATGTGTACATGTAGTCATGGTGTTATATTACGAGAAAATACAAGGGACTGAAGCTACAGTATGTACGATTTATCTGGGAAGTGTACCTTTAAGGTTTTGTTTTTTTTATAAATCAACCACTGTTAAATAAAAGTACAAGTAAACAAAAAGTGACATATTGATGTCACCTAATGCCAAAACCTATAAATCTGTACATGTGATGATGGCCTTCAGTTGGGAGAAAATGTGAGGAACTAAAGCTATAGTATATACGAATTATCTGAGAAGTGCACCTTTAAGGTTTTTACACATTAACCATTGTTAAAGATACAAGTAAATATAGACTGACATGCCGATGTCACTCAACGCCAAAAGCTATAAATCTTCACATTTGGTCATGTGATGGTTTTAAACTGGGAGAAAATGCGTGGAACTGATTATTAATTATTGAAGAATTGTTCGGGAAGTGTACCTTTAAGATTTTTAAGAATCAACCACTGTTAAAACTATAAGCAAGTATTGGGTGATAATGCTGGTGTCATCTAATACCTGACACTGAATCTGTTTGCAAGTCGGTTATGCTAACCATTCCACTACATATACGCTAACTTCACAGCTATTCATTTATCAGCAGGCTACGTTCCGAATTCCTGCCTAACTTCCCATCGTGAATTTAATTGTCTGAATGATCTCCAAACTGCCAACAGGTAACGTAATTTTACCATGAGAGTCATGGACTCTCCCATGGACAGTTATGTCCTGACAGTTGCAAGAAATAAAGCTGATGGTGATAACTGAAAGTTTGCTCATTAACAATTGGACCTCTTGCCATCGTAAGAATGACATCGGTGCATCAGTGCTGAATGCACCCTTAGTAGCGTTTAACGTGCAGGGTAACTGTAATTCTTGCGATACAAGGAGGTCCCATCGTTAATGCGCAAGTCTCATGTAATTATGTAAAGCAAAGTACGTTGCTGAATTAGAGCTACCGGTGTGGTTGTAAGACCAGATGTCAACATAATTAACTAGTTTTTTGTTTTGTTTTTTTTTTAAAGGGGGAAAGGGGCAGAATTTTATCGCTAGACCACTATGTCATAACGAAAAAAAAACCCCGTAATATTTGCCTCAGAGGTGGAAACATTAGGCCATGTCTCTGCTGATCTGCTTTGCTTGAATCGAGGGATCCATGTATAGTACAGTATTAATAAATTCTTAGAAAACATACGAACCTTTCGCATTAACACAGAGTAATATATTATGCTTTGCTTTGTAAATGGTAACTTTGGCAGTAAAGACAAAACAGAAGGCAAATCCACAACAGAAGCTTGCTGATGAAGCAGATACTCATTGCGAATACTTGTGAAATCAAACTAACAGATATGTTTATATTACAAGCGAGCATTCAAATCATTTAAAGCTCAGTTCTATGAGAGATCTTTAGCTGAACATAGCATGTGTTATGCGATATTGTTAGTCATGTATCTGTAATTTCAACTTCTACACAAGAAGTTTTTTTCCTTCACTCACTCGTAGTCACAAAAAAAAAACCAACTCAAAACTTAAGCAGGGCGTTTTGAACCGTGCAAATACACGTGAATGTTTAGGATGGAAGATCATTCAGGCCTCTTTTGAATTGTTGATGTATCAGGATCCAGCAGCTCGCAAAAGCGTATTAATTTAGTGTTGCAGAGAACGTTGCTTCTACTTCTACATACAAAAAGTAAGCTATTTCCATTGTCATGGAAGTATGTCACCACAAAGCATTTCCATTGGTTACAACTCAACGCTGGGAAGATGGTGCAGAACCTTATGATGCGGTCTTTTCATTTTCCCACCCTATTTCTGTAGTGTGCTTTCAGCAGACACCGCCCTGACATACATGATTCCCAGGTACGCTTGTAACTAATATCTCAGAACACAATGTCTTCCTAGCAGTAACAAGGCAATATCAGTGGCTCCAGGACATTAACATAAGAACTTCTTTGAAAGTATTGTAAAAAGGGTCACATCCACCAATTAAGACATTTTGCACAGGTAGCTACACCAGAAAGTATATTACGAAGTCTCACGTCATGGGCTGGTGTCTTCCTGTTAGCAATAAGGCAATAATAGTGGCTCCATGACATTGTTTATGAGTTCCCATGAAAAACTGTAACATAATGAAATAAAAAGCCTCTTTCACCGGGGCCTTGTGCACAGATATCTAGAATAAAGTCAAAGATAACATGGGAAAAAAGTACCTCACCTTTCTGGACGCCATTGCGATTTAATATAATATCCGTAAACAAATAGTTCGAGATAACTTAAACTGTTAAATACTATTACACATTTTTATCGGACTGTACTATTTAACGGACAGGCCAGGGATCAACTGATCTATGTTCTCAGCGGGCCAGAGCGAGACTGTATCAGCAAAGAAGCGGTATCACATGATGTAAGTTTCCAATATCTAGACTAATTTGCATTGGAGCTAACTTTTGCTGCACTCAATTTTGTATGTTTATACTCGTATTTTATTATATTTTGGATGGCACTGCTACCGGCACTTCTCATAATAATATGTGATAATTCAGAATATGTCAAAGTTCTTTCTCTGAAGATCTTCTGTTGCCTCGCTCTTCGAGTAAGAGACTTTCCTAGTTTTTTGGTTTTTTTTAGGTTTAATTGAAATTTCTCAGATGCAGGTGAAAGAAAGGGTATGTATAAAGTTAAGCAAAGATTATAATTCTGTTGACACTATAGACAGCCGACCCCCCCTCCCCTTCTATAAAGACTATACTGTTCTTATTAACCCGTGAATCGCTAGGCTAGACACTCTTTGCTGTATTCTACAAACTATATCAATGGACATAACTGAGTCAAACTCAACACCGACGTCATCGCCGGAATTTTAAAATTATTTTTTTAACAGTAAACCTCAGGGTCCGGCGATAGCAGGCGAGCCGGTAAACAATGAGTTAAATTCATGTATGAGTAGTTTTCTCCATAATTGTGTTTCCCTCAAACCCACTGAAGAACTTAGATTAATCTCCATCAAAACCCACGATATCATATTAAGATGGCGTGAATGGCGATCTGCTATACCAGAGAGGTCACTCTATCGTGGTCGATGATACGTTGTTATCTAAAGCACAACAACATGATTAGACAAGACGGAGGGCAGAGCTCAGAGCTCAGGGCATACTGTGTTGTTTGAACATGACATTCCGCAGGTTGAAATATTATGTAATATCACCATTATATTGCATTGATAAAAACATCTGTTGGTGGTGGTTGAGGTGATAGTGGCGGTAGCAGAAGAACTTAGAAGTAGTGGTGGTGGTAGTAGATGCAGTGGTGGTGGTAGTAGAAGCAGTGGTGGTGGTAGTAGAAGCAGTGGTGGTGGTAGTAGAAGTAGTGGTGGTGGTAGTAGAAGTAGTGGTGGTGGTAGTAGAAGTAGTGGTGGTGGTAGTAGAAGTAGTGGTGGTGGTAGTAGAAGTAGTGGTGGTGGTAGTAGAAGTAGTGGTGGTGGTAGTAGAAGTAGTGGTGGTGGTAGTAGAAGTAGTGGTGGTGGTAGTAGAAGTAGTGGTGGTGGTAGTAGAAGTAGTGGTGGTGGTAGTAGAAGTAGTGGTGGTGGTAGTAGAAGTAGTGGTGGTGGTAGTAGAAGTAGTGGTGGTGGTAGTAGAAGTAGTGGTGGTGGTAGTAGAAGTAGTGGTGGTGGTAGTAGAAGTAGTGGTGGTGGTAGTAGAAGTAGTGGTGGTGGTAGTAGAAGTAGTGGTGGTGGTAGTAGAAGTAGTGGTGGTGGTAGTAGAAGTAGTGGTGGTGGTAGTAGAAGTAGTGGTGGTGGTAGTAGAAGTAGTGGTGGTGGTAGTAGAAGTAGTGGTGGTGGTAGTAGAAGTAGTGGTGGTGGTAGTAGAAGTAGTGGTGGTGGTAGTAGAAGTAGTGGTGGTGGTAGTAGAAGTAGTGGTGGTGGTAGTAGAAGTAGTGGTGGTGGTAGTAGAAGTAGTGGTGGTGGTAGTAGAAGTAGTGGTGGTGGTAGTAGAAGTAGTGGTGGTGGTAGTAGAAGTAGTGGTGGTGGTAGTAGAAGTAGTGGTGGTGGTAGTAGAAGTAGTGGTGGTGGTAGTAGAAATAGTGGTGGTGGTAGTAGAAATAGTGGTGGTGGTAGTAGAAATAGTGGTGGTGGTAGTAGAAATAGTGGTGGTGGTAGTAGAAATAGTGGTGGTGGTAGTAGAAATAGTGGTGGTGGTAGTAGAAATAGTGGTGGTGGTAGTAGAAATAGTGGTGGTGGTAGTAGAAATAGTGGTGGTGGTAGTAGAAATAGTGGTGGTGGTAGTAGAAATAGTGGTGGTGGTGATGATGATAACAAGGGCTATGCATTTTGTAAGCCATTCAAGGTTACCTTACACACCATAATTAATTATGGGAACGGCTGGGGCTGGTTGTAATAATGCTGGTGTTGGCATCAGTGGTGACTTTGTGTAGAACTGGGTGGTGGGATGATGATGATGATGATGATGATGATGATGATGATGATGAGAGGGGGGGAAGGGTATAGTCTAAACCTGCGTTCCGTTTGTTGTGAGTTCAGTTCTTGTTATATTTGTCGTTTATTTGCATTTGGTCTTGTCTCCCTTTGTGTTATACCGTGATATGTGTTCGCCTGTGTTGTACTGATAGTTTTGTATTTATTTATTGGTTATTCTGTTCCTTCAGGAAGGACTACCGAGTCCACAAATTTGAACCAATTTATTAATTTTTCTTCTTCAAATGCACAGTTCGAGAGTGTTTCGTATTTTGAAAATGATGATGATGATGATGATGATGATGATGATGATGATGATGATGATGATGACGATGATGATAAATATTGTGTCTATGCCTTTTATACTTCATTCAAGCATTCAAGGCTGTACAATTGAGCAGATACAAGAAGCTGATGATTGGTCTGATATTGAAGATGGTGTTGATGGTGATTCACAGAGGCATTCTGCATTTATTCAATGCCACACACAATGCCAGAAGCAAAAGCCGCTGGAGTGGTGGATTATGGATGTGGTGGTAATGGATAATAATTATGGTGATAGCGGTGGATTGTAGAGGAAGTGGTGTTGGATGTGATGGTAGAGGCAGTTGTAAAGATAGCGGTGATGGATGCCGTGGTAACAGTGGTGTGGCGGGAGTGGTGGAATGTGGTAGTGGTCTTGGCGGTTCTGGTGATAACATTACAACCATGCAACAGCCTTGCCTTAATCATTCATAGCTAGGTCATCCCAG
This sequence comes from Ellobium chinense, assembly GCA_033807755.1. Classification (NCBI taxonomy): domain Eukaryota; kingdom Metazoa; phylum Mollusca; class Gastropoda; order Ellobiida; family Ellobiidae; genus Ellobium; species Ellobium chinense. The sequence goes on along the minus strand of JAWQUT010000046.1, from coordinate 2,236,111 downwards.
AGAAGCTGATACAGGATAATGATGTTGTAGTGATGGTGATGAAGTGGATAATGATACTTATGGCAGCCTCTATTCTCCTTTAACACCCTATTCACTAAGGTACAAAAGTACAGGCCTAAATATGCCACTTAAAGTAAACTCAGCCAAGTACGATACAAAAACTGGGGTTAGTTAAAGCCAGAAACCAAAAGGCTACTCAACACCTAAAACGAAATGCAAACTGTTAGGCCAGGCTAGATTTAGACAATTTGCCCACCGCTTTTCTGGCATTCAGAGCTTGAAACATTTTGGAGGATGATAAAGACCTCGTAGAGTTCTTTCACAAATTTGCAGACAGTTTTGTTAATATGCCCCTGTGTTAAGGTCTAAAATCGTGGTATCTTGTTTACAAGCTCTGAAAAAAAAAACATAAAAAATAAATCTTTGTGATTGCTTATATACACTGCGCGCGATTTACAACAAAATTAACAATTGAGAGCTTGCTCATTAATGATGGGATCTCTTACCGTCGTAAGAATTACATTTACTCGCATGCTGAACATTACTACACTGAGTACTGATGCACTAGTGTAATTCTTAAGATGGTAAGAGATCCCACCGGTAATGCGCAAACTCTCAAATCAAATAACAAAATAGGAGATACTGTTAAAATAATACTCTCTTGTCAATGGTTTCAAAGGCAGCTGAACCAAGTAAGAATGAATGAATGAGTGAAAGAATGAATAAATGAATGAAAATCGCTTTTTTACAAAAAATTGTTATTAAAGACATACATGTGCAGACAGATATCACCCACAACAACAATGGTATGCTCATTATATGAATGACTACAGTTGCATTGATGTGTTCTTCATAATATTCACTTCAACGTTTTACTTAGTAGGAGGAAACAGCGCATTTCAGCATCAAACTGTCCGATCTGCGTCCTCTAAATAAAATGTACAAAAACTTCCTAGAATTAACCCTCCCCTCACTTACCCCGTTCTCTCGCACATACACTTCCTTCCCTTCCCTTCCCTTCCCTTCTCCCTTAACTTTCCTCCGTATTCACAAATTTTCCACTTCCGCCTTCACAAACTATCTAAAACCTCATTTATTTTTCTTCTCCAGCCCTGTCTTCGTTTCCGGTCTCTCTCCTGCGCATCTACTGATTTTTTTTTCGCCCCACGCTGATTTGTAAAGTAATTTTGTGCTGTTACTAGACTAGTTTACATCATGTCTACTTCCTTCTCGTCTCCATTCTCTTCCTGTTCCTCTCTCAAACTTTTCACCTGACCGAGCACTCAAGAAACTGAGGGTTTTCAACTGGCTGAACGTTTGCCATTTTCCTTTTCTTTATCTTGCACAGCTGTTATGCTGGTTCTATAGAAACAATATCGAACAATTCTTTTCTCGTCCTTTTACCTCCTCTTCATCTCGTGCCGGTTTTCTCTTTTTCTGGACAAATTCATAATTTTCTTCAGACTGTGTTTGAAATTAGCTTCTCCATTTTCAAAGTGCAATTCAAACTTGACTGACGTCATTCTGGGTCTTCCCAAAGAAATGAAATTCTACAGAGATGGCAAAAACTATAGTGCGGTATCATAATATGGATATCATTACTCCTTCCCCCTTTTTTCCGATATTGCTTTGTTTTAGCCTATACCATTTTCCCATACTGGCCGTTACAAACTTCGGTTTCTCTGGGGTCTTTAGCTTTTGCCTCGGTTTTCACTTACATGTTTCAATCGATTTTCTGGCGAAAACTCAGTAAGAAGTAAGTAGTCCTCTTCAATTCTTTCATCAGCCTCAAACTTGAACCTGGCCAGAAACATTCTTTCCTTCTTCTCTATGTCTTACTAACCCACATCTTCAAACAGGTAAAAGAAAGGTCAAGACACAGCCACACGGCTGGAAATGGCAGGAAACAACCGTCTGGGCTAAAGGTGTTGTGTGGGCCTATTGTGTTTTCCCTGCAAGGGCGGAATGGCAAAGGCAATGCAATGAGGGATTTCCACAGTGCATTTAAAGGTCAATACGCCTATCATCACCACACCCATTTGTCAAATGATTCCGTGCGGTGCATCCAATGACATCATAGGGTTACTGAGATCTGTTCATGACTTTACTGAACAGTGAACACGTTCTTGAGATTCCCCAAATTCAAAAAGCCTGAAACTTAGAGTGGGAGCACCCAGTTCTATCTTGTTACGAGAGGTACTCACGGAAATATAAAGCATATAAGATAAACATTGGATCAGGTATCGCTTAGTGCAGTTTTACCTGTAGAACGCTGGGAGGAGGGGTAGGGATTGTGAGGGGGGGGGGAGGGAATGTAGTGTAACATATGTTTTGGAAATTCGGGTAAGGTAAAAGGGATCAATATAGAGGGAGATAAGGGATGGTGCCAATATTAAAATTGAGACCGCACAACAGTGGAGAGCTTCTTCCAATAACGGTGTCGACCTGAGCCCCTCAACCCTTACCTCTTTCCCAAAAATACTTTTCAGC
>JAWQUT010000046.1:2179358-2211839 GCA_033807755.1 Ellobium chinense | reverse complement strand
GGGGGGGGGGGATAGAGGGTGTTAACATGAGTGCATATTTTTTGTGATGCATTGAGTAGTAAGCAACGACGTTATACTATATACAGGTCAGACCCCAATAATATGTAATACCCCAACTACTTACCTCCCTACAGGCTTGAAATAGTGGGTCGTCATCCTCATACTTTCCACAGTCCCTGCTTCTTTTTTCAGACAGTACTAGCGTCTTCCGACAAAAGAGCTTATCTTGATTTCTCCGGTAAAATCAATTTTTTTTTTTTTTTCAATTTGTGATCCTCATGTCGATACTCATCTCACTCCAAAATATTGCTGCGAAACTGTGAGTGTCTTTGATGAGGTAACAGAAGCAGGCATACATTTTATTAACTCAAATAGCTATATTGGAACAGAACCATTTTTCGAAAAAAAAAAATAAACAGTTTTGGCAAAGATAAGCCCTTTTGTCAGAAGACAGTAGAATAGGATAGGCTTGTGACGTCATCATTTTATTTATATTCCCATTTACCCTCCTGATAAAGCGATGGCCATACATGTTCAACCTGTAATCCCCCTCCNCCCCCCCCCTCCCCACACCCCTCATCATCATCATCTTTCTTATTTTCATTATCATCATAATCATTATCACCCTTTGCATTCACATGTGATAAATCAAGAAAGGCTTCTCCAATAATACTGGCGACTTTATGTTCACCGCAATAAGCTATTCTGTTTAGTGACTCTTCTTTAGTTACACTTTTACAATGACATGAACCTCACAAGAGCTAGACCACTGATTGAACAAACAAACAAAAACACTACTTAGACTTCAACAATCACAACTTGTGAATGAAACTCCTGCTGCTCGAGATCATAAGAAGATTAGTGCACGAGTGAAGACTGTTGTTGGATAAAGAAAAAAGAATGTGCCTAGGACGTGTTGGGTCTGATTAAAGCTGTGAGGTGTAGGGAGAGAAAAGATTAGGTTTAAAAGTACAGACATACCTCTGCCTGGTATGGAATTGGAGGGGGGGGGGTGTTCCCAAGGGGAAGTGAAATCTTTCTAACATGCTCAGAAAAAAAACAACGAATCAGGTTGTGTTGATCAAAATTTTTACAGGTCTTTTGCATTATTATACTTTTGGGGGTCTTTTGTTGTTGTATTGTTGTTGTTGTTGTTGTTGTTGTTGTTGTTCTTGTTCTTGTTCTTGTTCTTGTTGATTTTGTATTAGTCTATCTCAGATTGAACGCAGATGTATTCCATCGCAGCTTGTTGTACTAATGCGAGAGTGCGTCTTCTTCTTCTTCTTCTTCTTCTTCTTCTTCTTCTTCTTCTTCTTCTTCTTCTTCTCCTCCTCCTCCTTCTCCGCCTCTTCCCTCTCTTCCTCCCCCTCCTTCTTTTCCTTCTCTTTCATCATCTTCACTGTCATAATATCATATAAAATCATAAGTAATGCTTGCTGACCTTGTCAGCTGTAACACATCATCACTCACTATCATCATAGAGCAACGACAAGAAGCTTTCTTCAGCATCGCTGTCTTCACAGTGTAGAAGATCCACAGGCGATGAGTTTACACCTGCCATGATGGTCTCGAACGTTTATCGTGCAACCTGAATTGAAGCTTCCACCCCTTGAGACTGATAATGGGTCTGGCCCGCACGTTCTGAGTGCGTCCTCTGGAGCTGTATTTACTGAAGTGAGATAAGTAAGGAAAACACCCTTTGGCACGGGCAAGACTGTCTTATCTGACTGGAAGAGGAGGGGAGGGAAGGTATTCAGGTCCGAGTACTCGGGAAGTCATAGGCGTTACCTGTAGGAAGAGATCAGTGGCCGTATGCATCTAATCCATACGTTAGTAAATGCAGTGCGGTAACCACGGGAAACCCTCAAAACATTAGTAGTAGTTCACTGTAGTTAACGCAACACCTTAACTAACGTATGTGTTATGCATACGGCCACCGGAAACAAGTAGGAGGAAAAAGCCCACGTAGATGCCAACCGAGCAGTTTGAAGATGAACGAAATAAAAATAGGAGGTCAGAGTGGCCTTGCTGTTTGTGAATTAGGTATTTTCAGCTCCATCACGTGACCTAGGAAATCTTGCTCACACGCTGGTTTGTTTACATGCTCTGCTCATAACTCGTTACTTATCAAAATATCCTAGCAATCCCTAGATCACGTGGTGTAACTGACCCGTCTGAAAATACCTCATTGTACTCACATTCTGAGCACTGTCAAGTATGAGTGTTGTGGATTCGAATCTTGAATCAGACCATCCACGTTGTTGCGTCCTTGGAAAAGACACTTAACTTGCCATCCACTCAGGTATATAGGCCATAAGCCCCTGGCTTTAGAACTTGAGGGAGGGAGGGCTGTGCATCGCGGTGCTTAGCAATGACTTTGTTGTGTATTTTATGTACAATACTGCATGTTTTACATGTATAGTGTCTATTGAACCCTCCTGTTCTATAAGATGCATTATAAATGAGATGTAGTTATATATTTCTTTTACTCTTTGTCTGCAGATTTAACAGAGTTATGTTTTTGGAATGACTTAATTTCCTATGCTATGTGGAAATGGGTTAGCCTGTAACATACCAGCATGATCCCCGTGATTGTACGCATAATACTGGCGTAAGTTATTGCACTGCGGTAGCTATGGGAAATTCCCACAATATTAGTAGTGTTCACTATTAAAAAGTTTTCGCGATATGTTCGTTAACGTAGTGGATTATACATACAGCTAGAGGATATTATCTTTTCCCTGCCCATTACATGTTATCCATGTGAAATCAAGACCTTATTCATTTGCATATCTCATGTAACCAGGCCACATGTCTTGTCAAGATGCAACTCCCCGAGCCACCTGGGACTCATCTGGTACCCATATGGGCGTGCAAGAAGGGAAGAAGCCGCTTACCTTTCTAGGGACAAATTCTTAAAGACATTACAAGCATAGTTCATGTTTCCTTGTTTTTCCTAAGCAAATTTTCATCGCTCTCTTGCATCCATTCCCCAAAATGATATGAAAAAAAAAATTCAAAGAAAATAAATAAGATCTTCTCATTTACCACAACGGGCAAATTGTTTTAAATGCCACCTGTAGTTAAACATTTTTTTTTCAAAACACATACACATAGAATAGTACACATTATACATAATATATAAAAACACGAATTACAAATGAAATACATAACCAAGTCATTTCTAGTCGCCGTGGTGTTGAGCCTTGGCCTCTCCTCCAGCTCTCAAGCCAGGTACTGTTTACACCTGAGTCGAATGGGGTTAGGGAGTTTTTAAGTGTCTTTCCCAAAGATACGACATAAAAAGGCCTACTTCTCAAACTTGTCAGCCTAAAATCCGCACGGCCACTGTCCCCTTCTCCCTCCACCCCCCCCCCCCCCNCCCCCATATTTATCATTATGTATACGCCCCTGCCGTCAAAGGTACCACTCAGAGAAAAGGGCGTAGGTCAGGCTAGGTGAGACGGCACTGCCACTCAGACCTCACACTGAATGATGTCCAAACAAACCTCTCTGTGTTTCCCCTCCATCTATCGCTCACACACGACGAGCGATCTCTTTGCTCACGAGTGGGTTTACATTCCTCTGGGCATAGAGGATTCCACCCCCATAAACAGGGCCGTAACTACCCTATCGAGCCCCGACCTTTCACAAGATTATTTTGCCATCAACAGTTCCCATACCCAACCAGTCATGTTTACTGTACTATGTAAGTACAGTATATAAATTCTTTCTCTCTCTCTCTCTCTCTCTCTCTCTCTCTCTCTCTCTCTGTCTCTCTCGCTCTCTCTCTGTGATATATTATTGCTCACACCTGTCTATTTCACGCAGACCTACCAAATTCAACTTGTGAATCCACCTTGGGCACCAGATTGCATTGCTTTAACGGTTAAATAATCGAAAATATTATAGTAACTTATATCTTTGACCGACCGTCTATAGCCACTATAGGACATTCCAATAAAGAGTAATTGCTCATGAAATCAGAACTCGTCTGCGTCATTTCAGACTCCACTAGACCATTGGCTAGTTCACGTATTATCGTTAAGTTCCAAATCAGGGATCTTAATACCAGTAGTCCTACGTTTTTATAATATGACCGTTCAGTGAATGAGGGACAAAACGATCAAAAGAAAACAATCACGATAACACCTGGAACAAATACAAATTCTCAAAATACAAAATCATAATTAGACATAGCAGTTTTGGCTTAAATGACGTAACAGTTCACAGACCACAAAATCAGAGAAAGAAGACTCCAATAAATTTACATGAACTGGTTAATCTGTTTGAAAGTGACGATTTATTGCAAAATTATGCCCCCGAAGAACACAGATGATAAACTCAAAAACTGGATAATTATCCAACATACTGATAAATTTTAATTTTAATGAAAACAAAGATCGACTTTCGCTTACACCATAAGGAAATTGGTTTACAGTGTCATACAATGCTGTATATCTCATTCATAATACAAACCACGTAGAACAATACATATCATACATGTAAATACATAATACAAATGAAATACATAATAAAGTCATTACTGCCAATTACTGGTCGTCCTCGGTGGTCATTGCAGCGCCCTAGTCCCCCCTCCCCCCCAACCCCCATCCAAAAGCACTAAAGTCACGGACTTACTTGCATCTGTGTCAATTGAGGAAAGGGAAGTGAAGTGTCTTCCCGAAGGACACTGCAACGTAAACCGCCAGGTCCGACAGTCAAAGACACAAACCTTAGACTTGACAGCCTGAGTTTCTGAGTACGACTCCCAAACCACGCTGCCTCCCAGTGATGATTAATGACCAGATGTTAGAAATTAGGTATTTTCAGCTCCATCACGTGACCTAGGAAATCTTGCTCACACGTTGGTTTGTTTACATCCTCTGCTTATGTATGATTACTCGTCACTTATCAAAATATCCTAGCAATCCCTAGATCATGTGGTGTAACTGACCAATCTGAAAATACCTCATTTGCTGAATGTAAAACGCTATAATATTCTGACTGCACTGCTTTATATTCATTAAATCCTTGGTAGATTAGATATAAAACTAAAGCGTTTTTAGCAGTTGTGTTTGACACAATGTCAACATTAAGATGGCCTTTCATTGCTCGAGTTGAGGCAGTTATCCTTGCAAATAAAGATGATTGAATTTTCTTGCATGTTTCTACATCCGGTGACTGTTCAGGGGGGGCCATTTCTTTCTTTATAAATCACAAGCAAGTGAACAGGTTACAGGCCTGTAATTGTACTTTGACTTTGTGGTCCTAGAACTTAGGGGGTATATTTCATCTCCCCTTTTCCCTCTTTTGGCATGCCCTGCTTCCAGTAATAAGGGCTCCAGGGGGGAAATTTTGATATCATGGGAATCTGTGTCCATTTTACTTTATTTTACCAGGCACTATTTAGCCCTGGGCTGGAACTGCCAGGTCAAGGGTGTGCTCAGGCGGAAGAGGAGGGGTTTGGCATTGACCAGTGAAAAATGTAGGGTCTGTTTACAAATAGCAACCAAGCTCAAAATTTCAAAGGGCTTGCTAGGGTTGGGTAAGTCTTAAAATTTGGGCCACATAATGGGCTTCAATCTGGTATGGGTCTGGGTGAAAGCTAAATCTTTGGGTTCAGAGGGCAGCTCAAAATGTTAATATAGCCCATAGAGGAAAAAAGGGTCAAATCCTATTACAGGTCTGCAACCTGAACAGAAGAATTGGAAATAGTTAATTCCCTTCTGTGCCTCTAATTTCCTGTGAGATTGCAGGGAGTTTACTTTTTTTTATGTAGTTAGCCTCTAGGTCCAGCAGTGCATGAAGTGACTACTCCATAGTGTGAGCATTGTAATGTCTTCAGTGACCAGGCCTTATGAAAGTATATTAGGGAACTTTTAAATAACAAACTAGGCCTTTATTACAGTCGAATCTGTTTAATCGCAAGTTCACGGGGGGGGNGGGGGGGGGGGGGGCATAGAAAGCGTTGTATTTAAACAGAGATTATCAGTTCAAATCACTCTTGACTGAAAATGATGGGATTAAATGGAAGTTGGCGACAGCGAGTTTTTCTGTAAACCCAGTTGAGGAGTAGATTAGAAGACCGATCTGTATAACATTGCCAGATTAGTTTAATTATCACTAAGTACACCCTCTTTATGTAACATCGTGTATGGAAACGTGTATGAGTGTTCTTTGATTATGCTGACCATGATACAGTACTTACAGTCTGGGCCAGGCTACTTCTAATATCTAAACTTTGTTGTTATGCTTGGTTTAGGGTAAAAGCAATGAGCTGAAATAGCGAAGGCCAATAGGTAGACCCTTGTCAGTAAGACTTTATATACTTTGTTTTGTATCACTGAGATACACTAAATCACATTAACTATTTTTCCCCGTGGCGTGCCTCCAAATTCAAGGTACGCAACCTGATAAATACTCTCCATCATATGAAATAGCGAGAGTTACCGCCCCTAAAGGAGGTTTCACACTGTTTCGGCTGCTAAATACCGGGACGTTTTACTGTGCAATTCTCGTGCGACTCTTTTTGGATTTGACGTGGAAGATTGTACGCCAATATGCGAAACGGTGCATACGTTATGGTTCCAGTGGGAATATGGATGAAAACTAGAACTGCGTGAAGCTCCATTTGGCATTTGTGCTGGACTTCGGCAACTTACTGTGTACTGCCTCCAACGGTTTATAGTTTGTATTCATATTACAAGGGCAATAACAGATTATCTTTGTTTCATTTTCTCTAAAGGGCACTAAAGGCTGTTTTAAAGCTACGAAACTATCAGGAGTTCTTGCTAAATGCCTGATGACGTGTGTAAGAGAAAAGGTAAATTAATTATGGTACCAGGTATTGGTTATTGCACGAGGAATTATTAAATTAGGGCCATTGGACGTCAAGTATGGGAAGGATGTCTATTGTGACTGTGAAAGTCCAATGCAAAACTAGACCGCTCTTAATTAGTCAACTCCAGAAAAACTGACTTCCAGTTTAAGCATAATAAAAGTGTGATCGCGTCATCAAATCTCGCTTCCGAAAGTAAAAGATACACCAGCCAATAAAAGTCATGGTTACAGATCACATCAACCATTCATTTTCCTCTCACACAGGGAAGCAGATAGCGGAAGTAATGATTGTTGGAGTTGAGACTTATGATGCCCGGATGAGGCTCATACATGAGAGTCGTCTATGGCAATATCTGCTGCAGTAGATCCACTGACAAGACATGAGAGCCGACGCTAGTCTGGGAGCTGGTGACTGAATCTTCCTTTAGAGTTAGAGAGCCTGGAGTCAGGAATCACCTCAACGGTCTCTGCTTCTTCTCACATCCAGTCTGCTGCAAGCATTCCCCGCCTAGACCTATACTAAAAATGTAGGGATCACGTACCCAACAGCACAGTGCTGGAGAGAGCAGAAACTTTTTTTATGTCTGACTTGTTCTTCGCAGCTTTTTATACTTTAGATGAAAAATCCTATGGACATGTCCGGAGTGCTGTGATGATGATATTTGTGGCAGCAAGTAACAAGTAACTATATATTACACAATCAATAGTTAAAATAAATTAATTCCATGTCTGGTTTCATCAACGGGACATGTTCATGTCTGATTTCATGGACCTTGACGTAGAAAACTTCAGAGTAACATGGCTGCTTTAAGTAGTTTTAAATTCAGATTCACAAACGTCCATTGATTCTTCTCAATAGTGATTGATGTGAACAAAAAACAAAAAAAAATTAAATACTGCATTTCATGCATTAGTTTTTTCTTTTTTTTTTAAATTAAATAGTCTCGTATACATAACAAAGTAACTTCCATATTTCTGTTTTCAGAGACTTAAATATTTTCATTAGACAATACACTCTCACGAATGATCTGACGCAAGACTTCATCAAAAACAGTGACGTATCCATACAACTAAAGTAAAAATCTTTGTCTTCCACGTGACTCTGGGAAATCAATAATAACCTATTTTTCACTTTCTACCTCTGTAACAGATCCCATGGTGTCCCAAGCAAGGAATAAGCCGCGTAAGAACTAACAAAAATGACTTTATAATTTTGTCTAATGATATTATAATATTGACATTACAAAATATGAGAGAAGGTGATTTACCTAGCATAATTCGGATGGCCCTTCAAATAGAGAAGGCCAGTGAGTAAAACATGGAAAAGGGGACTTATAGTACCAACAGCGAGAAATATATAAAAAGAAAAGCATAAAGCCCCGAGACCCTGTATTAATATGATATACTACTAAGCTACAAATCAACTGGGTGGTGCCCAAAAAGAAGTGGGAAAAGAAGAATAAAAAAGAAAATTTCTCTCACGGCTTGCACATTGACCACTAGCTTCCATCAATGCAGTAGAAGATTCCTCAGTGCGAAAAGTCTGTAAGAAACTGTAAACAGTATTTCTGACTTACGATCCCTCTTAAAATGCAATGTATCTTATCTTTGAGCGTTAAAGGTCTTTTGACTTACAAAGAAATTTGCAAATATTTCTCCAGTTAGCAAAGAAACATTCTACTACAAGAACAGCCACAGCAACTGCTACCGCCAGCCCACACACGATTAATGGCCCTGACATGTACCTTAGGTCACGTGACCTTTTCACCTCATCCCTGTCATCACTGCAGTGAAATTTCGCTTCCATTTCTCGGAACAGCGAATCAACAATACCGTAATCCATCATTTCTATAAGCCCTCGAGAAAAGAAGAGGTTAAGAGCTGAATGTTTCGGTAGAATAAGACCGAACGAGCTAGTCATCAGAATTTCCTTCATGGCGACCAGATTTTTTATGGTTATATTATTTGCTGCACAATATGCAATGACATCAGTGCTATGCATTAACGCCACGTAATGTCCTGATTTGATATTAGAAAATTGGAATTCCAGTCCTTCCAAAACGCTCGGATCTTCCTTGGCGAAATCCATGATGCCATCGTAGAGTTTCCTCAGAGTTGTTCCTTCTTTGGCCTCTTTCATCACTTCCGTTGCGGTTTTACCCTTATCTATTCCCCACCGGAAGTTTGGCGTTTTCATCAATTCTTCGTATGTGTTGAAAGGCAGTTCGTCCTTCTGACCGACTAAATCAGCAGTGAGGTTGCCGGTGAAGGTAGTACTCAATATTATAAGCATCAGACACCACGACCATAACAACACACGTGTTGCTCCGCGAGAAGGGCGTGGCAGACATCCTTGATTGAAGACCGAGCCTATGAACCGGAAGAGAACGTCAGTGCCAGTTTGACATTTCTCAGCAATGAGGATGGGCTCGTGGTCGGAGACAGGGACACTGACATTATCACTGCTGCTTAACGAAATGGTACCTCTGTTGACCGGTGTATCAGAGCGTTTCCCAAGAAAGACATGGCGTATAGATACAATACTTCCACACTGACAGACAGACGTAGAGATCTGTTCCTCCATACTTAACTGCTCTGATGCAAGCCTGTCGTCCATCTGACTGTCTATATTCATTTGCTTGCCATTCACAGTTGTTCCAGCGTGTTCTAAAGATAATAACAATCTACTTTCAAGCGGATATAAACCCATCACAAAGACAAGGACGCCTATAATACAGAAATACACCTCTGGCTTAAAAACATTCAAGATATTATGACTACCCTCTCTCCCAGGATTCACATACATTCCCGTGAAGTTGACATTGAAAAACGGCATTGTCACTGAATGGTTGAAAAAGGGGGCTGTGTTGAAGGAATACACCTGGGCGCCAAAATCTACACTACCGTTACCAACAATGACACGATAATCATCCCATGTCAAACTCTCATCTTCACCAGACTGAGGGATGAGCTCATACGTAAAATTTAATTTTTTTGCTAAAGCATCCACCAAACCAATGACAAATCCTACATACTTCAGTTTACCAGAGATCGGATCTGGTTCCTTATACACGAACGGCGGCCATCCCTTTGTAAGAGCAACCAGTGTCCTGCCATTCATGCCGTATTTCTTGTTGGGAAATATTACCTCACACACATTTTCCGGCGAAGAGGTTTTCGACGAATCCGAGTTGAACAGCCTTTCTAATTCCCGTCTTTTGTTTTCTCGCCACTTCAGTGTAAAAACTGCATCAAGCCGCAGTGTCTCACTGTCTGTCAAGACCAGTACGACATTGTCGAAAACTGCGCTTCTCATGGCTTTCTCAGGGTCGGAAGTTTCTCGTGTCCGTAATGCTATAATGATATTCAGATCCTGTGGTAAAAACGCCCCTGAACCTCGCTTCTCTCTCTCGAATATGTCAGTGATAATGGAAATTATCTCATCGGGATCCTCACCAAACCAAACAAAATTTCTCAATCCCCGAACATTGTAGGAATGCCAGAATTTGTCCATAATCCACTCTCTCGTTAAATATATGTGGCTGTAGCGAATTACAGGGATGGATTGAGAGCTAAACAATTCCGTCACCATGTCAACCATTTTAGAATTCGTATAATCAGCACTGATCATAAGCACAGCATTGCTCCACCCACAGATACTCAACCCTGTAAATATTGTTGAAGATTCTCCCATGAATTTAAGACTCTTTGATCCTGACTGATTCAGACGCGGCCCACACACTGTCTTGTTAAAGATGCTTGTTTGGAACACTTGCGAAGGGGCTGCTTGGTGTTGAGCCTGCAACAGACAGCCGAAATGTCCAAAGATAACGCAAGCACATAGGCCTAGTTTGACATACCGCTTCAAATGCATTGTACGTAAGTAACTTTTCAGTTTGTGTAAGTTGAAGCCGTCAATGGAATTTCTTTATTACGAAGTTTTCTGATATGTTTCTACCAGAATTGTATTTTGGCTCCTCGAACATGTCATTATACATTTATGTGCCATGAAACTTCTTCAAAGACGATACAAAATGACAGAGAAAATGGCAAACATGTGCATCGTTTTCAAGGCTGGAAACATTAGAGTTGATATGTGCCTTGCATTCACAGATATGATATCACTGTCTGAGACGTCTAACCTTGGGAAACAAAGACACCAGTGATGATAGTTTGCACATTTATAATGCTGGTTTCTTCATGTATCGTTCCACCAAGTGTAACACCACTGTTCATATAACGACCATGGAATCCTGAAACGCGCAGCAGAGGCGCGGCATAAAACTCAGTGTCTCCTGTGTAAATGTTAAGTCAACAGAGCCACCGTGTCCCGTCATGAATTATGAGTTCAGTGTAAATTTGCAGGCACCAGTAACACATTAATACTATTATAATTGGAAAATAATGTGCTGATTTTTAATTCATAAAACTTAACAAACAGATCTCCGAGCATGATCATTAAAATTTACGACACCATCTTGATATTCATCATGGACGTCACAGCTATGCAGAAAATTCACTGGCAAGCAAAGTTTGCAAGCGATAGAGATGGCGGAAGGAGCGTTTTTTTAATACAGTTCTTTGGCCGGTATATCACCCAGACTCTGTTGAAATAAAAAAAAATAATCATAATAATAATAACAACAGTAATGGTAATGCTAATAATGATAATCATCATCATCATCATCATCATCACCATCATCATGAGATTTATAGGTTTCGTACCTAGGCTGATGCCCGCCCAAGGCGCGTCACACTATTATAATCCCCAACAGGTTGGGCCACTTTAGGACTTTCTCGGCTCTCGGGAGAGCATAAGGTGCCGCTGCCACTCACAGGCGTTGATCACTACCATTCTGATAATATCTTTCACTGCTTATAGCCGTTACCTTTTTCACCAGACAGATGGAGTGAGGAAAATATAAATGAAATGCTTTTTAAATGGTAATGATATTCTTCAATATTCCGAAGATTTTAATCGTGAGTTGCATCAATAACATGAGCTGCTCATCCTCGACCGGAGTTTGTGTATGAGAAGTTTCAAGCTGTTTTCTGAACCTGCGAAGTGGTCGGTAAGCAAGACCAGAATTCCACCCCGTGAAAACAAAATCCAGATATGCTAATGTAAGGATCAGTTGTTTTGGGGTAGTTTCTGTAGGTTACTTATTTATCAGTGTGTTGTGTGGGTTGTTGTTGTTTTTTTGTTGTGACAATATAATTGAATCGATAACAACTACTATATGGCGTGTGGGTATATAAAGCATTGTATTACATCAAGAGACAGATGGTTAAAACAGCTTTAATGAATCTTGTTAAGAAAACCTTAATGTATAATATATATGAAAAGTTGCTGTTCTATCTGTCTCAGTTGAGGACTCCCGGCACAGTTCTATCTCTTCGAAATAATTTACAGTATTCAAAGAAATCTTCAAAAACTGGAGTTTGTTGGTTCGACTCTCTCTTGAGGCACACACACAAAATAANGGGGGGGGGGGGAGGAGATACGTGGATGTCATGACCCATATACTGCCCAACCCTTTCAGAGTATCAGGACATCAAGGGACCGAAACACTTCCTAGACTGGAGTATCTTCCCACAAGATCGACAGCCACCTCGTTCTCCGAATATAAGAGTTTTGTATCAAACTACACTTTGAACATTCTGCTCTCCTCATGGCTCCATGTCTTTGATGGCATTGACCAATAAACTGAATGCGTAATAAGAGTCTGGTCTCTCCTCTGTGGCTTTTTTTCAAATTTTTAATTCTACAGCAGTGATACTGATATGGTTCGACAAATATCCAGATAAATAACTTAAAACTTCCTCGGCTGCAAAATCAGTTACTAGTTCACTGTTATGTTCTAGTCTTGTCTAAGATCACCCAACAATGACATTTTGTCCATATTACATAAAATTTTGTAGCGTCAGACTCTTTGTTAAGTCATATTTCGTCTACGACATGTCAAGAGATGTACTATCATTCTCCAATGAGTGAAAAGGCATTCTCCTGCAAGTAATGTCACAGCAACTGCTACAATTGTCCCACACAGGTAAAAAAGACTTGACAAATAGGATAGATCATAGGATCTTTTCACCTCATCCCTTTCGCTACTGTAGTGAAACTTTGCATTCATTTGCCGGGACAATAAATCTAAAATTCCATAATCTATAACTTCCACCAGCCCTCTGGAGAAGAGCTCATTCAGTGCTGAGAATTTAGGCAAAATGAAGCCCAGGGATGTAGTCATTAATGTCTCTTTCATGACAACCAAGTTTGGTATAGGTTTGTTTTTTATGTAATATACAACCAAATCACTGTCCTGCAAAAACCCTACATAACGCCCTGATTTAATATTAGAAAATTGTTCTTCTCGCCCTTCCACAACGCTCGGATCTTCTTGGGCGAAGTCCATCATGCCATCGTAAAGTTTTCTGAAGAGAGTCCCAGACTTGGCTCTTTGCATCACGGCCATTAAAGTTATAACATCAGGCATTCCCCACCGAAAGTTTTCCTCTGTCATCATCTCCTCGTATGTGTTGAAAGGCAGTTTGTCCTTTTGACTGACTAAATCAGCGGTGAGGTTGCCGGTGAAGGTGGTCCCTAACACTATGAACATCAGACACCACGACCACACCAAAATGCGTGTCGCGCCGCGAGAAGGACTTGGCAAACATCCTTGGTTGAAAATCGAGCCTATGAACTGGAAGAGAATGTCGGTACCAGCTTGACATCTCTCAACAATGTGAATGGGATCGTGGTCGACAGGGTCCACCTTAAATTTGCCAGTGCATATATGGGAAGTTGTATCATTCTTCGTATTGACCAGCACTGGGGTATCATGTCCCAGAAAAGGTAGCCCTTGGTGTAAAGATATAGTGCTCTCTTGCTGAAAATGCGTCAAAGGAATCTGTGACTTCGAGTTTGAATGTTTTGATGGATGCCTGCTGTCTTCATGATTTGGCAGCTTCAACCGCCTGTCATCAACAGCGACTGGAGTGCAATATATCGATGATAGACGGTTTTCAACTTCGTACAAAGCAATGACGACGACAAGAGCGCCCACAATACAGCAGTACACTTCTCGCTGGAAAACGTTCAAGATGTTCAGACCATCATCTTTTTCTGAATTCACATACATTCCAGTGATGTTAAGGTGCCAAACCGGAACAGTCACTGAGTGATTGTAATACGTCTGTGAGTTAATAGCGTAGAATGAAGCCCCGAAATCCACTTTGCTGTTCGCCACAGACACACGGAAATCATGCCATGTCAAGTTGTCATCGTCGCCAGGCTGGGGGATCAATTCGTAGGTAAAGTTCAAGTTTTTGGCTAAAGCATCGATCAAGCCAACGATGAAACCCATATATCTCAGTTTACCAGAGATCGGATCCAGTTCCTTGTACAGGAAGGGCAGCCATTCCTTAGTGAAGACAACAAGCGTCCTGCCATTCATGCCGTGATTCTTATTAGGAAAGATTTCACACACAGCTTTGTGTACAGAATTATGGGAGAAAGCTGTGTTGACAAGCCTCTCTGATTCTCGTCGCTTGTTTTCTCGCCACATCAGAGTATAAACTGCATCAAAACTCAGAGAGCTTTCGTTTAAGACTATCAGAGCAATATTATCGAGTATTGCATTTTCCATCGCTTTTTGAAGACTGCTAAATTCTTCTGCCCAAGTAACTGTAAGAATACTGAGGTCATGCGGCAGTAAGGCCCCCAGACCTCGCTTCTCTCTCTCAAATACGTCGTTTGTTATAGAAATTATCCTACTCAGATCTTCACCAAGCCAAACAAAATTTCTCAGCCGCCGAGTACTGTAAAAGTACCAAAATTTTGCTTTGATCCACTCACTACTGGTAGTACTGTTGGTCTGGCTATAACGAATCACGGAAACAGAATCCGAACTGAACAACTCTATCATCACGTCAGCTATTTTAGAACTGATATATTCTGCACTGCTGAAAATCACAGCATTGTTCCATCCACAAATCTTCAATTCTTTAAGCACGTTAGCAAAATCTTGCCTGCTAGTAAACCTACGTGGTTTTAACCGGATGATGTCCTTCCCAACGACAATCCTGTCTATGATATTCGCTCGTCCACTCATCTTGTTGGCTGTTTCAAGATGAGCATGCATCTTTAACAAACAGCCAAAGTGAAACAGGAGAAAGCAAGCAACTACACTGACATAACCTTTCAGATACATTGTATATCGTGTTTGGAATTTGTCGTAGATTTGACAAGGTTCTCTCACAGAATTTAACGTCTCAAATCGATGAGGCTGTGGTCCTCAGGCTGTAAGAATTTGGAAATTCCCACAAGTGGGGTCAGACAGATCGGCCACGAGGAAGGAGTAGGAGGGTACACAAACCAACTGGCGACTGGCACCATCAGCAACAACATGTTAAGGCGTTTGCTGCAGTGGACTGAGCTCCTAAAGGTCTGCAAAAAGTGCAAGGATAACTATTCTGCAAACCAGTAACCAATGATCGACACAGAAATTTTGTATCTCAGCCCATTGAAAATAGGCTTATAAAATACACTGGAACTTCTTGAAGAATGGTAGCTGACTAACTGACTAACAAGAAATAGTTACTGATATCTCTAGCCCTTTTGTGACTAACAATTGAGACTCAACAGTGCCGCTACATCCACCGAGGAATGAACACAGCGTACGGAACACAAGCCGAAAAGAAGAAAAAAAAGGGACGCATCAATAAATAATGGCAGTCACTGCCGAATGTTGAATAAATCGCTCATTTCTCTTCGCAGCACGAAAAGTCACAAGCTCCATTCGTGTGACCAGCAGAAATTCATGTGATGTGAAGCCGAGTCGCGGTTTCAGAGTTTCATAAGAGCGTTCGTCACTTTTAATGAAAAGTCAACACGAAACAGCAAGCATTGTAAGACCAGTACAAATCTACATACATCAGAAAAGCATTGAGCCATTTGAAGGGGGGAAATCAGCATAATAGGCATTTGAATGTACTCAATTTTTTCTTCATAAACTTGGCAAACAGCGGAAAGATTAATGAGTACATGAAATAATGTTCACAGCTTTCAGAAAATGTATGGGTAAATATTAATTATTGATTGTGGATGGATGCATACGTGGAACGTAAATCAATGTCTAGGCCTGTAAGGGTAAAAGTGTAGGCACACTATACTATGTACTTAAAGCAACCTAGAGTACTTTGCTGTTGCCCAGACTATAGCAAAAAATCGATGATCGTCAGTATGAAGAATATGTTTTTACCATAGTGTTGGCTTCAATGACCGTATTCCCCGCCAGATTGGCAATATGTTGTCACAGCGAAATGTTATGAAGTTATAGCAAAAACAGGTATTCATTTACAACGCCAAATATACCATTTCAGCAGGGGTTTATTTTATATTTGGCGTGCTTTATAAAGTATACATGGCCTTTTCTCAAGACCATTACATTAGACTATATTGAACCTGAAGTTTATCCAGGTTATTGCAGAAAGCCAAATGTACGAGCCAAACATTTTAATGTGTGTACATAAATAGATGTTCGAGTGGTTGTTTTGTTTTTTTTCAGTATTTCGACTCGGCCTCTCTGCGTTGTAAGTGTATAAATACTTTATGTCTTCAACATTATAAATCAGCATGCAAACTGACCTCACCTTGTGGCGCTATACAGATATTATTTTATCTGAGTGATATAATCGAAGAATATGGCATAAAATTTCTGGCGCTGTAATTAGGTATTTTCAGCTCCATCACGTGACCTAGGAAATCTTGCTCACACGTTGGTTTGTTTACATGCTCTGCTCATGTATGATTACTCGTCACTTAACAAAATATCCTAGCAATCCCTAGATCACGTGGTGTAACTCACCAGTCTGAAAATACCTAATTACAATTCCCGGCAGAATGCGTATGAAAGCTATAGATAAATTTTAATATGTCCTGTATTCCTGCCTATTGGGGTTATCGCTACCCTTAAAACACACCATGATCAGAACAGCATCTCCCAGTTACTCTGAACATTTTATGAATTGTATGAAAAGCCTAAGAAGATTATGTGTACGAAAAGTTCACTTTCTGTTTTAAAGTCCACTTGTCGGTAAATCAGATCACGGGGCCACTACGATAACAAAGGGAGAATTCATCTTAGGTTATGAAAAGTATCAAGCTAGATATTTTGGGACTGTTTTGTTGATAAAATCTGACCGGCATCCGGTCTTTCCGTGACAGTCGGCATTTTTTTTGGTACGACACGTAAGGACAAGCATCTACTTCACTCATACCATCCTTATCTATTCAGGTTTCTCCAAACCACCAGCAAAGAAAACACGGTTTGATCATATTTTAATATTATCATTATACGGTGTTTTGTGGTTGCATGGCAGAATTTGGTGTGGAAGGTATGTGAAGTCAGTGGCAATAGAATTGTTTTACTTCACAATTATTAATGTGATTAAACGGTTATGCTTTGCATTTAGTCGGTGTCATTTAAAACAGATAATGTACATGAATTTTACAGGAAGAGAATAGCAGCCTACCATAAGACACTATATTTATTTTTATGCAGCATTTTCATGAGGACAAAAGACAGATAGTCTAATTACCTTCCTATGAAATCAGCCTCGTATTTATGGCCGCTCATGCTTCAAAATATAACATACAGTCGAATCCGCTCTATCGCAATCCGAATTATCGCAACTTCCACATAATTGCAACATTTTTGTCACATAACAAAACACAATATTTCTATATTAAATCACTGGATAATCTTTTTTTAACTGCAACTCTTAGAATTGCCATTAGATGGACTTGACTATTTTGTACAGAAGGAAAAGAAAATTCATTACAGATTTTGCCGACGATGATACCTGAAAAGTTCTGTATATTTGACATGAAAAAATGAAGAATCGTGAATACGATGTTGGTTTTGCATTATGTTACAATATTTGGAATTATGAAGACTCGCAACGCCTAGAGCTATAACATAAAATGGATGAAATACAGTTTTCATATCACTAACGGTACCTTTGCATAAGTGTACGATATCCCTTTGATGTAACAAGTAATTATATAATTCTTATGGGTTACGAAAACATACATCACTGATGGCAACGTAGACGTGACACATTTGTTATTTAAAAAATCAATTTATAAAGCATAAATATATAAAGGTGTACGTACACATATGTGACTTTAGTGAACTTTTGTATTCGCTTCACAATGAGTGATTGTTACAATGTCTCAAATCGTTGTTGTTGTTGTTGTTGTTGTTGTTGTTGTTGTTGTTGTTGCTGTTGTTGTTGTTTTTATTCATAGTAATGCATATACTTGCAATATATACCTTGCATATTGTTCAATTTGACGTTAACGTCATAATGCTTACCTTAGATCAAAAGAAAAATTTGATGTTGGCAAGTTTTTAAAAAGAATTTTGGCCGCTTCTGATGACACCATCTGAATTCATATACGAGCTGCGAAATCAAGTTTGTATATGCCAGTGAAAGAGCTGCATTCAGTCTCGTTTTATATAATAAAAACCATCAGAATGATCACTATAATTATGCATTATAGAAGTAAAATCCAAGAGCCGAAGCCACAAACTTTGCAATGCAGGACGATTGACACGTGCCGTACACCTTTGTGTCAGATGTAGAGTAAATTGAGAGCTTAAGCATTTACGATGCGATCTTTGTTATTGCCGTTACTGCACTGGTGCTGAATGCGCCTTTAGTATCATTCAACCTACAGAGTTAATGTAATTCTGACGATGGTAAGAGATCCCATCATTAAAGTGCAGGCTCTCAAATACTTTGAACATTTCCGTTACGGATGCGACTTCACAGCGGTTCAATTAATGACGCTTAGTCAGCAGACGGCCTTTTCTCTGGTCTGGTCATATTTTTAATAGTTTTTATCAAAACGGACTGCATTCAATGATTCCCCCACTTTACATATACAACATATTCATATCACCTACAATCTACGGTTTTATATAAAAACAAAAAAAATTAGAAACGATCTCCCAAAACTTTAGTCTTAGCGACAATACATTCAACTAATAACACCACTACTGCTAAGGCTACTCCTACACCACATAAGAAAAATGGTTCTGACATGTAAGCTAAATCACGTGATCTTTTCACTCCGACCACGCCATGACTACTTTGGTAAAACTTTACTTCCAACTTCGATTCTGTTTCTCTAGATAGTGAATCAACAATCCCATAATCCATTATTTCCATAATACCTCGGGAAAAAGGATCTCTGAGTGCAGAATATTTCGGAAATATAAGACCCATGGAGTTTGTCATTAAAGACTCCTTCATAATAATGATATTTCGTATTGAAATGTTCATGAGCTCGCTATACACAATAAGGTCACTAATGTGAATGAATCCTACGTAATGTCCTGATGTGATTTTAGAAACTTGTATTTCCGAATTTCCCAGAACCTCTGGATCTCCCATGGCGAATTCCATCATACGGCTGTAGAGTCTTCCCAACGTTGTCTCTTTTTCGGCGTTTTTGAAGACAGCCATTGCTGTAAAGTCGGCAACTGTACCCCATCTAAAGTTTCCGTTCTCCAACAGTTCTTCATAAGTGTTGAAAGGCAGTTCATCGTTGTCGCCGACTAGATCAGCCGTCAAGTTTCCAGTGAAGGTCGCGTTCAACACTATCAACATCAGACACCACGACCACAACAACACACGCATTGATCCAAGCGAAGGAGATGGTAAAGAACCTTGATTGAATATGGAACCGAAAAATCTGAAGAATATACTCACACCATATCCGTAAAATTCACCCAACTGCTCCAGACGTGGTGCGCCAAGTTCATTGTCTTTCTGTATTGCTGAGTCCTGACATTCTGAAGGTTCCTGAAATGATACCTTCCTTTTATTTCGTTCAATATTTCTTTGAGAAGCTTTTTCTTTGTTACAGGTCCTAGCCCATGTCAAGTGACGTTCACCTTCATAGCGTCTGTTCACGAGCCGCTTGTGTCTAGGTTCAGAATCAACTGTGGTGGTGCCGGTATTTCCGTGCAGCATCACATCCGGAAGGTGTGAAGATTCCAAATGGACCTAGCAAAAAGGGAATGCAATTTTAATTACTACTACTAAGTCATCAACTGGTCAAGGGAAAAAGGATTAGGGGCTCATCTTTACAAATATTTCTAAAAGTCCTTAGGGGCCGGGAAATGATTGCAGATTTAGGCTGGAGTAGATTTTACCACTCAAGTGTAAAATTTCTGGTTGTTGCTGGGGTCACTGTGTTTACAGATATTTTAGGTCATTTTTCCTGCCCAGTCAGCTCAAAACCAAACTGATCTTGGTGTACTTCTTGGGTCAAAATTGTGATGAAGAATCAAAAAATGTCTGTGTAAACTGTTTTGACTCATTATGGACATTAGTA
Organism: Ellobium chinense; assembly: GCA_033807755.1. Taxonomy (NCBI): domain Eukaryota; kingdom Metazoa; phylum Mollusca; class Gastropoda; order Ellobiida; family Ellobiidae; genus Ellobium; species Ellobium chinense. Next base: position 2,191,588 of record JAWQUT010000046.1, on the reverse strand, counting down.
CGGATGAGAGGGGCAAAAGTGCTAATAATTATAGTCAACAATGAAAACTACACTATTATCTTCATTACCTGAGTGGAGCCCTTACGAGGCAGCCTTTCACAGCAGTAACATTGTGTGGCTATATTGCTGTGACACTGAGGACCATTTGAAGAATATTGACTCGTTGACGCAATGTGTCTTGTGGCACGTGCACTGTCTGGCTGACTGTATAGCCACATTGCGTCGGAATCAGTAGTGCTGTTATGGGACATTAATAAGTTTGTAGCGAATCCATAAATCAAGATGACGAAGACTAATCCGCCTAGCATGCTGTAGTAGACCTCAGGTTGAAACACACTGAGTATATTCTGCTTATAAGCGCGCACTGGATTAAGGTACATCCCATGGATATGGTAATACAAAAATGGTAACGTCACTGAGTGGTTGAAATAATAGGCTGTGTTGAATGGGAATACCATAGCACCCAAGTCCACATCTCCACTTGCCACAGTGTAACGAAATTCAGTCCACGTCGTGTTGCTATCTTCATCAGCATCGGGAGTAAGTTCGTAAGTGAAGTTTAAGTTCTTTGCCAAGGCGTCCATTATGCCAATAAGAAATCCAGCGTACCTCATTTTACCAGTCTCTGGATCGTGTTCCTCATACAAGTAAGGCAGCCATTCTTGAGTTAGAGCAAGGAGTGTTCTGCCGTTCATACCGTAATTCTTATTGGGAAATATCTCACATCCGTTTTCCTGTCCCGTACGTTTCAAGAAAACTGAATCAAGATCTATCACCCTTTCTAATTCTCGTCTCTTATATTCTCGCCACATCAGTGTATAAACTGCATTAATACTCCATGTCTCTTCGTCTGCCATAATCAGTGCAAAATTATCGAATACGGCCTCTCTCATCTTGATTTCAAGATCATGCAGTTCCTGTGTGGAGCTTACAGCAACAAGTGTTAGATCGTGTGGCATCATGGCGCCTAATCCTCGTTTCTCTCGCTCAAATATGTCGCTGGCGATTGAGATGATCTCATTCGGATCTCCATCGAGCCAAACAATATTTTTCACACCCTGAACATGATAGGAATGCCACAATGCATCTTTGATAAAGTCAGTGTTAGTCGAAACGTTGGTGTGGCTATAACGAATCACTGGGATGTTATTAGAGCTGAACAAGTGCATAACGCAATTTAAAGCAGCATTACTGGTATGAACATTGGTAACTAGAACAGCCTCATTCCATCCACAAATCTTCAGCTGGTTGAGAAATGCAGAATAGTTTTCCTTGACAACATCGCATTTTGATGGTGATTGACTGAGATGAGGAATACTGGCTACCCGTGATGAGAAGGTATGCGGCCTTTTCCCAGTTTCCGCCGTCCCGGCTTCGACCCAGACCAGTATGTTCAAAAGTCTAACGACAAAAATGGACAATAGATGTAGAGAGCATCTAAGTTTCATAATTTGCCATGAATTCCTTCCAGACACAAGAATTAGTGATTAGAATATTCAAATTCAGTGTTTTTTTACTAACATCGTGCATTTATATGTAAGACTCTCTAAATGTAAGATTCACATGATGTCTAGATATACGAGTAATTTTCCTAAAGATTGGCAGGGTTTTCTGAGCTGCAAGATGTAAACTGAAGGCTGTCTTTCAACAACCGAATCTTTTCGACAATACCAAACGGATCGAGCAAAACAATGAGATGCAGGACTCGCAGTGTCTTGGTGTAGTATTCTAGGAACGATGGCGATTGCAACTTATAAAGAGAAGACTCTATCAACATTACCCTTACAGTAACGGTTTCACTTAAAGTATTGAGCAAACGGAGATCAATTAATATGTCTATAACAAAGGAAACCACATAACCAACTCACTGTTAGCGTTCTAGACTCATTACCATAGTTCGAATAAGCTAGACAGGCACTAACCGTGATGTTGTCAAGCACAGAACTTCCATGACAGACTGTTCATTCGTCACTAGAGCGAAGCTCCCAAACTGCTCGCATTGGCAAAGTGCTGCCTAGGTTACATTCATAAAGCACAAAGTTGTATCCCATCTGCAGATGGACTCTTCGCTTGCCCATCCTTCGGTTGTAATGATAAATCAACACGTTCTTTCCACGAGACCAAAGCATATTTACAGACATTAAAATTACTGTCTTTTCAACATGTAGTCTAACATTTGATGTTCTAAGCGACCCCTTCTAAAATGATAATTCAGCGTGTGATAGGGCATCTGTTTGAATAAAGACATAATGTTTACATTCTGGACTAAATCTCTTCGCTAAATATTCAGTAATGAGGATAATATGTCGGTCAGTGGTGGTAAAAATGTTATGTTACGAGAATATAGAATATCATTTATGATTAAATGTGCACGGCGTTAATGATACATTCGATGTTTCATATCTTGTTAAGTCAACAATGACTTACGGTAAAGGATATTAGATTTAGAGTCTAAAGTCTACAGCGCGTTGTTGAATACCTTTCATGAGTAAGCTAGCGCTGCGGTAATAATGCATAGCTCAGTGTTTTACATCTTTACTTTCCCATATCTTCTACCTTGTGAAAATACCATTGGGCGTGTGTCTCATTTGTACTGGCTATGTATCCTGTGTAATAAAGTATGATCCTTAATGAAGAAGAGCTCTGCGTTCACTGGTAAAAATCACCTTTCCGAAAAGCTTAAAAAAAAAGCTTTCTACGTGGCTAAACTAGGTCAGCCGAATCTCAATCACTTTTTACTTGTTTCGAAGTTCTGCGTTCCACATCACAACGCTTGCTGACCAATATGTGTCATCATTACTCAGATTTTCATGGTTTCGAGCCTCACTGTGAAGTTATGGTTAGCACGAAGTTTGTTTGTCAGGGCTGACTGATTCGGAAAGGTGAATTTATGAAACTTGATGGTGTTTCAACTGCCATCATGCCTGATTGTTCTCCTTTACTTTGCAATTATCCGCGGAGACCGCGTGGTGGAAGAAGCGGTGAACTTGAAACCTTTCCCTATGATCTATTAATGTTTGGATGATGAGACTTGACCTAATTTTATTTCAGAGTTAGGTAGTTCCAGTTGTGTCACGTGATCAGTAGATTGTCGCTCACACACTGGTGTATTTACATGCTCTGCGCATTTTCAGTTCAGGAGCATTATGAGTAGACTGTAGCTCGCACATTAATTTATTTACATGCTTCGCAATGTTTGGCAATGGCTGCTAGCCAATCATCAAGATCGGCTGGGCATGTCCAACGTATGAGTGACAAACTTTTGGTCACGTTGGGAACTGAAATTACCTAAAGACTACAAAAAAAAATTACACGGGAGGAATGTATGCTGTCTTGTATTGATCTTACAGGTCTAGAAAAGGTTTAGAAACCACGGAGCATGAACAGAACTTGAATTAGACTATATTATGTTATCAGGTAAATTAATGGACTGCTTGTTGCAGTCATGTCCTCAAACCATAGTAATACACTGATGCTTACGAGACTAACAATTTTGTAATATATTGCTGGATCGTAGTATTGGGTTAGTACCATTCTTGTCAAACTTGGCTTTGTGCAACCAAAACAACTTATTTTGGAACAAAACAAAAAAACCGAGAACGATTACATATCGATTTTAAATGAAGCAAACTTTTCAGAATCGAAAGCGTGATCAACAGAGGATAGGAACTGCAGACTTCCGTGGCTTGATGATAATTTCATTGCCTCAGCCCACTTTTATTTGTATGCTGGACACGTGTTTCTGCTCGAGGACTTTCATGATTTCATTCTTATCTACTGAAAGTTTAGACATTTTTCTCTTATCCCTCTGAATAAGTTGGTTGTTCTATTTCTGTTATCTATGTTCTTCAGCTCTGATCATTAATTTTCCGGGTGGTTCTGTCAAGTCTAATAACTCAGCTGCATACGGTACTCTCGTGTTGTGGCGCAAAAACCAAGATAACGCAAAACCATTCTTTCAGGTGCCTAGTGACACAAAACCAGTACACCCCCCTGGATGATTCGCCAGCGACGATTTCTTATGACTTGTCAAGCAGGTTATCTCGAACTGCAGGCATCACTAAGAGGAAAGCAGCTCGTAATGGCAAATGATTCTCTCACTTATTCAAGAGTATATCCTCAGCAACACTTCTCTGGAAAAATTACAAGCCCGAGTTTATCCTACTTGACAACGTGAACACATCAGAGTCTTCAAAAAAAAATGTACGTCATGACATTACAATAAATTTTATTTTGATAGTTTTTTTTGTTGTTGTTTTTTGGTGTCATATAACAGGGTCATAAAAGAGTTTATACTACACTTTTATTGTCCCTTTTATACAAACAACTGGCTTCACCACAACAGCATTCTAGTTAAGCTTATGAAAACTCCCAAAACATCTGCTTAATGGCTGTGCACACCTGCATTTTATTGCAAGAAAAATGCAATAGTTGAGAACATCAAAACAACATCAACAGCAGTTTCAGAATCGGTAACAACAACACCCGAAAAGGAACAAAAGACATCACTTCGTTTTTGCGGACTGGGAGAGACTTGGGGGTGGAACAACTAGGAAAGAGTGCAAAACACAAAGAACCAGGTTTGATCAAACAAAAAAGAACAACAAATAAAAGGAAAGAGAAATACAGAGTTGACATTAATACTTGGTGTGTACTTCTCTCTGTTACTTCTATTAAGAAAGAAACTGAACGTCCGTTACTTCATATATAAACTAATAATGCATTCTTGAATGCATATTATACAAGGGTGGATTAAAATGTTCGTGGCTTCGCCAGATAGTGTGAACTTGACAAAGTGAACATATCAGAGCTTCAGCAATGTCCATCACGACACTACACGAACGTTCATTATGACACAATTTTTCCTTTACAAAAGAGAAAACTCTTCGACACTGGATTAAATTTCACATGTTTTCAGGCCAAGGTCACGAACTCATTGATCCACCCTGATAGTCAAGTTCAAAATGTCAGATACAACTAATCACCCGCTGGGTCCTCTAATGTACGGAGTATCCTTTATCTGGCGTATATCCAATCGATTGTTTCTCTTTAGTTATGCTAAAATTGAAGAGCATTTTTCCAAAATTCGATAAACATTTTTTCGATGGAAAATGAGTATTCTGATATGCATTTCTGTCTCAAAACAAAATTAAAAACAAACTTGACCTTGAATTCTGCATTCCTTCAACTTTTATGTCATTTAATGGTAAATAATAATAATGTGTGAAACCCAGTTACCTTCATGTCATTTCCCTTTATTTCAAAACCATTTAGATGCAACTCATCCAATTTTGGAAAAATACTCTTTAGTTTGAACTTGCGAATTGGATACAGTCATACAAATGTATTCTGTCAACCGAATTTTATGCCTCAATGTTGCCTCTTCTTCCCAACATTAAATCATGTCGACAGTATATGATGTCCTAATTTTGTAGGCAGATTTTGCCATTCCGTATGCAGACTTCACCAGTGACGATATGTATCTTAAGTCATGAGGTCTTAGTTCAACTTCCACCGGAAGTGCTGGAAGTGAGACTACATTAAAGAGTTCTGCGCTGACGCTAAGAGTATAGGACCGATCACTGCACATATTAGTTGCTTCCACAACGGCGCTGTCAGCAACTGTTGTGGTTACTAAATATAAACAAGGATGATGTATGGATTCCACAGTTGATTCTGTCCCAAAATATCTCCCAGATGCGAGATATTTGAGAAACGTTTCTTTGTCTATATCGATTTCATTTAAATCATTGGGCTCCTGACATAAAAGATGATTCAGACGTTGAGACAGCTGACTAGTTGGGTCATCCAATACATTAAGATTAATTTTGGTGGGATACAAAACGTTGACGCTGGTTTGAGTATTGTAATTGTCATCAGTGATGTATTCCACCTCCGCTTCGATCCACAGCGGATCAGACAGATTTCTGGTGCTCTGCTGCAGTTGTAACGTCATCAATACGAACGTGTAATTCTTCCACAATACGTGTTGAACATTGCCAAAAGATAGACCAACCAATCGGTCGCACCGCTGCCGATCTCTCAATAATTTCCTAGCCTTTTCGTGAAAACTAGATTCTCCGGACACCAATTTCTCCGCCCCAGGATTACGTGAGGAAGACAAATCTAGGAGCTTATTGTTCACACTTCCGACCACGAACGTGGCAAATGCTGCTTGAATGCTGTCGTTAGGGAAGCGAGCGTGATTTCCCTGGCACACACATTCAACAGGACCTTTGATCTCTTCCGCTGGACAAATCGTCGACGATCGGAATTCTTCACCGAAGTTCTCACGGCGGCTCGTATTGATCCGTTCCTCGGCGACGTCAAGATGGTCTCCCCTCATTTCCTGGCCCGATGACAGTAACGTCCGGGTGAGACCGTATACATCTGTGAGACCGAAGAGATGGAAATTGGCGTCCCGTAATTTGGACTTAGCATTCTCCGTAAACAAAGAAACGTGATGACGCCTGGCGCTTTTCGGAACGAAGACGTGAAGTATCGGATTGAACGTCTGAGTTCTCAAGAAAACGCTCTCATCAAGTTGTAAAAACTTTGGATCGCCAACATCACTGACCAGAACCAATGCGCTGACTTGGCGTGACAAAATCTTACTTATCACTTTAGTGATTGATACGTCGAATGCGTATGTAGATGGGAGATCGGGGATGTTTATAATCGACAGCGAGAATATTTTCGCAGTGGCGCCGGAGTAAGGGGGGTCCAATCGATCGTGAATGTATAGTGCATCTTCAATGTTATCCAGGTCGTTGTCTTTGTTGTTACAGAAGGTTCGATTGTCATGATTATTGGCCGATTTATTAAACATAAGTTTCTCGGTAAGAGACCGACAGTTTTGGGCGTTTTGTTCAGATGTGGTCAGATTTAGAATGTCATCAAAAGCGTTTGATCTATGGCAAGCGAGAGCGTCAAAAATAACGCACCGTTCCTGTTCAAGAGCATTGCTTATCAGATCCGTGTCATTTGAAGTAGAGTTATCCTTGCTCATGGAAGAAGTATATCCCCGAAGTAATAAGAGCAGGTTTTCACTTAGAACAAAGTTCTGGCTCTGCATTTTATCAAAACTGCGGAGGAACCACTCTGAGTCGTTTCTTTGATGTTCGATGAAGGCATTTAATCGCGGTAGTTTTGAGAAGCTTTCCCACTTGGACAGAAAGCGAAAATAGATGACATGGACGTGGGGAATGAAACTGATGTCTTGGGTGTCCTCATTTTCCTGAGACGCATGCCCTTCTTTCATCTCGTTTGAGTTACACTTTGTGTCCGAAATATCTCTGGTTACCTCTACTTCCATTTTCATGCCGAACAAATGTGAGTTTTCATCAACACATTTTACAAACATGGATTTGGCAAGATGTTCGATTTGCTCTTGGTCACTGACTATGTTCGATAACTTCTCGATAGAGACATTGTCTCTTGTACGCGAGTTCCCATCATGTGTATACGTGGTGGAGAATTTCGAGCATGTTTTAGAAAAGCACGTGGTCCTTGCTGACGCGTCAAAGGCAGTGCCACAACCAGGCGAGCGTACGCACTGAATCGTTGCGCATTCTTGATGCTTGCACAGTTTTTGAACGTCCCTCTTTGACGGCTGGGCAACAATGCAGTTCTCGAAGTAGCTGAAACTGTTTGGCAACCCAGAACTTCTCTTCGAGACTTTTAAGACATCGCTGTCCTCATGTTCTCCAGAGGGATGAGAGGAAGTATTCTCTAATGATGAATTCGAACAGATACTGTAGAAGATCACTCCGGCCAAGATACAGGTCGAAAGAAGAGTTATCGGCACCATGATGTAGGCCACAATCTGGAATTGTCTTCTCATTCCGGTGATGGTTGCAGCCGATCCAATTCCGAAAAGGGACACCTTGCCCTAGGGGACGTTAAATAAATCCATTGCAGGCATCCAGTTTATCTGATGAAGAGAAAAGACAGAATGATGATGGTTGGAAGAATAGGGCATTTATGCAAGCATACAATAAGACATATCGACCATACACACATGTGCCAGCTTTTGTATTGTCTTGACAAGACCACGTTTTTCGCAAGTAGCACTGCTGACGGAGTGAAAAAAAAACCGTTTCGGGTCCATGGAGGATTCAGGTGTACATAATTATATGTATATGTGAGGCAAACTAGAATCCCCATACTTGCCAATAACATTTTGAATATTTAAATGTCTGAGACTTTTATTTCTGGCGTAGGATAATTGCTTTACAATACCATACACTCATCTTGTTCTTACATTATACATAAAGATACACTAGCTTACAGATGTAATACATAACGAAGTCGTTGCTTGTCGCCGCGGTGCAGCGCTAGTTCCGGTCCCCTCGGGACTAATACAGCCCTGTAAGTTCTCTTGGCAATGGTCACCACAAGGAGTCACTTTCGGTAAAGTATGATACATAAATGCTATTAAATAGCGAATAATTCATAACAGAAGGATATGAGAAGCTCAAGAGCTTAACCCTATGAGATCTGATTTCTGGTAAACAGAGAATTTTCACAGCAGCGCTCTGCCGGATTCGTGGTAAACTGGGGTGAATCGCAAACACAGCTGAGGAGTGCAGACGCGGGACGCTACCTTATTCAGGGGGCCAGGATTCATAGGGTTACATCACACACACACACACACACACACACACACACACACACACCACACACACACACACACACACACACACACACACACACACACACACTCACACACATATACATACACATATACATACACACACACTCTCACACACATATACATACACATACACACACATACACACACACACACACACACACAAACACATACACACATACACACACGCACACACACACACTCACACACATATTCTTACACACACACACACACACACACACAAACACACATACTCACACACACACACACACACACACACACACACACACAAAGACACACAGACATACACACACACACACACTCACACTCATTCACCCACATACACATACACACACAAATGCAGCTTGAAACTTGTCTCATCGTCTTCCGGACAATAATTTAGCTCTCATTCCTCACCGAGTTTTCTCTAGCAAATTTTCTCGAAATTCAAGGTTAAGCCTAATGTAATAATGGCGCCCTTAATAAACCCCTTAATTTCCTTGTCGGCATCCCAGCTCTTCCCTTTCTTATTCTCCCTTTTCTGCGATAGCGAAGACATTTTTTTTTTTATCCTTCTACTGGTCTTTTACCTCTTTCCCTTATCCAACTCCCTTCACGTTTTCTTTCTTTCTTTGCCTCTCNGTCATGCCTGTACCTTCAATTTCCCATGGGTTGTCGTTTGCACTGGTACACACAAGGATTATTCAAAGTAAAAAGTAATTAGTCTAGATCTAGTTTTACTTTCTCAGATCCTGACGAAGCTAGGGCCGATTTCAATTTTAGCAGTTAACATGATCAAGACCATCGCTTAAAGTGCGTCAACCGGTGAAAATTAGCATAGGCTTCAGTAGTAAAAATGACCACTATTTTTGTAGTGATGCTAAGACTTGTTGACGATCCTGTGGCCGTATGCATAATCCATATAACGTTAGTTAACGCAATGCGGTAGCCATGGGAAACTCTCAAAACGTTAGTAATGTTCACCGTGGTTAACGCAATACGTTAATTAACGTATGGATTATGCATACGGCCACTGATGTTTAAGGTTGTATACCACTTATTAAGTCATTATGGGATACGACCTTATACATTTGTTAATAGGGGCGTTAGGAATCCAGGAAATGGAAATCGACACGAAACAATTAAAAATTACCGAGATTATTAATTTTTAGCTGTGGTATTGGCTTCAACGACATCCGCGATGCGAAATAGCGTACAGATTAGAGATTAAGACAAGAAAAGCTTTGTGTGTACATGCGCACTGGGCAATGATGCAACCTTTTAAAAACACCACGTTTAGAATATAATCTCTTTGCTCCAACCAGCTGAACATTGTAGGTGTCCGTAGTGAAGGAAGGCATGACGAACACTTAACGACAATGACTTCCTCTTTCTTCTGCGCGTTATCTGATCTACATTATAGTCAGCTATGCCCAACTGAAACTCTGTTGGAACATTGCAATAGTTGCTCTTAGCTAAGGGTGGGATCAGGGGTTGATGATTTCTCTAAAATATTGCTATTAAATGGACTGTGCGGTTAAGCGAATTGTGATAAAATAGGCACTTAATTACAATTCACCTTTCCGAATCAGCCAGCTAGGGCAAACACTCCCGTGTTTGCCATGAATACAATGTGAGGCTTGAAAGCGAGATTGTTTAATGGTCTTTTTGTTACTGGAACAAAATTGCGGCGTAGATAAATAAAAGGCGTCGGCTGGCCTACTTTAACCATGTGGAAAGCTATTTTTAGGTTTTCGAGAAGGGGAAGACTCATTTGGCGCTGTGAAAGAGAGGGGAAACGAGACAGTCATTATCCCACGAGTCTCGGAGAAATAAGAGAGAATAAAGGAGAGAGAGAGGGAGACAGGGAAAAAGGTTCGAAACTCAATATTCGATGGATGGAGATTACAAATGACAAAGTGGATGAAGGAAATTGTTGTGAGAGTGTTGAAGAGGACCTGAGCAAGGTTGAAAATGAGAAGGAAAGGATAAATATAAACTTGATAAGGAGAGAAGTTCAGACACAGTGTAAAAAAAAAAAAAGGAGTTTTATATAAACAACAACAGCTGCTGTGAGAGAACCACTTATCTGCTCGATGCTCTGCCGTTAGCTTTCTTCGCAAGCCACAAGACATTTTCAGTTCAATGACCACTCCGTAACTTAGAAAATCAAGGCGTATCTCATATCCACAATCTACTTCAGATGGGTTGACATGTGAGAGTTGTTACGGCATTCCGAAGACTCGCTGCTAAAATTAGTTAAGTCAGCTGCACTAAAGCAACAATTTTGCTCAGTTAAACACGTGCCATTTTCCTAAAGAAGAACATGACAGATGGGCAGGGTACATAAACTTCCAGACTAGAAACATTTTAGTTCATAACAGCCTAGGTCCTTGACTCTTAAGCATTTATAAAATTGAAAGTCAATACTATGAGTTCCGCGCTTCCAGTGTCATCTCTAAAGCCTGATAAACAGTGTCATCTCTGGAACCCGATAAATAGTGTCATCTCTGGAACCTGATAAACAGTGTCATCTTTGGAGCCTGATAAACAGTGTCATCTCTGGAACCCGATAAATAGTGTCATCTCTGGAACCTGATAAACAATGTCATCTCTGGAACCAGATAAACAGTGTCATCTCTCGAACCTGATAAACAGTGTCATCTCTCGAACCTGATAAGCAATCTTGAGTGTCAGAATTGTGTGAGAACCACCCGCTGTATACTAAAACATTAAGTACTATACTGCTGTACAAAACACGGCAGTATAATCGAATTTTGATTCGGAAATCTTACGGTGTTTTCTCGTTGCACTACAGTATAGCATTTTATATCTCTAACCATGGATACTCCGTTTCTGCTTTGTTCTCCTAATAGACAACTTCGATTCCCAGGCTGGGGGTTTTGCGTTGTGGTGTCCCTGGGAAAGACACTTTATTCCTATCTCAGGATAGCTAGAAGATAACAGGGCGCTGCTCTGAGGCGACTAACAATGACTGTGTTATAGATTTAGTTTGTGAACTTTACATACTGGATGCACTGTTGTAATATGTGTGCATTATCATAAATGAAATTAATAAAAACACTTGAAACATATTCTGTTTAGGGTAAATAATGGTTGATTTTATCTTTATGTACAATCATATTTATAGTGTTTACACCAACCCCCTCTCCCCTCCCGGGCTCCTCATCTAATACGCGAATGAAGCCACTTCTTCTCTCGTTTCACCACACAGCCTTGAGCCAGCCCATCAGCATATGTTATTGTCAACCATCAGTTCCCCCCTCCCCTCCTACGGCGGTAATTAATTTCAGCATTTGAGTGGAGTTCAGTGTCAAATACAGACCAGAATCCTCATTCCGATGGGAGGGAAGTGGTGTCGCAGTTTCAAAGACAGACGTCAGGCGTTAAGACCAGAGATGCGAGAAAAAGTGGACTGGAATAAAGATGAGTTATTAATGGCGAAGAGGATTTGACGCTCACTCTGGGAAGAGTTTTCAGCTTGTCAAAACGTGACATAGAATATAATGTTTGAATTTTACTCCAGTTTTTTTCTCTTTTGTGTGTGTAAGAGGAA